>JAUTXW010000779.1:600000-1200000 GCA_030620095.1 Kuschelorhynchus macadamiae | reverse complement strand
TGTTTGAGGTAATCTGAAGTTTTATTTTATGTATGTTTCATATCTACAGGGAGTCTAGTTTTTCGTGGACCGGTACCAACTTTCTTATTTCAAATGGGGCACCTTGTATATTGTGCCATTTTTGGATTCCTTACAAAATTCTAGATATACTTTATGTATATTGTTCTATACCTAAACCTAACCGTTTTTAACATATCTTATGTTTTATGTCAAAAATTACTTTTGCAGTTCTCAAAACTAAAACTTTAAAAATAATCGTATAGATATCTAAAAACAGAACAGAAACGATTATACCTGAGATGAGGAAAACTTTTTTTTTAATTAATGACAGATAATAAACGTATCTATTTAATTCTAACTTACAAAATTACCTAACAATTACAATATGCAACCAAAAAATTTAAAACTATTGCAAATAGTTTTGAATATGGTCATCATTTTTCGCAATACATGTTGTAAAGACTGTTTTTAAATGTAAAACTGCCTTCGCTACAAACTGTCCTTGATAAAGTAAATTCACACATTCTTGGATTCTTTGTCGCAATTCATTTACAGTCTTTGGCTTCTTCTGGTGAATAATACTTTTTAAGGTACCCGATAAAAAGTAGTCCATGGGGGTCAGGTCTGGACTTCTGGGTGGCCAGGCAAGATTGCTGTTTTCTCCAGTCCAGTATTGGTATCGATTCGACAGGTTGTTAGATATTTCTTGGCTCCTATGGTAAGGAACGTCATCTTGCTGCCATATTAAATTTCCCAGTTCTGTTTGGGGCACTCTGTTTTCAATTACCTGCTGGATATCATTTCTTAAGTTCTGTTAAATACCTGCTTACAGTCGTAAATATAGAGTCATCAGTCCAAACAATATTAAGGAAAATATTTTCCGAAAAATGTTTATCCATTATAGTACTGCAAAACTCTAATCTTCTATTATATTCCTCTTCTTCCAATTTTTAAACGGTCAAATACGTGTAAGGCTTACAGCTATTTATCTTCCAACGCGTCTGGATACTAGTTCTTTTCAAATTCAAGTTCAAAGTTGCCTGTCGGATGGAAGTTTCAGGCGACTCTTCAAAATATAACCATATATTTAACTGATTTTCATCATTTAAGAGAAGGCAGCTTCTTTGCTTTTTCTGAATTAAACTGCGATTTCTTCAAAAACCCTCGTCTTAGAGGAAATTTGGTAATATAACTTCTTAACGCTAATACTGGACTTTTATTGCTAGATAGAACTAGTATATTAATAAAAACAAAAAAAAAATAACAGCAACAACAATAAAGAACAACAATTACGTAGAATAAAACCAGTAGATCGATTTCAAAGCGAAAATAATGAGAATTCTCGATTGTGTTTTATTTCAGCCTGGCCATCATGGCTAACTGACAGCAAACATTAAAGTTGTAAGTATACAATTTTTTCAATAGAAAAATGTTAACAACAGACATTCCTTAACAAATTCATGACTTTTAACGATTTTCTCATTTAAATTTTAATTTGACCACCCAGTATTTGTTAATTACGAAAATAATGATATAGTCTACTAAAGTAGCTGATTATTTAAAAAACGATTTTAAGCAGCAGAAATCTACATTTAAGTTGAGGCCTGCAACCGTCATTTTTGACATAAAACATAAGATATACATAAATTATATCTAGAATTTTGTAGGGAATCCAAAAATGGCGCAATATACAGGGTGTCCTATTTGAAATGAGAAAGTTGGTACCGATCCACGAAAAACTAGACACCCTGTAGATATGAAACAAACATAAAATAAAACTTCAGATTACCCCAAACACCTTTTCTATTTAACTTTTTCCTATCTGTTACAGGTTCCGAGATAATGTATCGTCCCATAACAAAACGGCCAATATAGCAAAATGTCCATTTATGCATTAACATAGCACCTAGAACACGGAAAAATAATAAAACTGTAATATATAAATATCGAAAAAATCTAAGACACCAAAAAGTTGCAGAAAAGAATAAGGAATCTAAATTTGTTGTAAAAATGGCCAGTGGCGTCACTGTCAAAATTTCAGGAGGGTAAATAAGTCGCGAATTATAGCCATTGCGAAGGTATTTCCCACAGCATAGAGTGTATTAAATTTGAATGATTCATTTTTAGAAACGTATATGGTAAAACTAAAAAAAAAATTAAAACTTAACACCCTGTATCTCAAAAAAGGTTTTCCGGTCACATGCTCGCAACTTTTAGCCCTAAAATGAGCTAGAATCTTATGTCCTGCATTTTTAGCAATTTTGGAATTAAAAACGAATACCCTGTATAAATGTGTCAGGACTAATAATATAGCTACAGTAAAAATGAAAAAATTAATTTGGCAAAAATGTTCATAATTCATAAAAGTTTTACCACATCTGGTATATCGCTATTATTTACGTCTGATATGATTTCCAAAACAAAATACAATAACATGTAAAGAATACATTAAGTTAGCGTTTTGTAAATTTTAGCTAACTTTTGTCACATCCTGCATTCATAATTGTTGATACTAATGATAACTGTATAACAACTGATCATGGTGATAAAGATTAAAAGATTTGTTTTGTATACAGGTTGTTAAGTTATCACTCCACTTGTATGAAAATGTGAAAATTTTCGTAGAAACGCTGTAAGTTACAAATCTCCAGTCAAGGAGAACCATTAGCGTTTATAAATGAATTGGCTATAAAACATAAAGTATTACCAGTGATGGCTCGTGGTGAATTATATTGAGAGGTCAATAACAAATTTAAAAATAGGCATACTTAAAATAAAAATAAATATCTTTAAATTGAGTTTTAAATTCTCTTGAAGTTCAGATCTACTCTTCGGTCTTTAGAATTGGAAAAATACTGAATGACACGTTCGTTAAAATTGCACGCACATTCCTTTTATAAACGATTTCTCGAATATTGCTAAAGCGGATAGTCTATCTTGGCCCAACTCCTCAAAAAAATTTATAAGCCCTCGAAAAACCTCTGGATTTTCAGAGAAAGCTGTTTCATCATGGTCACGTAGTGCCAGCTCGAATGCCCCACAAAATTTTACACAATCTATAATTTTGTTTAAAATATAACGATTTTTGGATACATTTTCATTAAAATCTCTAAGGGATTTTCTATAAGCTGTGTCTAGCTGAAGGCGAATATCAACACCTCCGACCGTAGCATAGCACTGAACATTTTTGTCGTATACTAAGTTCTGGCAAATTGCCACCACTTACCTTAAATTCGGTTATTTTCTCAAAATGAAGTTCGCTAGCACTCTTTAGTTGTTTAATTTTTTGCACTCCCGACATTTTATTTCATCTACATTCACAACTCAAACATAGACCACCTTGAAATTGGTTATTTTTGCAAAATTAAGTTCGTAAGCACTTTTTAGTTGTTTTTTTTTTTTGCACTAGTCACTACCAACATTTTATTTCCTGTATATTTCCAACTCACATGTGGGTTAATTAAGAAATCATGGTTCTTGGGATTAGACCGTGTCAAATTGGAATTACTATCCGACGTTTCGCCTTCGATTGCACGAGGCATCTTCAGGGATCTTTATTCCACGAGATCTAAACACTGAACACTGAAGATTAGCTTTTAGAGAGTTGTGCTCGCCGAACCGTGACCCTGTTTTAAGATCGGTTTCCACGTGTGATGTAGACCGTAACCCGTATTTCTATTGAAATTTTTTGTATGTTTAAATATTTCAATAGATTCTCTAACTTTTCGTTTATAAAAACCTGGAACCGATGCTAGAACCTTGGTTTCCTTTATATTTATGAAATGGCCAGTGTTATGCTGGTGTTCAGCTACAGCAGATTGAACAATTTGTTTCTTTTTAATACATCGTTCATGTTCCTTAAGTCTAGTTGATATTGAGCGTCCTGTTTCTCCCACACACACTTCTCCACAGGAGCAAGGAATTTTATATACTCCTTCTGTTTGGAAAGGTACAAGATCTTTCGGGGATCGCAAGCATTGTCCAATCTTCTTATGTTTATTGAAGATTGTACGTATGTTGGACCGCCGAAGTAATCGTCCTATTTTGTCTGTAGTGCCATGTATGTAGGAAAGAACAACACTACCTAATGGTGGCTCTTTATCATTCTCCTTTGGCGGAGTTGGTTTACTCTGTCTTTTAATCGAACGCGTAATATCTTCAGTGCAATAGCCATTCCCTCTGAGAGCTTTGCCCAGTTTCGATGTTTCCGATGTTAAAGAATCTTGACCAGAAATCGAAATAACTCTGAATACTAGTGAGTTTTGTGCTGGATGGTGATGAGAATTTGCGTTTAAGTATCTATTTGTATGCATCGATTTTCTTAACACAGAATGTCCTAATGTACCATTTTCCTTCCTTTGAACACATACATCTAGAAAAGGAATTGTTCGATTAGATTCAATTTCCATCGCGAATTTGATATTATGACGTTACCGATTAAAGTGGTCCAGAAATATGAGGAGATTATCCTGTCCATGAGGCCAAACAACAAAAGTATCATCTACATATCTAAACCAGTGCTTCGGTTTTAGTGGAGCGGATGTTAGAGCAATATCCTCAAAGGCTTCCATAAAAATATTCGCTACCACAGGTGATAGAGGAGATCCCATAGCTGCCCCTGAAGTTTGTTCATAAAAAGTTCTTTGAAAAATGAAATAAGTAGATGTAAGCATCCACTAGGTCTATTAAGTTCTTATCAAGATTATTGTTATCCAGTATGTCTGATATAATGGAAATTGAGTCGTTGACAGGAACATTTGTGTAAAGTGATTCTACATCGAAACTGACCAAAATATCTTCGGGATCCAACTGGATTGTCTTGAGTTTTTCCACGAAATGTGCATAGTTTTTAATAAAAGAATCTGTTTTTCCAGTAAATGGATTAAGAAAATTCGAAAGATATTTACCTAGTTTGTATGTGGGTGAGTCTATTGCACTGACGATCGGTCAAAGTGGTACGTTGTTCTTGTGTATCTTCGGAAGACCGTAGAGCCTGGAAGTCTTGGTGCTGCTTGTTTTTAGTGATTTTTTCTCCGCTGGTGGTAGACTGGATGTGTTGATCAAATTGGTAATGCGTCTTTCTGTGTGGCGTTGCCTTTATCTGCTGGAAGTACCAGAATGTTTGCGTCTTCGTTTAAGGTCTTCATTGCTGTTTTTTCGGCTGCGGAGAGGTTCGACTTCGGTGGTTTTGAGTTTTTAATGATCTTCGCTGTCTCATATCTGACTTCATCGGCTTGTTTCACTGGTAATCTTCTGATTGCTTTCCGTCCTTTCCAAGGGCCAAAACTTCGCAATAGCACCGAGTACCATTCCCGTAGAAGACATAGTATCTTCTGTTGAAGCAGCAATTAGAAGATTACCAGTGGAACAAGCCTATGAAGTCAGATATGAAACAGCGAAGATCACTAAAAACTCAAAACCACCGAAGTTGAACCTCTCCGCAGTCGAAAAAACAGCAATGAAGACCTTAAACGAAGACGCAAACATTCTGGTACTTCCAGCAGATAAAGACAATGCCACAGTCGTCATGGACAGAACAGAATATGCGGAAAAGGTTACTCAACTTTTGGACAACAACACCTATAAGGTTATGCAGGCAGACCGCACAAGTAGAACAGAAAGACGCATTACCAATTTGATCAACATATCCAGTCTACGACCAGCGGAGAAAAAATCACTAAAACCAAGCAGCTCCAAGACTCCCAAGCTCTACGGTCTTCCGAAGATACACAAGGACAACGTACCACTTCGACCGATCGTCAATGCAATAGACTCGCCCACATACAAACTAGGTAAATATCTTTCGAATTTTCTTAATCCATTTACTGGAAAAACAGATTCTTTTATTAAATACTCTGCACGTTTCGTGGAAAAAATCAAGACAATCCAGTTGGATCCCGAAGATATTTTGGTCAGTTTCGATGTAGAATCACTTTACACAAATGTTCCTGTCAACGACTTAATTTCCATTATATCAGACATACTGGATAACAATAATCTTGATAAGAACTTAATACACCTAGTGGGAGCTTGTCTTACATCTACTTATTTCATTTTTCAAGGAACTTTTTGTGAGCAAACTTCAGGGGCAGCTATGGGATCTCCTCTATCACCTGTGGTAGTGAATATCTTTATGGAAGCCTTTGAGGATATTGCTCTAACATCCGCTCCACTAAAACCGAAGCACTGGTTTAGATATGTAGATGATACTTTTGTTGTTTGGCCTCATGGACAGGATAATCTCCTCATATTTCTGAACCACCTTAATCAGCAACATCATAATATCAAATTCACGATGGAAATTGAATCTAATGGAACACAATTCCCTTTCTAGATGTATGTGTTCAAAGGAAGGAAAATGGTACATTAGGACATTCTGTGCATAGAAAATCGACGCATACAAATAGATACTTAAACGCAAATTCTCATCACCATCCAGCACAAAAGAAATCGGTTATTAACTCACTAGTATTCAAAGCTATTTCGATTTCTGATCAAGATTCTTTAACATCGGGAACATCGAAACTGACCGAAGCTCTCAGAGGGAATGGCTATTGCACTGAATATATTACGCGTTCAATTAAAAGACATAATAAACCAACTCCGCCGACGGAGAATGATAAAGAGCCACCATTAGGTAGTGTTGTTCTTCCCTACATACATGGCACTACAGACAAAACAGGACGATTACTTCGGTACCAACGTACGTACAATCTTCAAAACACATAAGAAGATTGGACAATGCTTGCGATCTCCGAAAGATCTTGTACCTTTCCAAACAAAAGGAGTATGTAAAATTCCTTGCTCCTGTGGAGAAGTGTATGTTAGAGAAACAGGACGCTCAATATCAACTGGACTTAAGGAACAGGAACGATGTATTAAAAAGAAACAAATTGTTCAATTTGCTGTAGCTGAACACCAGCATAACACTGGCCATTTCATAAATGTAAAGGAAACCAAGGTTCTAGCATCGGTTCCAGGTTTTTATAAACGAAAAGTTAGAGAATGTATTGAAATATTTAAACATACAAAATATTTCAATAGAGATACGGGTTACGGTCGACATCACACGTCGAAACCGATCTTAACACAGGGTCACAGTTCGGCGAGCACAAGTCGGGTATAAAAGCCCGCCTGAATTTCTTCGAGCTCATTCAGTGTTCAGATCTCGTGGAGTAAAGATCCCTGAAGATGCCTCGTGCAATCGAAGGCGAAACGTCGGATAGTAATTCCAATTTGACACGGTCTAATCCCAAGAAACATGATTTCTTAATTGACCAAAGCTTTGAAAGCTTCCGTTCTATGTTCACATATGGGTTATAAAAATAAAAAATACATATTACAAAAAACAGTATATAAATCAATTTTCATCGATTAAAAACGTCCGAAACAATATCAACTTAGAATATCGACCGCGCGACCTCTGAACAGTTAAACTTCCGCATGCCGACGTTATGCCGCGACCGATCGATCGAATTATGAGAAGAGACCGGCTGATGACCCAAATCGCGATTTCATATTCCATTTGCTATCACGTTCGGCTGACGCGCGGTAGCTGTGAAATCTTCGGGTACTTCCGTCAAGCTTTAAGGTAATCAGGGCAATTCGGACTACACAGCCTAGCTTAGTATAGCGTATTTTATTATGCTTAAGGAACGCAACGAGACCATTCGAACCGCCGCGCGCGGCTAGTAGTGTAGCGTATTTAACTTTTCCCAAGATTCGCGTTTTATTACAACTATTAGGAGGGACGGTCAAACGAATAATTTATTTTCTGAAATATTTTTGGGGGGTCATTGACCAAATGCACATATGGAAGAGCCGCCACTGATTATTACGTAGAGCTCAGATTGGTGACCATTACATTTATTTCAACTAAGACTGAAATATTTAAAACAGTAAAATATGATTCTTTTTTCTTGAAAGTCGGAGTAAGGACATTAATTATAACTTAATGTGTAATTAATTCTTGGATGTTAGCAAGGAAATGATATATATATATATATATATATATATATATATATATATATATATATATATATATATAAATGGATATAGCAAGGAAATGATATTTATGTTAAGATGATTTTCTTATTGATACAATATTTGATAAAGTTAATTTAAGACAAGTTAAAAATAAGACCACATTTTAAACCATGGTGCTGTAAAAAATACAGGATACTGTTGAGAATCATACTGACTATAAACAGAAAATAAATGTTCTTGTTAAAGTTATTAGGGAGGAAAAAAAATATTTTGAGCAAAAGGTTGATGATTGTAAAAGCGATCTCAAAAGCACGTGGGCAACATTGAAACATATTTTACCTCAGAACAAAAAAACGAAAAAAATAAGTGAAGTACATTATGAAGGTGAAGTTGGTTACTGTGATTTTGCTTTGCCCGATAGATTGAATATGTTTTATGTGTCTAGTATGATGAAATAATTGAGATAATAGAAAAAACAATGGAACTAATATACCTTTGACATGTAATACAAAAAACCTACGGCATTTATTTTGTCATCTTTTAATTTAATAGAAGCTCACTAGTTTAACACGACTGTATTTTCACTAGCAAATAAAAATAGTCCTGATAACATAAATATTGAATGAATTAAAAATGTTTCAACTGAGAAGCCCTTAATACATTTAACAAACTGTTCATTACAATAATAATATTTTTTTTTTTATTTCCAAAAAAAAAATACATCTTATATAGTATAACCTATTACAATTGTGTACACTATAAGTTACAAAGTAACTTGCCTAGGGTACAAAACAGTACTAAAATATGTGCTATCTATTCTTTAATTGTAACAAATTTCTACTTAACAATATAATAGTAGTTTTTTTTTTTTTTTTTTTTTTTTGCCTATAATTATAACAGTAGAGGTAGCTTGCCAACTATAAAAGCATAACTGCACCTAATCCACTCACTAACAAGGAACATGAAATGTTTTACATTAGTTATATTCCTAATATTATTTGGAATCAAATTATATATTCTAGGGCCAATGAATAATATGTGTCTCTGTGTTGATGCATGACTGGAGCCAGCAATCATAAGATTTTTACTAGTTATATTACGGGTGACAATACTGTGATGAACAGGGTTTTTATATTTGTTGGATACTTTCATATATCTTACTATATTTTTTATATAAAGCTGTCTTAATGTTAACAGTCCAGAGTCAATAAATAGTTGCTCAGTAGGATAACGTCTCTGTTTCCTCATAATAACCTTCAATATATATTTTTGAGTTATAAACAGAAGATCCATAATGCCACTGTGCGTACTACCCCAGACACTAATTGCATAAGTAATAATTGATTCAATCAATGATTGATAGACCATTTTTAAGAGATTTTGAGATAAGAATTCTCTCAAATAAAATTTATATATGGTTTTTCGTATCTTCTGAGTAATGTAATCAATGTGAACATTATATTTTAAATTAAAGTCAATATACAGTCCTAGGTATTTGATACTTTTTTTGCTTTCAATGCGACCATTACAAGAACAGTGATTCTCATTCAACAAACATTTATACTCATGGATCCGTAAATAAGGTAAAGTCTCAGTGAACTTATTTTTAGTTGAAAAAGCTAAATAATGTGTTTTATTTTGGTTTAGGGTTAGTAAGTTTTGATCAAGCCACAGCTTAATGGTTGAGATATATTTTTCAGATTTTTGAAATACTTGCTGCCAAGTTACATCTCTTATCAGTATAACGGTATCATCTGCATAGCACACACAGGAGCAATCTGACACAGGCAGTATATTTGTTATATCATTTATATAAATACAAAAGAGAATAGGGCCCAGTACCGTGCCCTGCGGCACAACGCATTCTACCTCATCCTTTTTGCTTAATATCCTGTTTATTTTTACACATTGAGATGTATTATTTAAATATGATTCAAACAATTTTAGTACAATTCCTCTGATTCCAACATTTTCCATTTTTTGAAGTAGAATGTGGTGATCCACAGTGTCAAAGGCACGGGCTAGATCTAGAAATATGCCTACAGTTTTATAACCCTTGTTGAAATTTTCAATTACATACTCTGTTACATGTTGAATCGCATTTTCAGTGCTAATACCAGCACGAAATCCATACTGCGAGGATGATAGAATATTATTTTCATTTAGAAATTTGAATAGTCTTAAATTTATACATTTTTCGAATAGTTTATTCAGACAATTTGTTACCGCTATGGGTCGATAGTTTTCTTTATTTGTTCTGTCACCAGACTTAAACACCGGAGTAATAATTGAATGTTTTAAAGAGTCGGGGTATATGCCTTTTTTAAAGATTAAATTCACTAGATGTAAGAGTGGCTTCATTATTTCCACATGATTCATTTTAATCACTACCGAGGGAATATTGTCATACTCGCAGGATGTTTTTGTTTTTAGGCTATTTATTTGATCAAGCAGTTCAGATTCAGATATTGGAGCAAGAAACATTGAGTTAACAATAATATTCCTTTTAAATTTATAGTCGTTGCCCTTAATTTTATTTGCTAGCGACTTACCCATATTAACATAATAATCAAGAAATATGTCTGCTATCATATTACTGTCTTTAACCTGTTTCCCATTATCTACAATATAGTTAATGTCAGAATTATTATTTTTTGAGTCATTGCCAGCTTCCCTGATCACCCCCCATGTACCCCTAATATTGTTTTTGTTTTCTATTAATTTATTTTTATAGTGACTATATTTAGCTTTTTTTATTAGGTTGGTAAATGAATTTCTATATATCCTAAATTGTTCTTGAGCATTTGTATTCAATGGATCATTAATTAATTTTTTCTTTAATTTATCGCGATTTTTTATAGATATTATGATACCCTGCGTGATCCACGGTTTTTTTTTTGTTATTCGCTTCCTTTTAGAGATAGCAGTAGCAGAGTTAATGATGTTCGAAATTTTCTTCATTAAAGTTACTGTACAAACATTAACATCTTCAGAGTTTAGTACATCGTCCCAACATTCAGCCTTAAGAGCATTACTAACAGTTTTATAGTCAAGTTTTTTTAGTTGTATTTCATTGTTTTTATACTTTTTATTTTCACTATTTAAATCTATATTTAGAATTATTGGGAGGTGATCAGAGAGCCCGCAATTCACAACAACAGGGTGAATTACAGCATATTCAAGTTTATTCTTGACAAAAAAATGATCAATGCAACTACTAGAATTGCCCTCAATCCTTGTATATGCATTTATGTGACTGATGTAACCATGTCCAGTTAAGCAATTTAAATAATCAACTGTTATTCTTGATTCTTTATCCTTGATATTTATGTTTGTATCACCACAGAAGACTTCTAGGCTATACTTTTCAAATGGGTTATGTAGAAGCTGATCCAGATCATTAATAAAAGAATTTGCATCCAGTGAAGGAAGTCTATAAATTGCAATAAGACCTATTCGAACATCGTTTTTAATCAGCGAGACTCTAAGAAACTTAGTCTGACCATACTGTAGTACTGCCTAGTACTACTAGTACTGTAGTACTGCTACTACAAGAAGGGATATTTCCCAGAATGCCTGGAGGCTTCAAACTTTAGAGAAAGTTATTTATGCTCAACTCCTAGATTATGTAGATCATAACAAACTGATTACTAAAATGCAGTCTGGATTTAGAAGAAACCACAGCTGTTGGAGACTTATCCAGTGTGTTGTGGGTGACTGGAAAAATTGATTTGACAGTAGATATAGTATAATGGCTGTGTTTTTGGATATGAAAAGGGCTTTTGAGACCTTGGATCTGATGCTTATGTGACATTCCTGTTATCGGGCAAGGGTATTTTCACTTCAATGTAAGGATATTCGATAAGAACAAAGAGGGGTTATAGGGAGGATGTAAACCAAACTTTTATTGAACTAAGAGTTCTCACAATACAGGGCAGCACATCTATGAATGCCTACGTATACACACAGGAACAACAATAGCTTTAATACATTTTTAGACTTTAATTTTAACATGTAACAATTGTTTTGTACATTTTTTATTTTAATAAATTAAATCATAACATTGATATGTAATATCTGTAATGGATGTATATCTTAACATTTAATTTTAGATTGTATTCTGACTTGAGAAAATTTGTAAATTTAAAGCCATAATATATTGAACTTGAATTTAAATTACCTGCTTGTTGAACATTATACTATTTTGTTGATTGTTATAATTTTCACTACATTGTGCAAAATGGTATAATTATATGCATGCTAACTAAATAAAAAACATACTAAATATAAAAATAAAACTCACCTTACGAGTTTGTATCAAAGATGTGATACTGGAAAAAAATGTCAGTACAATGACACATACTGCATATATAAAATAATCATCATAACACCACAAAATAACTGAAAATGCTTGAAACATGTAAAAAGGGTTAAATATTTCTTCAATAAATAATTTCCAGTAGGATTTTACTTCAACTTCGATCTTGTTTGGGCCATAAAGTTTGAATCTAAAAAGGAGGTCGAAATGTATATAGAAAGTACCTTTTTGTATTAATTTAGATATACATACGTGCAATCTATTTAACTTACAACTGTGAATATTCCTCATCCGATAACCCTTCTGTATGATCTATATAATCATCGCAAACTTTGTGTGACCATAACAGCTGATTCAAGGTTCCAAATGAACCTCTTTCTGGAACCCATACATATTTCGTACGCTGGTGATAAAAGTATTTGACATTACCCCTAATTCCTAGGTGGGGTAAGTTCACCCTTGTAGTCCAAACTTTTGCTAAACTATAATTATCATGGTTATCACGAACTGCAAAAAAATGCCTTTATTTCTAAATTTAATGTTATATCCAAAGATACTGCAAAGGGCATTTTATATAATTTTTTATTATTTATTTCTGATCTCTAAACAGCAAATGAATAAGTCACTGGTGTCAGAGACTATAATTTACAATAAACTAATATTACACTAATTGAGCTCTTATTGTGTATTAAGTCATAATGATATAGACAGTATTGTACTTGTTAGTGGTCTTAATTTGCCTAATGGTAGTACAGGTAAATGATGATTATGGTGTTCGAGTTGTAGATAATTTATCCCAGCAAGAAAGAGTTTTATTAGCCCTTATGCTTAAAAGATATATCGCACTAACTAAAAAAAAATTTACTTAAAACTTTCATATTAAAAACTTATGACATGTTTTGCTAACACTGTGGCTTCATCAGATGATACAACCATAAAGAAAATAAAATTAATGAACAAAGCCTACCTATTTTACAATGGGGTTTTCATATTTGCCTAAATCTATATTAACAAAAAAAAATGTAAGAGGTGACTTGTTCAGGTCAGTTTCATCGTTAAGAAAGAGAAGTTTCTTTATTTCTAGAAATTCTAATAAATTTAATTTTATGCTTCTCTTTTCTGTATGTAAAACTTTAAACAATTTATTGGAATGATGATTGTAATTAATTAAATGAGAAGCATAATTAGATCCGTCATCCTCCTTGATAAAACATTCATAATGGTCATTTATCTTTTGTCGAAACTTCTATCTGTCTGCCCTATATACGTTTTTGGACAATACTTACAAGTTACTTTATACACAACTGATTTATTATATAAATTTGTTTTTGATTTACTATTTTTTATTGCCTATTTTGTAACTGGATTCTCAATGGTATGTACAAATACAAATACAAAATAGTTTTATTCACCATTACATTTAATACAAAATGCACAAATCATAATGCTAGTCAAATATTTGATAACATTTAAAATATCTCCAATATCTATAGAACTTTATTTTCGACAAAAAAAAGGCAGTAAAAAACAAACAAATATCTCCAATATCTATAAAACAGTACTTTTGGCTAAAAAACAGCAAATAATAAACAAAAGAACATTAATTCGTACAATCTAAGGTTCTAATTTAAAATTTGCAATTTAGAAACTCGTCTATGGAATAAAATACATTGTCCAGTAAATATTGTTTCACATTCAGTTTAAAATTTTTTGACTACTACTATCAGTGTTATTTTATTAAAACATTTTATTCCCACACTTGAGTGTGTTTTGTATAAGTGCACCTCACTGATTTTTGTAAAAGAGAAGTAATTAGCCTTAATATAGGTTATCAATTAAAAATTATATAAATAAGGTAAAGTTAATATTTGTTATTTCAAAAATAACAGCCTGCATGAGTGCCTTATGATCCAACACCCTCTATGCACCTCAGTATTTTCTTCTCATAGACAAAGACTTTACAAAAGTGAGTTGAGGAACTCCAGAATAGCAGACCATACTGCAAGTGAGTGAACGGCACCAAAATACAACATTCTCAGTATTTCGTTAGAAACAGTACCTTTAATATTTCTTATTATATAGCATCCTGTACTTAATTCCTTGCATAGAACGTTATTGTGAAATTCAAATGTTAATTTGGGGGATAGTTATATAATCTTAAAAACTTAAAAGTATCAGAACTTTTGATTGATTTACCATTGATTGTGATTAATGGACTAATACTATGAGTGACATTTTTGGGGCAGAACCACATGTATAATGTTTTACCTGTATTTATATTAAGTCCATTTAATTGGCAATATGTGTGAAATTCTTTTGAAACCAAGAGGCTTTGATGAATAACTGATTCCATGTCTCATCTGACTAGCATATTCGTATCATCAGCATATGATACCATAAGATCTGCTGTGGGGCAACTTTTACATATATCATTTATTTATTTATTTATAATCAGGTACACTACAGAACACTGTTCCAAATTGTAAACAGTACATATTTATATATAAATACAAGCTAAGTTAAAGAATTTAAATTTTTAAAACAGAAGTAAGAAGAAGGAAAACAAACACTACACGTAAAAATAAACTAACAGGATGTTTTAAACAATACAAGTATAGCCCTAATAAAGCATAGATTTGTACATTTAAAAAGTAATTGCTATCATTAAATAAAAATAATTGAAATCTTAAAATAAACCAACAAAGTGTCTGATTTCTCAATTTTCAATAATTGCTATTGTTAAGTAAAAATATTTGAAATTTCAAAACAAAATTATACAGAATAAAAACACTAAATATAAAAGCAAACTAACAAAGTGCCTAACTTTGCAATTTTCAGTTGAAGCTCACATAAGCCTTCAAAGAATTAAAACTTTTAAAAATAAATGGAACAATGTGATGATTATTATTATAATTTGTTAACATTCTATCCACAAAGAGGAAAAACCATAATTAGTACGATGTGCATTCACATGAAACAGCTGTCTAGAACGAGTGGCTCTCTGAGGTAGGTACTCTTAAGTTAATTTTTGATAAAAGAAGTGAGGAATCATTGTCACCCTTTATAATCTTATATACAAAGAATAAAAAAGCATTCTCACTATGCTTCTCCAAACTTTCCAGTCCCAATAGTCGGAGTCGAACTGAATAATCAATGTTACGATAGGGAAAGCGATGTTTCCACAGTAACATTTTAGCAAAAATCTTGCCAATCTCATGGTATAAGCCATCTCAAACAGCTTCACGATCTGACTCTGGAAGCAGATTGGCCTATAACTTGATATGTCTAGCTCAGAGCCCTTATTTTTAAATATTAGGATGCATTGCGAGAATTATAGGTTGTTCAGGAAATTTGCCACTTGTGAAAGATTCATTTATGAGGATTTGATGTCTAATTGTAATACATTTATAGTTAGTGGAAGGGTCTTTTAAATTAAGGTAAACTGAATAGATAGCTTTTTTATTAAACGGGAGAACCCCACTGAAAGAGAGACAATACAATAATAATTTTCTTAACATACTAGAAAAAAGATAAATTACTATACTAGCAATAATTGATACATATAAATAAAGATAAAACTGTGTTATTTTTGTATCTCTGTTTTCTCTCAATGCAAACAAAAACAAACTTCAAAAAATGCTAAACACAAAATTAAAAACCAGTGATGTACAATGTGAAGAGATAAATCGAAACAACACTAACAAAACCTATAAATAATTTAGAGTTACAGTTAATATGTCTTTAAAAGATCAAATTTTTAGCCCAGAAACTTGGCCAAAGGGAACAGTGGTTTGTCCTTTTAATAATAATAAAAACTATAAATTTTTTCGTAAATTCAACTATAAACGCCAACAGTAGCCAGGTACTACATATTAACATTCAATGTATAAAAAATAACTGCCTGAACTTGAACTATTATTGCAGCATAATCCTTCCATTGAGCAGTGGCTTAGAGATTACGAAAAGTCATGCTTTCCGATAACCAATTTTAATATGAGCAGTGATTTCTGCCAATGTAACACAAAAAATGGCGGAGTCCGCATATACACCCGCAATAAATATAATAAGGTTACTGAAATAACACAATTAAAAGAACTCTCCGTTGAGGGAATTATTGAAATAGCAGCCTGCTTTGTATATGATATTAATCTTTTGGTAGTTTGTATTTATAGACCGCCTAATTCTGATATTGCTTTGCATCCCTCTTCATTGGTCCTGTTACCTCTGATGACATAAGGATAATAGTTAAAGACATGAAAAACAAAAAGACAGGATATTTACTCTATCAATCCTTTTATTGTTAGGTCATGCTCTCAGTTTATCAGTGATCCCTTAGCTGAAATTATTAATACATGCATCCTTGAAGGACAGTTTCCTGCAAAACTGAAAGTGGCCAAAGTCATGCCAATATATAAAAAAGGAGACTTGAACGATATTAAAAATTATCGCCCAATCTTCATATTACCTACTTTTTCAAAAATATTTGAAATGGTATTATGTCAGAGATTGCTTTTATTCCTCAATCAACACTCCATAATTACACCTAGCCGATTTGGCTTCCGAAGGGGTCTGTCAACTATTGATGCAATCAACCAATTGACTGAATATGTATATGATTCTTTTGATAGAGGTGACACTTGTGGCTGCCTTCTGACAGACCTATCAATGGCATTCGACTCAGTGGATCATTCTATATTGCTGGGAAAGTTGCAGTATTATGGCATCCGAGGTAGGTGTTTGCAGTTACTTAGGTATATCTTGAAGGTTGTTTGAAGCAAGTACATTTGTGTGATAAATACAGTTCTCTTCAACTTATTAAACGTGGTGCACCTCAGGGATCCATTCTTGGGCCTATACTTTTTCTTGTATACATGAATGACCTTCCTGGTGCAATTTCGGTGGATCAATCAATCACGATTCTATTTGTGGGAGATACATCCTTCCTGGTTAGGTGTAGTAAGGATCAACAATTGGATGATGGATGTAGTTCACTACCAATCAGTTATTTGTGAATGAGACCAAAACAGAACATCTGAATTTCTGCCTGAGAAGTAATCCAAAATTTTTGGGCATACATATTGATTGTTCCCTGAGTTGGCAAGAGCAAATTAGTGTATTATGTGGTCGTTTATCATCAGCTGTGTATGCTATTCGGAAGATCAGATTTACTGCTGGGCAACAGGCAGCACATACTACCTATCATGCGCTTTTCCACTCAATAATGACATATGGTATCCTTGCATGGGGAAATGCTGCCAATGTTCATCTTCAGAAGGTGTTTTTAAAGCAAAAGAATGCAGTTAGGGTGATTGCGAATATATCATCAACTGACAGTTGCAAACCTTTTTTTAAATCACTTAAAATCAATACCCTCTATAGCCAAATCATATATGAGAATGTATGTTACATAAAGAAACACAGCAATCTATATTCCACCCACTCAAACCTTCATCAACATGATACCCAGCTCAAAAAAAATATTGTGAAACCCTGTTCTAGGCTACAGAAAACTGCCAATTTTGGCATAGATGCCTATAACATGCTTCCTTTGGCCTTCCGTGAGCTCCACTTTAATTTATTTAAATAACATCTTAAGAGGTATTTATTAGCACTAGCACCTTACTCGATTAATGAGTTTAAAAATGCCTTGAGAGAAAGCAGGGATGTGAGCATTCTTCTGCCTCGGAACAGCTAGTATATTATGTTTTTAGTATATTATGTTTTTATTTTTGATGCTTGTTACTTGTTTGTAAGATTTAATTAATGTAATGTGACTATTGTTTGTTTTTTTATTTTTTTAGATTTTCTTATTAGGATTAAGGTTTTATAAATATCATATATACATATACCTTTTAAACACTTGACTTATCTATGAAAATGTATATTTTCTTAAGGTTAATAAAATGATTTGATTTGAAATTTGGATCTTGTACCACAATTTCAGAGATTAAAGAGGTGTCAGAGTGGGCCAGCTTACTGGGGTAAAATTTTTTAACCACCTGCCAGTTCATATTCAAGCCCTTCCATTGTTAACATTTAAAATGACAATTAAGAATATTTTATTAAGTAATGTGTTTTATACATTCGATGAGTTTTTTATTTATAGGTTTTAAAATTGTATGTAAGTCCTTTATTTGTTCCAGTCCTGATATTTTAACTTGGGCAGTGTTCTTTACAATTAATGTTATCTAAATAATAGGCTAGTTGTTTTATATATTTATTTTTTATTGACGTGTGTAAGTTGTTTGCAACATTAATGTTAATAAACCATTTGAAATTGAATAGAGTAAATAACCGTGCATGTTTTTATCCTGGCCTACTCCGTTTCTCCTTTAATTTTATTACCAATTGAGTCAACAAAAATATAAAAACATAACAATAGTCATAAAATTTTAAATGTAATTCTGAAATAACTACGTACGTACTAAATATTTTTATTTGAAAACACAATTTGATTTAAAATAGTCTTGATACGATACCTATTTCCACAACCAACTGAATCTAATATTAAAAAAACTTAAATTTAAAAAACTAGATACATCAATTATTTGAACACTTTTTAAAATATCCAGTTGCGCCCAAGATTGTTCCTCTTACTTACCTAAAAAAATGTCTGCATTATATATACCACTTTTTCTATTTTTGTAATGGCACCTAATTCTTGGATAGGCAGTGAATATCATATAAGGTATCCCTGCAAATAAAATGCTAATGACATGGTAAAGGAATCTTCCTACATTTGACTTTCTGAACCCATAAATACGAGAAATGATCTGATCATCTTCTTCATTGTAAATGTCTTGGAAGTGGGACTCATCACCAATTGTTTCATATCCTTAAATTAAAATCAATGATTTATACCAAAATTGCATTAAAGTCTTGACCAGAACTTGATTACGATAATAATGGTTAAACATGAGCGTCACCAATAACAAACAGGTCCCAAAGGAAGGTTCTCGAGGTCAGTTTTTTTTAAGTTAATTTTCAAATTTGAAGTTTTACATGCTATTTTGTATGTAGCACAACCTTAACGACTGTTTTTTAATTACTCTGGCCAATAAGATTATTCAACACCGACCAGCTCATTATTTTCACAATGGAAATACCCTCCCAATAATAATAAAAAAATATTCAGAAAGCCCTAATACATACCATTTTTTAATAGCCTAATTAGAACTTTTTATATTGGCAGGTAAACAATTTTATTGTGGGGCAGCTAAAAATGGGTCCATTTTACAACAGAAAAATTACCTAAACTGGGTAGTTTACAACATTGGACATAAAATAAACGTTAAACATTACTCTTCTGTATCGATAAGCAAGTGTATGCAAAGTTGCAAAATTTCTCCTGACAAATTTTGTTATATTTGTGTGGAGAATTTCTGGTGAAATCACAAGCCAGGCCATTTTCTGAAAATGTAAAAAAAGCCTACTTTAAATATTTTGGTAGCCTACTTTAAATATTTTGGTGTGTTAATTGGGGATCAAGATAAGCGGTGGGCTCCCCGTGTGTGCTGTGTTAGTTGTAGTGTAC
This sequence comes from Kuschelorhynchus macadamiae, assembly GCA_030620095.1. NCBI lineage: Eukaryota > Metazoa > Arthropoda > Insecta > Coleoptera > Curculionidae > Kuschelorhynchus > Kuschelorhynchus macadamiae. Next base: position 1,180,162 of record JAUTXW010000779.1, on the reverse strand, counting down.
CATTGGTGCAGTGGATGAAGGGAAAGAGAAAAAGTATGCCTTTTGCAGTTCCAATGGTATGGTGAGAACCCACCAATCATTCTGACGATTGTTTTTGTCTGACAAAGACTGAAGGTTATTCCAAAAATGGAAAGCACAATATAGAATATCCCAATTTGCAATCTGCCATGCGACTTGTTCCTCATAATGCAAATTTGCCAGTGCCAATTGCGCCTTTAAATTGGCAAGCTACTGATTTGGGAGATAATGGAGATAACGCATCATCAGGCAGCTCAGAAAAACAGTGTACCGATCCCACTTTTACCACAGGTCCCAGTTCTGGCGAGCCACATTTGATTGTTCAAAGTGAATTAAATGATTTAGTATGTGATTTGGGGTTATCCAAGTAACAGTCAGAATTTCTGGGTTCCCGTCTTTAGGAATGGAACCTATTGGCCAAAGAAACAAAAATTATGAATTTCAGCAAAAGAAATGCTATGTTTCTACTGATATAGACAGTTTAATGCAGGAACTTGATATTGAATGTTCTCCCTGTGAGTGGCGCTTATTCATAGACTCATCTAAATATAGCTTAAAAGCTGTGTTATTGCATAATGGAAATTTAACACCCTCCATACCAGTTGCCCATTCACTTGCAATGAAAGAAAATTATGAAAATATTTGCATGATTTTGGATAAAATAAACTACAATAGGTATAATGGCAGATATGTGGGGACTTAAAAATTATAGCGATTTTAGTCAGACTTCAGGGGAGATTTACAAAATATTACTGTTTTCTTTGTTTATGGGACAGTCGTGCAATAAATCAGCATTATGTAACAAAAATTTGGCCACAAAGAAGCGAATTTCAACCGGGATCTCAAAATGTTAAATTTGTACCTCTTGTTGATCCCAAAAATGTCCTTTGCCTCCTCTTCACATTAAACTTGGGCTGATGAAAAACTTTGTGAAGGCTTTGAATAAAGATGGTGATGGATTTAAATACCTAAGACAAGTCTTTCCCCAGTTAAGTGCTGACTAAAAGAAGGCATTTTTATTGGGCCACAAATCAGAAAATTGCTGGACGATGTCAATTTTATGGAAAAGCTTACCAGGCAGGAGCTCAGAGCATGGAATTTATTTGGTAATGTAGTGAGAGGATTTTTAGGCAACAATATGGATGAAAATTACGAACAATTAGTTAATGAACTCTTAGATGCTTATAAAGCTCTTGGTGCCAGAATGTCATTAAAAACTCACTTCCTCCATTCCCATCTGTCATTTGGGAGCTGTTAGTGATGAGCAGGGTGAAAGGTTTCACCAAGATATCAGAACAATGGGAATTCGGTACCAAGGACGATGGGATCCAGCCATGATGGGTGACTACTGTTGGTTTTTGAAGAGAGAAGATAGGACACCACAGGATTTTTTTTTATGCACGTGTCACATTGTTTAAAAGTATATTGCAACCACATTTTGACTACTGTGCTACTGTTTTGTATTTGATATCAAAAAAATATGTTAACTCTCTAGAAGTACTGTTCAATAGAGGAATGAGGATTATCCTTAGATGTAGTAGGTATACACCAAGAAAAATAATGCGTAAACTACTAGGTTGACTATCAGTAAAACAACGGCTTTATTTTCTAACTATGTCATTTATTTTTAAATTAACTAAAGGTCTAATGCCAGATTATTTTAAAGAGTTTCTAACATTAAGAAAGGAGATTCATAACTACCCAACCAGGAACAATAATCATTATCACATACCTAGAACACGATATAGCAGTACCATGATGTCTTTATTTCATAAGGGTCTGAATGAATATAATAAGATACCTGTAAATATTAAAAATGCCAAAACGAATGCTAGTTTTAAGAAATTGCTTAAAAAACATATATTAAGTCTGTACCTCCAATAAAACTTACCGCACAGAATATTAATAATTTTAATGGTTGACTATGTCTAAAATTTTAAATGTGATTTTGTTTTTTTTTTTTTTGTTGTAATTATGAAATGTACTTTATTGTTAACCATACCAAATAGTATTAGTGAGAGATTTTATTGAACAATTTTTATTTTTAATACTTTGTATTAGGATTTCCTATCTGAATAAATAAATAAATAAATAACCTCATAAACAGAAAAAATAAAGTTTAATTAGTGTTTTAAGTTAATATTTGTCTCGTTTGCTTTTCTCTTAGATGTATGGTATGTTTAATAGGTGAAAACTGTAAACATAGTCAATAAACAGGGCTACAAATTTTCTGAAATCATTTTTTCTATAGATATTAAGTATCGTAACATTCGATATGGTTCTACAACTCTAACAAGAAAACCCTATGTGCTACAACTTTCTATTTGTCATTTTCGTATATTTGGATAGGTCCATTCTATTAGATTATGCTATTCTGATTTGTGTTACAAAAAAATTTTTTTGTTGGCCAATGTTACCTATACCGGATATGTCGCCAAAAAAGTTCATGATGACCATTAAGTTTGTCACTTATTTATGTTAATTTTTAAAGTTGATGTTTTAGGTACACACTATTTTTATGTGGCACAACCTTAATGTCTGTGTTTTGATTCTAATTAAAATTCATAAAAAAAATTATTTTACCAGATCATCTGGCAACAGAACCCAAAATACAAATTAAAATGTCAATGTCATTGTTATTATAAAAAAATTGAAAATATTTTTGGTTTCTCGAATCGCCTCGTAGAAGACAGACCTCTACTTTCTTAACATAAGTGGTTCTACATGTTCGGTTTTGCTGTGTTGTTTCAGGTGGATGTAAAAGACTCAAACACTCTGAGTGGAAACTAACAACCCCACGATTAAGGGAGCAGAAGCTGTGAACGTGTGAGGACTAGGACTAGGACTATTCCTGCATTCTATCTTGTTCGTCTGTCCAGTTCTAAATAGAATATATAGCGTAATGGAAGCTATGCAGCAGAAGTAGGAGGGATATGGGGATGATTTGAAAAAAAGGTCATCTCGTGATTACCGGACCCTAGTAGTACTTCCTTAAGGGGTAACTTGTCAAAACAAGATACATTTAAACATTTTTTGAGAACAGTTAGGTCTCTAGGACATGGAATTTTCCAGACAAACACCTGGATACTACCAAATGCGCTGACGAAATGGCCTATTACGAGTTGAGCATCCAAAAATCTTCTTAAGTGTACCAAAAACATGCAGTCTAAACAAAAATAAACACAAATCTGCACCTGTATAAAAATGCAAAGTGAAATAAAAAAAATAGAGATAAGGTATTTTAGTCAAGCACCTAAATACCAAATAAACATTTATAATAAAAACTTACCTACAGGAACACGCACTGAAGTCATAACCAACTTAATTTCTGCGCAGAATTTTATTACTACACATAAAAAGTTTCAATTTGCTTAACTTGGAACATCAATTATAAATTAATATTCTTAAAAAATGTAAAAAACATTAAAAATGTCTAGTGAGATAGGAGTCTGATCTCTCACACTATAACTGAACAAACTAAAAACTACGGTGCTTATCGGAAACAAATCAATTGAGTCATTAGGTTGCATTGTTCTTCAATGTATTCGTTTTTGATTCCCCTAAAAATACTGTTTGCTGAATACTGACATTATATAATGTAAACTAAAGTTCTTTGTTGACATGACATGACACGTAATAATCCAGCATAATTCACAAACGTAAAACGCAGAACCTATTAAATTAGCCTTTAAAAGCTCTGACATCCAAACAAGACAAGACTTAATAATTAATTAAAAAAATAAAAATAAGTACAATACAAATCATATGATTTAACAGCTGTAGCTGTAAGCTCTAAGTCAGATTATTTAAAAGCCTGTTCTTCTTCTTTTAAGGTTCTGTTAATAGTTTGGAGATGGTTTACCAGCTCAACTCAATAGAACTTATATATTATCAGGTTTGAAAACCTGACTATTTAGATAATGTCATAATAAGTAAAAAATGTTTCTTCTGAAAAACATTAGGCCAAGTTTTTTAATAATTTGGGTAATTTTTCTACAACAGCTCCTTCCTCGTTTCCGAGTTATTTTTCTTCAAAATCACAAAAACTTCACTTTTTAATGGATTTTTTTTTGTCTTTAGGAATTATCCTTTCTTTTAGCATAAAATTTAAAAATGTTTTAAAATCTATGGTTTTAACACTATATCAACCGAAAGTTTTTTTTTGAAGTGCTATTGAAAATCATGTAATTTGAATCTGAAATTTCGGCGGGCCGATGCAGAATATTAAACTTTCGCCAGTGATGAACTCCGTTGTTCTTTGCAGTCCAACAGTACGCACAGGAGTGCGAATTGGTACCGGGTTAGTAGCAGGTTAGGTGCCGTAAGCATAATCGTTAAAGTCCTAACAGAATCGGCGAAGTGCATCACTGAATACTTGTAACTAATAGTTACTTTTCGACAGAGTATTTGTTACTTTAAACTCTTTACTTCAGTACCCGTTTTCTCCCCTTTAGGACACTTTTGGTTCAGGTTCTTAGATTAGGTTAATATTCTCTGCTAAACTTTGCTATTGAGGGTAACTAATTCTCTCAGTACGTTGTATTGAGAATACATGTTGGTACGAATCCAAGATGGCGGAACACAATCGCGGTATAAAAAAATATTTAAAAATTCAGCCTGAAAAAAACTACTTAATGGATTGATTTCAAGTTTCGTACCATAACTAATTCTGGTATGGTGCTCAAGTAGTAAAACGATGTTACTAATTCAAAACGGCGGAACAAAATTGTGGCAAAATAAAATTTTTGTTACCGTGAAGAAAATCACTCTCTCAGGATTTACATATTTTTACGTTTGAGCGTCCCTATAGGCCAAAAACATGTTTTATCAATTCCGTCGGTCCGTCTGTCTATCTGTCAGTTCGCAACATAGCTAAATACTACTTATCCGATTGACTTCAAATTTTGAGCTAAAATTAAGGGTGATATGGGGATGGCCTGATAATATTTTGGTAAAAGTTCAATATGGCGGAACAATGTTAAAATATTTTTGTCAGGGTGGTGTATTATTTGGGGTTAAGATCCTGATTTTTAAATTGTCGACATCTCGTAACTAAATTGTTGCATCCTCAGGAAATATATATAGACCTTACATACTGCATGAAACCCATATTATCTGTACTTATGCTCTGTTGTTCCGTATATATTTCTCAGATATTAAGTTTCTAAGTGGTTTTAGTTAACAATCCTCTTAATACTATGTTAGAGTGATGTAAAACTTGGGGTTAGGATCCAGTAAAAAAAACACAAGTCTATTCTTAAATAGTCGACGTTTGGCAACTTTGTTGTGACATCTTCAAGGCACATATGTAGGTTCTATATTCAGCATGAAACCCATATTATCAGTCTTTACATATTTCGTTTGTTGATATTAAGTTTCTAAATGGTTGTCGTTAACGTTCCCCTTGTTGATATAGTTGAATGGTGTATTGTTTGATGCTAGGGTCCAGCAAAGGAACAAAAGACTTTTTTTAAATTGTCGACGTTTCCTCAGATATATATATATATATATATATATATATATATATATATATATATATATATATATATATATATATATATATATATATATATATATATATATATATATATATATATATATATATATATATATATATATATATATATATATATATATATATATATATATATATATATATATATATATATATATATATATATGTATATATATATATATATATATATATATATATATATATATATATATATATATATATATATATATATATATATATATATATATATATATATATATATATATATATATATATATATATATATATATATATATATATATATATATATATATATATATATATATCTTTGAAATATAATGAATATAATGAATATAATAATGAATATTATATAATAATATAATGAAATATAATCTTTGAAACTTTATTGTTGCATCCTCAGGATATATATATATATATATATATATATATATATATATATATATATATATATATATATATATATATATATATATATATATATATATATATATATATATATATATATATATATATATATATATATATATATATATTTATATATATATATATATATATATATATATATATATATATATATATATATATATATATAGGTATGTATAGATTGTATATCTTGCATGAAACCCATATTATCAGTCTTTACCTACTACATTGATCCGCAATTATTTCCCAGATATTAGGTTTCTAAATGGTTTTTGTTAACGATCCTGTTGTTTTAATGTTAGAGTTGTGTATTATTTGGGGTTAGAAAATATCTACGGACTAACAAAGTAGGTCAAAACTAATATGGGTTTCACGCGGGATATAAAATCTATGTGTCCTGAGGGTGCAACAATAAATTGGCAATTTAAAAAAGGACCTTTCTTTTTTTTACTGGATCCTAATCCTGTACCAGTCTAACATAACAAGATGATGGTTAATGAAAACCATTCAGAAACTTAATATCTGGGATATCTGCGGACCAACGGAGTAGGTAAAGATTGAAAATATGGGTTTAAATTTAAGATGTCGAAACAAAATGACGGCCAAATAAATTTTTATTAAATATCAATGTAAAAAAATCTTGTTCTATTGATTTTAAATTTTGCAGAAAAATTAAATGTGAAAATGGAATACTTACTGAATTTATTTTAAATTATGCCTAGAAGTCAAGTGTGGCATAGGTAGAAAGTAAAAGGTAAAAAAATAGGTAGGAATCCAATATGATGGGACACAATGGCGCACAATAAAAATGAAGGGACAATATATGTAACACATATACTATGACTACGTACTGAACTAACTTTGATCACACTTCACTCTTCCTAATAAAAGTAATAATTCATTTCGAGGGAAGTTCCAATTTTTAAAAATAAATTAACTTTTTACTCCGCCCTTGTCGTTTGCCACCTCACCTAGGAAAGGACTATATCATAAGTGTATATTAGACAATTTGTATGAAAAATGTCGTTAAAGTTGTAGCGATGGTAAAATAGAGAATGCGATTTTAAAAATAAATTAATTGTACACTCCATCCCTATCGTTTGCCACCCCACCTAGCCAAAGACCATATATTAAAATATGAAATCTATATTGGTTCATCTTTTTGCAATATTTTTGTTTAATTTCAGGTAATTGAACATTTTAAATTAAAAATTTTTTACTCCGTCCATGTCGTTTATCACCCCACCTAGCGAAATACTATATATTAAATTTACATTAGTCCAATTGTTTGCAAAATGTTGTTTAATTTGTGTTAATGATAAAAAAGATATTGCATTTTAAAAAATAAATTATTTTTACTCTGTCCCTGTTGGTTGCCACCCCACCTAGCGAAAATTATAAGTGTATAATGGTATAATTATATGGTGTATATGGTATATTATTCCACCTGTTAAATTTCAAATTATGTTTAATTTGTGTGTCTAATGTTTCCCATTCCACCTGGCGAAAGTCCATATATTAGATGTATATTATTCCACCTGTCTCAAAATTTTTAATTTGTGCTAATGATAAAAGAGATATTGATGTATATTATTTCATCTGTCTCAAAATGTTTAATTTGTGCTAATGATAAAACAGATATTACATTTTCAAAAATAAATTACATTTTTATTCCGCCTCTGTCGTTTGCCCTGTTTAAAGATACATTGGTGAATCTGTCTACAAAATTTTGCAAATTTGAGGTGATGGTTATAAAAATATAGTATTTTTTAAAAAAATTAATTATTTACTGTGCTATGGACATTTAACACCCCCCTGTCGAAAGAGTTAACCTTAATTCTCACTTTAAACTGGGATTAGTCTTAACTCCCACTATAAAAAAATAAAGTGTGGCCGGAATGCACTTTTGTATTAACTTGGTTCGAATTCAACATGACCTAACAAAATAGCGGCGTGTGTCAATGTACAGGGTGTCCGGATTTGGTTGCAAAAGCAGGGTATCTCGCTTATTTTTAAAGATAGAACCTTGCGGTTTTCACGAACCTGAGCTAATTTTTTGTGAAACTCATGAAGCCGTAAACAAAATTTTCATAGCCTTCTTCGTTTATGAGATACAGGGCGAAATAGGAAATTTTGCATTTTTACAACCCCCAAATTTTGCGTATCTCGGTTATCCTTTAACTTAACGCAAAGGGAAAAATTGCACCACCTGCTGCTTATGCAGTTTTTTACGCTGGATCCAGTGGCGTAGTTACATTTTTCATTTGAGTTGTTATTTTTTAGATATGACCCAAAGTTGTGTTTTTTAAATGGGGCACCCTGTATATTTGTCCAGAAATTGATTTGTCCTTTTAAAAGCTTCTCAAAAATATAGAATAGTATGGGTCTATTTTAATAAACAACAACAAAAATCCTGATTTTTGTATCATCCCAAATTTTGCAGTAGACCATGCAAAACAATGCTGCCTTTTATTTAAAGTCGTTAACAATATCTTCATCCTACCTAGATTTATGTAACACAAGAACAAAACAGTAATAAATTATTATGTAACAAGCCTTTCAGCAAAAATCAACTGTCGTATAAATGTTCGAACTACAGTAACCAAGGAAATCAAAAGAACTGTTCAAACTGATTTCCATTTTGTTCTAAAAATGCATTTTTGCTTCGAGAAGCACAATTTTCGTATTCGTTTTAGGGAATTAAGCAAAATAACGGGATGATTTTGTAAATAGCGAAGGATAACCGAGATACGAGGGGGGTTCCAAAATGCAAAATTTTCTATTTCGCCCTGTATCTCATAAACGAAGAAGGCTATGAAAATTTTGTTTACGGCTTCATGAGTGTCACAAAAAATTAGCTCAGGTTCGTGAAAACCGCGAGTTTTTATCTTTAAAAATAAGCGAGATACCCTGCTTTTGCAACCAAATCCGAACACCCCGTACACACTACTTATTATAGTATTTTCCTTAACCAGTGTGGAAAGTGGGGGCCGATGTCGAATGTTAGACTTCCGCCAGTGATGCACTCCCCTGTTGATTAGTGCTGACCGCACTAGGTAGATTGGTACCGAGTTAGTACCAGATTAGGCGCCATAGAAATCATCATTAAAGCCCTAATATAAAAGGCGAACTACAGTGAAGTGCATCACTGTTTTTAATATATCTTCCGTTCGCGAGCTACAACTTGACCAAATTGCTGTGAGTCGTGATGTATATTCAACAGGGGCGTGCGGTGAAATTTTAAGAAAGGGAAGCAATTTTTAGAAACTTATCTATTTCTAATGTAATTCGATTCGACGTCATCATAAAAACGTCGATGCTCCGACATATTTTGGAGAAGTTTATTTTCAATAGATAACAGCGATGTTTGCGAAAGTCTCTCCTGCCCCGTTGAATTCCTCACGAAATTTTTTATACGTTTAAGTGTTGAAAAATTGCGTTCTACTGATGAACTTGTGGCAGGTATTGTCAATACTAATTCACACAATTTCGACCCTTCGGTGCAGGCGTCTTCCAGCTCCTTGCCTTTTTATTTTTTGCGCTAATGTCATCAGTTTCGTAAATCATTTTTAGTTCAGATCGCAGTAACACTCGGTCGAAGAACTGACCATAATGAAGAAGGAGAGATTTAAACGCATCTTCTAGAAAAGTTTTTCATTTAAATGCATCAAAATTGCAGAGCTCTAGAAATTTAAAATCATTTAAACCGTTAAATCTATAGTTTATTTGTTGCTGAATTTGATCGATTATTTCATAAAAGAGACGTCTGTATGATGTTTGAACATCTCCCACCTTGTCTGTTCGAAGACGCTTGGCTTGTGGTTCTACATTTAACGTCATCGTTTTCTCCCAAAAAAGGACATCTTTTTTTGGCTTAACATGGACTTAAAATCATCCACTTTTTTTAGACAAAAAGCAATATCATTTGTTTTAGTTTTTAATATATTAAAAACATTGTCCGAGAATGGAAATATTTTTGAACATATGTTCAACAAACAATTAAAATTAAAATCTCGTTTCAAACTGTCCAAAAACCCCCTCGAACTATTTATTGCTTCTGAGTCCCACGTTTCATTATTTTCTATTATATTCTCAAATAGTTCAATCAGTAATTCACGATTTTCAGATACTGTTAACACAAGTCTTTAATATTTGCCTATTTTTATGGAGTAGTTCATTGTGTTGGCGGTGACTAATTTCCAACTGTTTATTAAGGGCGTGTTCAGTTCTGGTTTTGCCGAAGACTTTTTCTTTTATGACGGCCTGCAAATGCGCTTTGGACATAATGTGTCTTTTTACAGCTCTATGGAAATTGTTTAAATCGGAAAAACCAGTTTTATTCCAGAGACCTTTTTCATTTTCAAAAAGTAAACTTGGTCAACAAAATAATTTACTTATATTTTCACACCCTGTTAGCCATTTAAATTGTTCATATTGTTTTTTCGGATAAAAATGTCTAACACAGTTTTTCATTTTTGTGGTTAAATTTTTCATAGGCGGTTTTGCCCTTCCTTTGGAAATTATTTGAAGCTTATCAGCCAAGTTTAATGTTGAAAATCCTTTTATTATTAAGACACACACCACACATTCACACACACACTCTTCTTACTAAATTCTCCAACATTTACAACGTTATTACCGACAGCCGAAGTTAACGGTATTTGTATAACCATGTCCGTATTATTGTCTTCCATATCGCACCATGCACGATGCGACGGACGTATCACACAACACACGGATAGGCATTCAAACAAAGAACCTACTCTAACGATAGCTTCCGCTCCCACTTAAAGCACGCGACTGAAATGCAAAAATTGCAAACAGCCGGTGGAAAGCTCTATAACCTCTGGCTCGATTCACAGGAAATCAAGCATACATACTTGGCTGCAGAGACGCTAGCGGCCCGCATAGGTTGTATTCCATTTTCTATTGTCGCTCGGTCGGAGTCAAAGCCGCATTTATTATGGGCTTGACAATTGAGATAAAATTTTAGCATTTTTAATATAAAGTAACTGTTAAAAAATTACATTTTAGATGTATTGTAATTTTTTTTGGGGAAGCACTGCTTCCCTTGCTTCCATGGACTACACGCCCCTGATATTCAACGGGTTGTTAATCACAACAAATTTAACCTGGTTATGTTACCCTGGGTTTTTGAAAAAATGTACCTTACTAGTGCTGAAAATATTTTCCGCACTAGTGCTGAAAAACAAATTTTCTACACTAAAATATGTGTTGAAAATTAGATTTTCCGCACGCTTGTAGAAAACATTTATTTTAAGTTATGCCGGAAAATCAAGTTTGGCCTAGGTAGAAACTGGTAAAATATTGTTGGTAGGAACCCAATATGATGGAGCCCAATAAACATATTTGAAAATAGAGTGTATTACGAACGAAATAACTATGCCCTGAACTAAATTTGGTCACACTCCACTACTCCTAATAACAGGAAATATTCGTAATGAGGGAGGTTACGGGTAATGGAAATTTACCAATTGTTAACCAAAATGTAACAGACCCTGTACAATTTATTTTATTTTGTTTTCTACAATAGAAAGTAAGTAAAGTGGTTTGGACCTGATAATTAATAGAAATCTAAATTTAGAAGTGTTTGCCAATGCGTAATACTGGAGTGGAGTGTTCTTAAAAATGACTGGAGCTAGTATCCACTTATTTCCACAAAAAGGCTGTTGACACAGGTAAAAATTTTTTTAAAATTGTAGGTTACACTGTTAGAAGATCTCTAGCGGCATCCATATCAAGATGACGTTAACTATAAACACTTTTGATAATATTTAAAAAATAACCACTTAATAAAACGGTATGAATTTCACCTCAAAGGAGATTTTGCAGCCACTTGTTAACAATCGTCCACTTTCAGAAAACCGTATTTTTTGACTTTTCGGCGGACATATCTCGAAAACTATTAGAGATAGGACATTGAATTTGATATGTATTTTGGAGACTTGAATCTCGAGATTTGTTTGAAACATTTTTCTGTACCACCTTTGATACCGAAGATATGGTACCGCAAAGTTGACCAAAAGAGTCGCTATTGGTTTTGGTTAGGTTTCGATTTCGTTTGACGATTTTACGAATTTTTTTTTGTTCGAGAAAAAGGTGTTTTGGGGCGCTTATATCTCAAAGTGGATGAGTTCTATCGAAATTTTCCAAGAGACGTTTTTCATAGGAAATATCTAGGAGGACAGAAATCTAAATGTATCTCTGTCGGAAAAATGGCAAAAAATAGAAAAAAGTCATAAAAGAATTAATGTTTTAGTCACTTTTTCTTTTTTATAAAAAAGTAGGCATCTGGTCAGAAAACTAATTAGTAGTTAACAGACTACACAAAATGGACCATGTTCGTCTCCCAAATAGCACAAATTAGCTGATGAGCTTTTTTATCTAACAGTTAGCCATAAATGACACATAAAAACCAGAGATTTGTCAAATGATTCTTGATTTGTTTTCTAGCCATGAAAGCTCGCTTCAAATTAGATTTTTTGGCTCCAAAAGTAGCAGTTTTTAATGTAGATAGCCTATAGCATGATTACTTGGCCAAAAAATTTCTTTTATGGGGCAATTAAACCTCCAACTTTTTTTTGTAATATTGGATGGTCTATATATATCTCACAAGTGCATTAAATATTTTAGTGTCATCAAAATATCACACTTCGTAAATTAGGTTTCAATGTTTTTAAAGGAGGCCATGATTTATTTGTCACAAGATCACATTAATAAGTAAGTAATGTATTGAAAGCATTGAATTTTCAATACAACATGAATGTAAATAACGACTTAAAAAATCTAAATGAGCTTTAACTACTTTGTAAGTGGGTAACATTAATTTACAAATCTGCAAAATGACGTCCATTTGTATCGAGACATTTTTGACAATTGGTGACTGTTTTTCGTACAACCCTGGTAAGTGTATTTCGATTAATAGTTCTAAATGTGTCCAGAACTCTTTGTCTCAGGATTCCTATGGAAGAAGTAGAAATCAAAGGGCGACAGGTCATGGGATCTAGGAGGCCAAGATATTGGACCATTTAAACAAATTATTCTTCGTCAAACATTGAACTGACTCGAATGGTATTGTGAGCCGGACATCCGTCTTGTTGAAACCAAGTTCTTCTTAATTCATCTTCCGTTAGAATAGCTCGTAAGGCTGGTACAACCTGGTTTCGCAAAAGCTCTAGGTACCTCTGCCCGTTTAGGTTGTAGTCAAACAAAAATGGTCCAATAAGTCGATTTCCTGAAATGATTAATAATTTATAAATAGGTGCCCAACAGTCAAGAACGGCAGGGTCGGCCGGGTGGTACTAGAAACTATAAATTATAAAGTGAAAATCATCTTTATTAAAAAGTAGATATTTTCCTTCCAAAAATAATCATCGAAACATCCCGTAATGAATGAGCTTGTATACAGTTGAAACCTATTCAGCTTTATTATGAAAAAGAAAAACATATTTGGTTAGCGGGAAGTAATAGCCGTAATAAATTATTTTTTTGGTATTGCATAATAATTTCGGAAATACTAAATCAATTTATTTCAGTGCTATAATAATCTTAAAGAAGTACACCGTGCCTATATAAAACATAAAATATCAAAAGAACAAACCCCTTGCGCTTTAAAATTTAAATTATTCGGAAATACAGCTGAACGTCTTTCTATAAATCATAATAAAAATCGAAAAATAATTCGACATTTGATTAATATGGTATTTTTCTCATAGCGCAAGAACTAGGCTTCCCGGGTAATAATAAATCATTAAATTCAGACAATCAAAATAATTTTAGAGAATTAGCTAAATCTGCAAAAAATTTAGATAAAGTGTTAATACATTTATAGAACTCAATTCTATTTTTATAGGTTCTTCGAAACTACAATACAAAATGATTGAATAAAAATGTAATACAATATCAAAATAGTAAGTTGACTGACTAGAGTAGAACGTTTTACTTTTTTTTATTAGATTATACTCTTTTATTATCATCAAAGAACTAAACGACCCATCGGACCACAAGACAAGATTTTCCTTACATCTCTTAGTATACCACTCACAGAACTGTAGTCGTCTTGGAAAATCAGTTTCCTTAAGTCCTTGTACTATTATGGATTTGTATGGATGGTACTTATTCTTTTTTAAAACTCTCTGTACTGTTGATTTTGGCACATTAGTTTCCTGTTCTACAGTTCTTACCGATCCACTAGGGTTTTCGTTGATAGCTTGTAGAATGTTTCTGTCTCGATTTTCTTTGTTATTATTGTATCCGCTTCTAGGTTGTTCGAAGGCACCATGGTTAATTAAATTAACTACGATTTTCCTGAATTGGGTTTTATGAGGCTGCCGTAGTTCGGGGTACATTTCCAAATACCTTGCTGAGGTAACGTCGGCGTTTCTGTATGATTGAAAACACAGAGCTAACATGTCAACCTTTTCTTCATTTTAATACGGAATGTATAGGTTTTGACAATTTATGTGTCAGATGTACGATTTTATTGGGATAAAAGCGTACCTACTACTTATTAAAACACAGTTTTGATATTTTCAACTATTTAACTTAACGTCAAAGTCAAAATCCAATTTTGTTACAGATAAATCATGGCCTCCTTAGAAAAGCATTGAGAGCTAACATTACTTTAAATCATGGCCTCCTTAGAAAAAACTGAAACCTAACTTTACGAAGTGTAATATTTCGATGATACTAAAATCTTTGATGCCCTTGTGAGATATCACTAGAATGGAAATTTTAGGCTCTTTCCAAAAATCGAAAAATCCAATATGGCAACCATAAGAAAAATGAAAGTTGAGGCGGGTTGCGGGTTAACAAAAAACAATGAAGACGTGTCGTATACGCCATCTTATTTGTCTTAAAAATGTGTCCGAATAATGTCACATTTTGACAGCTGTCAAATTTACCGTTCTGGATATACTGGCCAAAAACGAAATCCGCCATTTTCGGTTTTTCACCGAAATTTCCAAAAACCATTAATCGATCGTAATTCTGAAGCCGGTTATAGAATGTAAAAAGTTTCCTCTAAAACTTTCCCCACTTAACCTTTGCTGTAGGTATAATAGGAGCCGAGATCCCTGTATAGAGAAGCGAATCTGGGACTCACTATATAAGAATACCAGATTATGATATTTTAAGACAACAAAAATTTAGAGGAAAAAATATGGCTTTCAAAATTAACCTAAAATTGGGTAATTTAATTTCGCTTATTTTTGCTATAATATTGCCAAAAAACGCCACTTTTTCAAACTTACGGTCTTAAATTAACCATTTTATAGCGAGTACTAAAGGCCAACCAAGTAGGCATTTTTATTGGCAAATTTTTAGTACATGTTACTACATTTTGGCTACATTTGAAAATGATTGCCATTTGATAAATATTTGCTTACAATGCGGCGAATTTCAAGGAATATTTGCTTAATAAATAGCCCAAAGCTTTTTATGATCCGCCATGCTTGAAATTAAAATTAAACTAATTTCCTAGCAACCATTACTTGACCACTTTAAACAAACAAATTCTTTCTACCTATAAATACGTATTTTCATGCATGTTTTTTAACGTCATGAAACATTTAATCAATTTTCTTAGTGAAATACATTTCCAAACTAAAAAACAAAAAAAATATTTGTAGAAACCGAAATTCTTAGTTTCAAGAAGGGACGCGTGTTATTACATGCCTATCTTAGATTCTTTTAACAGTAAAAGTTCACTCGCAAGTGTTTTTTGTCTCTACCAACCGTCAAATCATGATTTGTTATCTTTGCATTTTCTCTTGGCTCATAAATTCTTACACTGATTGGCTCTGTTAATACTGTTTCTGCATAATTTGAGACAATTGATGATATATTATATAAACGAAGAAAAGGCAAAAAAATGAGAAATTATATTAAATATATATATATATATATATATATATATATATATATATATATATATATATATATATATATATATATATATATATATATATATATATATATATATATATATATATATATATATATATATATATATATATATATATATATATATATATATATATATATATATATATATATATATATATATATATATATATATATATATATATATATATATATATATATATATATATATATATATATATATATATATATATATATATATATATATATATATATATATATATATATATATATATATATATATATATATATATATATATATATATATATATATATATATATATATATATATATATATATATATATATATATATATATATATATATATATATATATATATATATATATATATATATACAGTGTGTCCGAAATTGGTTATGACAGTATTGGGATTTCGGAAACCGTGATAATTACAAAAACGTTTAAATGGAGAAAGTTTTAGACAATTATGTTTGTAGTTTAACGCCGTTTTGCTCGCGATTCTATCTTTTTTAGTTTTTGAGATATTTTGAAAAAACCAAAAAACTGCATTTTCGAAAAAGTCCTATAATTTATTTATTTATGAAAATTTTCAAAATCTGTAAGAACATTATTAAGGCAACTTTTTACGTAGAGTGCATCTATTAAGTCAGATTTTACATACGACGTTTCGATTTTCTAGAACCATCATCAATTTTGTTTTTTCTTATGGCCGCTGTATTCGATTTTAACAGTTTTGAAAAGAGTATTTCTTTAGCTTTTCAACGGTGTATCACACTTTGTAATTAGGTTATTACTAAAGGTGCAAAAAGTGCGTAGAGAAAATATTTAAACGTTTTTTGGAACTATCAAAGTAAAAATTAAAAATTAATAGTGTTAAAAGGCAATATGTAATTCAACATCCAGTTCTACAAAAAATTAGTAAAAACTACTCAATAACATTGCACAATGTTCACAAATGTTCAAATGACCAGCCGCAGATAACACTAACATCTTTGCTCAAGTAGGCTTTGGTTTGAAATAATAGAATGCTTTTAATCTGTCAAAAATACAACGTTTAAGTTTTATTTAACATTCATCGCTGTTTTAATAAGGATTACAATGGCGTTAAACTTTTCTAATGAAGAAATGTTTGATATGTTAGTGTGTTATATTAAAAATGAAAGAAATGCAAACAGGGCCATGGATGTGTATTTTGACACGTACCCCGAAAGACGGCAGCCTGGCAGAACTTATTTTCAAACGCTGGTTAGAAACTTGCTTGAGTTTGGCAGTTTTAATAAGATTCGCACAAAAAAGTATGCAAAAGACAACGAGCAACGCAATAGGCAAATCCTAGAATATTTTAATGAAAATCCGACTTCATCTACAAGAAGAAGCGAAACAGAACTTCAAATTCCAAAATCTACCGTTCTTGGCGTCTTAAAAGTAACTAAATATCGTCCTTACAAGCCAACAATTGTGCAAGGACTTCAAGCAGGTGATTTCGAAAGAAGAATTGTTTTTTGTAATTGGTATATCAATAGATGTCGAGAAAATCCCGCTTTTTGCAATAAAGTCATTTGGTCAGATGAGACTCATTTTACAAACTGTGGCATTTTTAATAAAAAAAATCACCATTATTGGGCTATTGAAAATCCGCAACTACGCGATCCACGCAGGCTGCAAGAGCGATTTGGTTTTAATGTGTGGTGCGGGATGCTTGGTAAGATAAACATAGTCTAATTGAATTGCTTATAATTCAATATTTTCCATTACTTTTTAGGAAATCGTCCCATTGGTCCCTTTATTTTTGATCAGACACTGACAGGCCCAAGATACCTTGCCATGTTACAGAATCAAATAGCTGCCATTCGAGAAGCTGTGCCAGATGATCAGTTTAATAGCTTGTGGTTTCAGCAAGACGGTTGTCCTGCACATAACAGCAGGGATGTACAAACCTTTTTAACAACAACTTTTGGTGCAAACGTAATATCCAACAGTGGCCCTGTCCGCTGGCCAGCTAGATCCCCGGATATCACGCCGTTGGATTTTTATTTATGGGGATGTGCGAAAAATGAAATATACGAATTTGACCCCTCAGAAAATAGGCAAGTTCTTGAGCAGCGAACCCGAAATATTCTAGAAAATATAACTAGAAATACCATTCAACGGGTAATCAGAACAGTTGAAAGGAAATGCGGACACTGCATAGAAAAAAACGGTCAACATTTTTAATCCTAGTATTATGTAGCATTTTTTTATTAATTTTATTGAGCAGGTAGTTCATACTGATTTTCTGTTAATTCTTGTTAGGTTAGTACTTTTAAATCGCCATGAACGGTTGACTTCAGAATGTGAAGTTCTGTTTCAATTCTTCTTATGGAAAAAACCAGATTTTCATTAAAATATTCTAATATTTGCCTATTCCATTCCTTGTCATACTTGCATACTTTCTATTGCGATTCTTAAAATTGGCTAACCCTAGCAAGCTTCTAATCAGTGCAGCGCTTGAAAAGAAGTTCTGTCGATAGTTGTTCTTCGGGTTACATTATGTGCAGTGCACATAGTATTAATGTTACTGAGTAGAACTTACTGATTTTATGCAGAATTTAATGTCCAATTTAAAATATTGCTATTTGAAACTATTAAATTTTAATTTATATCGATAATTCGAAAAAATGTTTAAACAGTCTTATTTCAAACGCAAAGCCTACTTGGGCAAAGATGTTAGTATTATATGCGGGTGGTAGTTTGAACAAGTGTGAACATTGTGCACGAATCAATTATGTTATTAAGTAGTTTTTACTGATTTTTTGTAGAACTGGATGTTAAATTACAATATATTGCTATTAAACACTATTAATTTTTAACTTTTTACTTTGATAATTCCAAAAAACGTTTAAATATTTCCTCTACCCACTTTTTGCACCTTTAGTAATAACCTAATTACAAAGTGTGATACACCGTTAAAAAGCTAAAGAAATACTCTTTTCAAAACTGTTAAAATCGAACACAGCGGCCATAAGAAAAAACAAAATTGATGATGTTTCTAGAAAATCGAAACGTCGTATGTAAAATCTGACTTAATAGGTGCACTCTACGTAAAAAATTGCCTTAATAATGTTCTTACAGATTTTGAAAATTTTCATAAATAAATAAATTATAGGACTTTTTCGAAAATGCAGTTTTTTGGTTTTTTCAAAATATCTCAAAAACTAAAAAAGATAGAATCGCGAGCAAAACGGCGTTAAATTACAAACATAATTGTCTAAAACTTTCTCCATTTAAACGTTTTTGTAAATATCACGGTTTCCGAGATCCCAATACTGTCATAACCAATTTCGGACACACTGTATATATATATATATATATATATATATATATATATATATATATATATATATATATATATATATATATATATATATATATATATATATATATATATATATATATATATATATATATATATATATATATATATATATATATATATATATATATATATATATATATATATATATATATATATATATATATATATATATATATATATATATATATATATATATATATATATATATATATATATATATATATATATATATATATATATATATATATATATATATATATATATATATATATATATATATATATATATATATATATATATCAGCTAGTTTGAATTCTCGGGTAAGCGGTCTGTGGTGTGTGTCAAACAAAAACAAAAAATCTCATTTATCCATCAGTCCCCTATATTTCGCCATTGATTAATGGCTTCCTCAGGAGGTAAATAGCTAAAATACAACACTAACGAATTAACAGTACAATCAAAATAACACAAACTTACATTCAGAGTTACCATACAGAACGTTAAACAAATTTTATTTAAAAAACATTGGTAAAAAATACAAGCGTGTTGAATGTCCCCTGGCTAACTCACATCGTATATGCTTAAAACAAAATGCATTCAGGTGTTCGTAAAATACAGAATTTATACTCAACGCGGGAGCGTCGGTAGGTAAAAATATACAGTTTCAAACAATAAACCTGCAGCCACACTAACGGGTTCAACAAAAATACAAGGCAACGGTACCAAAGTACATAGAAATACAGTGGTGCTAAACAAGAATGTTACAATAAATGGTACTAAGCTGATCAACATCTGATCTGAAATTTATAGAATTATCTTTATCCTTATTTATATGTATCATTTCCAAAAATGTTATTTTTTTATAATTACCTTCACGTTCTAAAATTTTTGTGTTGTTAAAGTCAAATCTATGGCCCAGATTTTGAAAGTGATGTACTAAAGCACACGATCTTTTATCTATTTATATATATATATATATATATATATATATATATATATATAAATATACATATATACATATATATATATATATATATATATATATATATATATATATATATATATATACGAACCCCCAGTCGAATACTATATATATATATATATATATATATATATATATATATATATATATGTTATATATATATATATATATATATATATATATATATAAATACAACACGTTTATTTGATAGTACGTGGTATTAACAATTAATTAACAATATTCCTTACCTATATCACTAACAATAATGATGATATAAACATATTTTTGTTAGGCTTGTCGCATATTAATTGGATCATAAAAATTTGAAAGATTTGCCACTGTTACCACTGAGTAAAGTCCAGATTTCCTGAATTTTGTCCTTTAATTCGGGAATGGTGCGGACGGGAGTGGTTCATAGAGTTTTTTTTATTTGTTGCCATAGTGTTTCGAAAGGCGATAAGTCGGGACTACTAGATGGCCATTTTAAAACAGGAATATTCATTTCTTGCAGCCAGAATGTTATGGTTTTGAATATGAATCCTCCCTCTAGCAACTGAATCTCATCAATAGAAGGAATTAGTTCTTCTTGTAAAATTGACTTATACTTTACAGCATTGACGGTACCATTAATAAAAAGAAGACGACCAACCCCTTGTGAAGACATACATCCCCATACCATGATGGAGGCTGGAAATTTAACTTTTCTCTTGAGGCAGTCTTTATGATATTCCTCCCTTTGCGTTCGGATAATTCGAATTCGTAAATCACAACACATACTTCAAATTTAGACTCGTCGCTCCATATAACGGAATCCCACTGACGTTGTGACCAGTTTTTATGCTCCTTTGCCCACAAAAGTAGATTTCTTTTTTGTTTTTGGGACAAAAGCGGTTTTTCCTTGGCCTAAAATGAAAACATTTAAATTTATTTTTTTGTATTTTGCTATAAACTTACTTTGTAGAAGCGATATCTCATTTTCTTCATATTTCTCAACCAGATGTCTTTTGAAATGCGTTTACTAATTGCATCTACCCATTTTTCAGCTGACTCCCTTGATGAAGCTCGACGATCTTGTTTAATTAATGTACGGAGAGCCCGCTTATCTCTTTCTGTAATTTTCGAAGAACGGCCAGACTTCGCTTTTAACCGAACATTTCCGCTTTTTTTGAATTGGGAAATAAAATTTCTTATTATCCCTTGAGAAACGTTTAGATTTTTTGCAATACTATGTCCAGAGAGACCATTTTTGTGGGCACTAAAAATGGAATTTCCCATGTCATAGAGAGTGCTTTTCCGCGAATCATTTTGACAAATAAACAGTTTCAAAGGCCCAAATTATTAATGCCACCTTGGTTTTCAATTATTTTTAAAGCCCACTCGATTAGATATTTACCTTAATAAATTTTGTATCAGATGTCACTAAGTAATCACGCGGTTTTATCTGAGTGCATGCGTTTATGGCCCAATTAATATACTCCAAGCCTAACAAAAATATATTTTTCTAATCATTATTATTGTTAGTGATATAAATATGCGATATTGTTAATTAATTGTTAATACCACATACTATCAAATAAACGTAGTTGCATTTGTTGAAGTTATGTTAAATGTGGTAAATTCTAGGTGTTAAAAATATAATTATTTTATATATGCCCTTGGTCCAATACATATGCGACTGGGCTGGTATATATATATATATATATATATATATATATATATATATATATATATATATATATATATATATATATATATATATATATATATATATATATATATATATATATCCTGAGGATGCAACAATAGAGTACCGAAACGTCGACAATTTAAAAACGTCTTTTATTTATTTAATAGAACCTAACCCCAAATAATACACAACATTAACATAAGAACAAGATGATCGTTAAGTAAAAATCGAAAACCATTCAGAAACTTAACATCTGGGAAATATCTCCGGATAAACGGAATATGTAAAGACTGATAATATGGGTTTCATGCTGGATATAGAATCTATATATGTGTACTGAAATGCAACAATAAAGTTGCGAAACGTCGATTATTTATACTCTATTATACTCTAACATGACAACAAAAGGATTCTTAACGAAAATCATTTAGAAACATAATATCTGAGTAATATATGCGAAGTAACGGAGTAAAAGTACTGATAATATGGGTTTCATGCAGAATATAAGATCTAAATATGTGTCCTAAGGATGCAACATTTAAGTTGCGAATCGTCGACAATTTAAAAAAATACTTGTGTTTTTTTTTCTGTATCTTAATCCTAAATAATACATCACTCCAGCAAACGTTTTTTAACATTGTTCCGCCATAATGGATTTTTAACAAAATATTATCAGGCCATCCCCATATGCCCTCTAATTTTTGGTCAAAATTTGAAATCAATCGGGTAAGTAATATTTAAACTATTTCGCGAATTGACACACAGACGGACCGACGGAATTGATAAAACATGTTTTTTGGCATCTAGGGACGCTAAAACATGAGTATCTGTAAATCCTAAGAGGATTTTCTTCATAATTACAAAAATTTTATTTGGCCTCAATCTTGTGCCGCCATCTTGAATTAGTAACAAAGTTTTTTTCTAGTTGGACCCTATACCACAATTTGTTATGGCACACAATTTGAAATCAAACCATTAAGAAGTTTCCCTGAAGTACCTATTTATTGGTCCAATATTGGCTAGTTCATATGGGACCAAGAAAGTTTTCGTCAGATTATTTAAATATTATCCCATTATTGTAAGCCAATATTGGCATCCTGTTTAGAACCAATGTTGTTCCACAATATACCACCAATATATGAAATTTATCTGGGTCCATAATAAGAACTGATCCTGGACCAATACTGACTCTCAACCTGTTTTTTGATTGAATATATATATATATATATATATATATATATATATATATATATATATATATATATATATATATATATATATATATATATATATATATATATATATATATATATATATATATATATATATATATATATATATATATATATATATATATATATATATATATATATATATATATATATATATATATATATATATATATATATATATATATATATATATATATATATATATATATATATATATATATATATATATATATATATATATATATATATATATATATATATATATATATATATATATATATATATATATATATATATATATATATATATATATATATATATATATATATATATATATATATATATATATATATATATATATATATATATATATATATATATATATATATATATATATATATATATATATATATATATATATATATATATATATATATATATATATATATATATATATATATATATATATATATATATATATATATATATATATATATATATATATATATATATATATATATATATATATATATATATATATATAATATATATAAATATATATATATATATATATATATATATATATATATATATATATATATATATATATATATATATATATATATATATATATATATATATAATATATATATTTTTATTTCAATTTTCTTGATTTAAGGTCAATTTAAAACATTTACACATATACTTTAAATCATATATTTGCCCATAAACATGATGTAGTTAGATAACGTTTCGACCGCACTTCGGTCTTTTTCAAATCTACCTATCTAACCGAAGTGCGGTCGAAACGTTATCTAACTACATCATGTTTATGGGCAAATATATGATTTAAAGTATATGTGTAAATGTTTTAAATTGACCTTAAATCAAGAAAATTGAAATAAAAATATATATCTCAAACTGGTCAAAGAAAAATTAAACCAATAAAATTTATATAAATATATATATATATATATATATATATATATATATATATATATATATATATATATATATATATATATATATATATATATATATATATATATATATATATATATATATATATATATATATATATATATATATATATATATATATATATATATATATATATATATATATATATATATATATATATATATATATATATATATATATATATATATATATATATATATTATATATATATATATATATATATATATATATATATATATATATATATATATATATATATATATATATATATATATATATATATATATATATATATATATATATATATATATATATATATATATATATATATATATATATATAGGCCCTTTATTGTAATAGTGCTCGATTGTTAAATTGTTATAATGTAATTAGTATGTCTGATGTCCGAAAAAACGGTTTTTTAACAATAAAAAAAATTGAGAGGGTGTAAGAAAATAATTTTTAAACATGGTTTTAGGTTTTACTATATATAGTGTAATTTAAAACCTTGTTTGAAAATGTGTTTACAATTTATTGTAAAAACCGTTTTTCGGCCACCGGACACACTTATTATACAATATATTCATTTAACAATCGAGTTCTATTACAATAAAGCTTAGCACAGGCAATTTTCTGTTTTGCTTATTTGTTCATAATTACTTTTTACGTAACATATATAAAGAATGGAAAACTTTTTTTTTTAGCAAGCAAAACTTTTATATAGAATAAACGTTTTTGCTTTGTTAACTAAAATGGAACAGACGCCGTATAATTTAATTTATTTTGATTTCCATAATATTAACTAAAGTGGTTTGGACCTCTGGTAACCAATAAAAACAGACATTCAGAAATGTTGATCCAATGCGTAATAATGGAGTATTTTTAAAAATGACTGCGGCTAGTATCCGCTTATTTCCAGAAAAGACTGTTCACACAGTTAAAAAAATGTTAAAAATTGTTAAAAGATCTCTAGTAGCATCAATCTCAAGATGACGTTCATTATAAACACTTAAAGAAATTCAGATAATAAAAACAACCACTCAATAAGACGCTATAAATTCCATTTCAAACGAGAACTCGGAACCACTTGTTTACTATACAGGTAAGATGACACGTCTATCGATTGTTTTAGTCGCCCTTGTGGTAGTTTTGGGCGTATCAGCTAAACCTAAACTTAGGCAAACCTTCTCCCACGTGGGTGTTGGATACGCTGTCCAGAATCACACGGTAAAGCCCGTAGCGTCAGGTTGTGACGTAACGAGCGTGAGCGATGTAGCTTCAGCCATTGCTTCATGCACCAGCATCAACGTTGGTTCTTTCACAGTACCAGCATCCAGCCAACCTCTGATCTTCCAGCTGCTGCAAGGTACCACCTTAACTTTCACGGGTGAACTACAATTCGAGAAGCATGCGTTCAGCGGATACTTGATGGAAATCATTGGTACTGGTATAAAGGTTGTTGGATCAAGTAGTAAGTATAATTATTTCAATTTTTATTTTTATTCCACTTTGAGCATCCCAAATAGGGATAGTTTATTCCATTTTGAGCTTCCCAAATAATGATAATATGAGTTTGCTACGGTTTCTGAAGTGAGCTAAACTTTTGGATGAATAATTATGAAATTGCAGTGAGGGATAGATAATTAAAATTACTAAAAATAATTATACGAATTTCCTTATAATTTTAATTTGTAGTCTTTAGTTCTGGGTCCACTCTGAAAGTACCCGAGGAAAGATAGTGAAAATATCTACTTTTTCTGACGTTTTGGGAGAAAGACTACCCTCGTTTTCAGCAACTAAAAAATCACAAACTAACAGCTGTATATCTTTTATGTTTTATATCAGAAATTTAACCGGAATGGCTAATCTCAGACAGAATGTCAATGTATAGTTGTTATTTTAATTGTTAAGATAATGTGAAAAATATGTGTACCTAGAGTATGTTATTTTTAATTTACTTACTCTCTTTTGAGTCCTTTTTTTGTTTCAGTATTTAGCAAATTTAATCATGTAATATTAAAATTAACTGAACAAGATGCTACACAGTTATCTTTATTTAACAATATTCAGCCACTTTCCTTTATTTTATTTAGTTTTGTTTTTTTAAGTTTGCCTCAGTGGCGGCTCTTCCATAGGGTCATTTGGTTAGTGACCCCCAAAAATATTTCAGAAAATAAATTATTCGTTTGACCGTCCCTCCTAATAGTTGTAATAAAACACGAACCTTGGGAAAAGTTAAATATCCTACACTATTAGCCGCGCGCGGCAGTTCGAATGGCCTCGTTGCGTTCCTTAGGCATAATAAAATACGCTATATTAAGCTAGGCTGTGCAGTCCAAATTGCCCAGATTACCTTAAATCTTGACGAAAGTAACCGAAGATTTTACAGCTACCGAGAGGCAGCCGAACATGATAGCAAACGGAATACGAAATCGCGATTTGGGTCATCAGCCGGTCTTTTCTCATAATTCGATTGATCGGTCGCGGCATCACGTCGGCATGCGGAAGTTCAATTGTTCAGAAGTCGCGCGGTCTATATTCTAAATCGATATTGTTTCGGACGTTTTTAATTGATAAAAACTGATTTATATACTGATTTTTGTAATATATATTTTTTTATTTTTATGATCCATCTGTGAGTTGGAAATATATAAGAAATAAAATGTTGGTAGTGACTAGTGCAAAAAAATAAACAACTAAAAAGTGCTTACGAACTTAATTTTGCAAAAATAACTAATTTCGAGGTGGTCTATGTTTGAGTTGTGAATGCAGATGAAATAAAATGTCGGTACTGCAAAAAATTAAACAACAAAAAAGTGCTAATGAACTTAATTTTGATAAAATAACCGAATTCAAGGTAAGCGGTCGCAATTTGCCAGAACTTAGTATACGACAAACTAGTAAAGACAAAAATAAAGAGGTTCATCGAAATGTTCGCAAAAGAATGTCCAATTTAGCTAACTGGATATGTGGTTGTGAAGTCTCTAACTCATTTTGCTGTT
Organism: Kuschelorhynchus macadamiae; assembly: GCA_030620095.1. NCBI lineage: Eukaryota > Metazoa > Arthropoda > Insecta > Coleoptera > Curculionidae > Kuschelorhynchus > Kuschelorhynchus macadamiae. The sequence goes on along the minus strand of JAUTXW010000779.1, from coordinate 1,153,001 downwards.
ATGTTTGTTTGTTGTTTTCTAAGGACTCGTCGGACTCATTATGGTGCAAAACCGGTGTTAAAGACTTAAAACACTTAAAATAAAAAAAAAACGAGTTTTCTGCAAATCACATGAAATGTTCGGTGAACTACGCTACGGTCGGAAGTGTTGATATTTACCCTAAGGTAAACACAGCTTCTAGAAAATCCCTTAGAGATTTTAATGAAAATGTATCCGAAAATCATTATATTTTAAACAAAATTATAGATTGTGTAAAATTTTGTGGGGCATTCGAGCTGGCACTACGTGGCCATGATGAGACGGCTTTGTCTGAAAATCCAGGGATTTTTCGAGGGCTTATAAATTTTGTTCAGGAGTAGGGCCAAAATAGACTATCCCCTTTAGCAATGTTAAGTATCGAGAAATCGTTTATAAAAGGAATGTACGTGCAATTTTAACGAACGTGTCATTCAGCATTTTTCCAATTTTAAAGAACGAAGAGTAGACTTGAACTTTAAGAGAATTTAAAGTTCAATTTAAAGATAAGATATTTATTTTTATTTTAAGTATGCCTATTTTTAAATTTGTTATTGACCTCACAATATAATTCACCACGAGCCGCCACTGGTTTGCTTCTAAACGTATTTTGTATCTTAAAGATCGTTTTTACGTTAAAACGTTTACTTATTAGATTTATTTTGTCTAATAAGTTAAGTATGTATGGTATAAAGAGGTTTGTAATTGGCCTATTTTAGTTTTGTTTGACTTGGAATTCTCAAATTCAAAAAAACATTTTTCAGTGAAATCAATAGGATATTAGGATAATTATTTAGATTTAACACATATTTTATACTTTTTTTCTACAAAATATTGATCTTTACAAATTATTTCTACTCTCTCATATAGACTTGTTACAACTCCATTTTTAACCATGATTGGATGATTTGAGTAAAGATTTAAGAATCTGTTTGTGTGTGTAGGTTTTCTGTAAACATTTGTTTCGAAACTTTGCTTTTTTTTAATAAGTATATTTTGTTTCACCATTTTCGATTCCTACCAAAGTTTCTACCTATGCCAAACTTATTTTTGGGATAATTTAAAATAAATTCATTCAGTTGTTTTCACAGTGATACATCGCCATTTTGTTTCGTCATGTTGAATTCGTACCAGTCATCACATTTAGAAAACTTAAAGTCGATTGAATAAATAGATTTTTTAAACATTTCGTTAGACCACCATTTTATTTAGCCATCTTGAATTTGTACCCCAAATTTATCAGTTTATATTTATATCACACTAAATGCTTGCGCAAAATCTAAAACGCTAATCTAGTAAGTAGTTTTTTCAGCCTGATTTTTTAAATAATTTATTAGGTATATAACATCCGGCTCATTTCATTGCCGTCAACAAAAAATGGCAGCATTTCATTTCTTAACTCACAGGTTAATCAATTTTCCATTAGGTAAAAAACGTTTTAACAATGAAATGAATCGGATTAAAAATATAGTAATGGATATAATGATAATTTTGTATATAAATTAGTAAATAGATATAAGCATAATAAAATTTTAAAAGATGCCACTACTTTTCAAGCACCTGAGGCTCTCAATAAGTTCATAGTAATCCAATATGATTTCAGATATACGAGAGGTCTAGAAAAAATATTTAAAAACGTAGGCTTTAGAGCAGCCTACAAAATTAGCCTGTAAAAAACATAAAATATAATTACTTCATACTCATTTTAACTTGCCTTGCCAAAGTTAAATAAATGATATTCTTCCTGTTTTTTTTTTGGAAAAACTGTTGACAGATATGTCAGGCAATTTTTCCACTTGAAAATTAAATATGACGTAGGAATTCTTGTCAGTGGTTGGTCAAAATTGATAGGAGCAGGGGCATGCGGTGAAATTTTAACAAAGAGAAGCAATTTTTAGAAACTTACCTATTTGTAACGTAATTCCATTCTTCGATCATTTTTTGCAAATTCGTCAATGACGTCATCATAAAAACGTCGATGCTCCGACATATTTTGGAGAAGTTTATTTTCAATGGACAACAGCGATGTATGCGAAAGTCTCTCCTGCCCCGTTGAATTTCTCACGAAATTTTTTATACCTAAATGTTAAAAAATTGAGTTCCACTGATGAACTTGTGGCAGGTATTGTCAATACTAATTCACACAATTTCGACACTTCGGTGTAGGCATCTTCCAGCTCCTTGCCTTTTAAAAAATGCATTAATTCCTTAGTGTTATTTTGTGCGCTAATGTCATCAGTTTCGTAAATCCATTTAGTTCAGATCGCAGTAACACTCGGTCGAAGCACTGGCCTTAATGAAGAAGAAGAGATTTAAACGCATCTTCTGGAAAAGTTTTTCCTTTAAATGCATCAAAATTGCAGAGCTCGAGGAATTTAAAATCATTTAAACCGTTAAACCTATAATTTGTTTGTTGCTGAATTTGATCAATTATTTCATAAAAGAGGCGTCTGTATGATGTTTGAACATCTCCCACCTTGTCTGTTCGAAGACACTTGGCTTGTGGCTCTACATTTAACTTCATTGTTTTCTCCCAAAATAGGTGTAAGTCGTCTCTTTTTTGGCTTAACATGGACTTAAAATCATCCACTTTTTTTGCAAAAAGCAATATCATTTGTTTTAGTTTGTAATATATTAAAAACATTGTCCGAGAATGGAAATATTTCTGAAAATATGTTCAAAAATAATTGAAATTAAAATATCGTTTGAAACAGTTCGGAAACCCCCTCGAACTATTTATTGCTTCCGAGTCCCACGTTTCATTATTTTCTATTATATTCTCAAATAGTTCAATCAGTGATTCACGATTCAGATACTGTTAACACAAGTCTTCCATTATAGTTCCACCTAGTAGGAGCTACTACTGACTTGGAAAAAAAGCAGCCATGCCACTTAGAGTAACGAAAAATACTTTACACTCTTTAATGTGATTGATGGACTGGGATAAAACTAAATTTAATTTATGAGCAAAACAATGGACAAACAGCACCTGGGAAAATTTCTTGAACTTTAGCTTGCAGACCCCCTAATTGTCCTGCCATCACTGCAGCTCCGTCATAGCTTTGAGCAACTAATTTTTTCTCTCCATTAATTTCTTCAGTAATGTTATAAACTACGGTATATAATGCATCTGGTGTACGATTTTCGGACACCTTCTTAAAACCTAAAAATCGCTCTTGAATACTTCCGTCTGTTTTAACGTAGCCTATTACTATAGATAATTGGCTAAAATTAGTGATATCAGTTGTTTCGTCCAGAACAATAGCAATGAACCGCGCCTCGCTAATCTCCTGCTTAATTCTTTTTAGAATAATGGTTGCAACAGCGGAAATTAAATCATTCTGGATTCGATTCGACGTTCCGCGAAAAACGTTAGACTGCTCTAATTGATTTTTTAAGCAATCATCATATTTAGCCATTAAACTAAATCTTGAAAATTTCCTCTATTTGAAGAAGCCCTTGTTTCGTCATGATCTCTAAATCCCAATTCGTGCTGTCCGACAAAAAACAAACAACATCGATAAGTCTTCTTAATATTTGCCTATTTTTTCGACTAGTTCATTGTGTTGGTTCATTGTTTAAATCGGAAAAACCAGTTTTATTCCAGAGACCTTTTTCATTTTCAAAAAGTAAACATGGCCAACATAATAATTACTTATATTCTCACACCCTGTTTTTTCAATTGTTCGTATTGTTTTTCCGGATAAAAATGTCTAATACAGTTTTTCATTTTTGTGGTTAAATTTTTCATAGGCGGTTTTGCACTTCCTTTGGAAATAATTTGAAGCTTATCAGCGAAGTTTAATGTTGAAAATCTCTCTATTATTACGACACACACCACACATTCACACACACTCTTGTTACTAAATTCTCCAACATTTTCAACGTTATTACCGACAGCCGAAGACGGTATTTGCATATCCACGTCCGTATTATTGTCTTCCATATCGCACCATGCACGACGCGACGTACGTATCACACAACACACGGATAGCCTTTCAAACAAAGAACCTACGCCAACGATAGCTTCCGCCACCACTTAAAGCACGCGACTGAAGTGCAAAAATTGCAAACAGCCGGTGGAAAGCTCAATAACCTCTGGCTCGATTCACAGGAATTCAAGCATACAGGACTTGGCTGCAGAGAAGCTAGCGGCCCGCAGAGTTTCTATTCGATTTTCTATTGTGGCTGGGTCGGAGTCAAGGCCGCATTTATTATGGGCTTGATAATTAAGACAATATTTTAGTATTTTTAATATAAACTAAATTAATGGTTCCTATTTCAAAAATTACATTTTAGAAGACGTTTTGTAATTTTTTTTTGGGGAAGCACTGCTTCCTTTGCTTCCACGGACTGCACGCTCCTGGATAAGAGGGAAATAATCTTTTTCTAAAACTAAATATTGCACGAGGGAGCGCAAAATATGAAGAGACACACAAATAATAATTAACAAACTATATTAATCTCTTTTAAGCTCATCTGCTTCATGGACTTGGCGAGCAGTACTGGGATGGAAAAGGAGGCGCTGGAACTACCAAACCCACCTTCTTGTACCTCAAGGGAACCTCCGGAGCAAGCTTCACCGGTCTTAGCATTAAGAATTGTCCCGAAAGGTGTGTCGCCATTGACGGTTCCAATGACATCACCGTGTCCGGATTTTTGATTGACAACCGTGAAGGAGCTCCCGTAAGTAATCATAATATCGTAGTAACTTGAATTTTTAAATTCCACTATGTTCATGTCTACAGGGTGTTTATATTGCTCCGATCAGGCATTATCTCTTAATGAAACATCCTATATACGTTAGAGATTTGGTTCTTGTAAAGAATTATACCCACCGAATTTCACAAATTTGAGATATACAGGGTGTTTCAAAATAAACGCGAAAAAATTAAGGGGGTGATTTTTGAGTTCATTTTAAGAAAAAATTCTAAATCTCAAAACTTTTGAGATACATGGTGTTAAACTTTTCAGACAAATTTTTTTGGGATTTGGGATACCATTCTAGATATCTTCGTGAAATTTGGTACACATTTTGTACGCATCAACACACATTTTATGGTGTATAACATTATTTTTTTAAATTTCAACCAGTGGCGTCCGTACAGGATTTGAATTGCATATTTTTGAAGAAAAAAATGGTACGCCACTGACATTTTCCTCATTTGGCTATGCTAGACATTTTTACATAAAAATTACTTGCGTTTTTCTCGTCAGATGTATCGTTTAAAAGTTATTTAGTAAAATATCGGAATTTTTGGACTTTTGTTAAGCAAAATTGGCTATGCACGAATGATCATTTTGCTAAATAACTTCTCAAGCGTAAAAAGACTATAAAGTTAGGAAGCAGAATAGGGAGTTTGAATGTGATATTCCTTGTTCAAAATAAAGTAAATCTAAAGAAAAGCTTACGCAAGGACTTGGAAAAAAATAAATTAGGATAGCTTGATTTATTAAGTGTTTTTTTCATAAGCTTACCCATTTAAAATTAAAAAATAAAAAAGCATTACGGGACAAAGAAATTTAGTTTAGAAAAATAATATAGTTGGCTGCTTTCAAAATTGTACTAATGTTAAATTTTCTTCTGAACAATCACATTTTAAAAATAATTGATTAACAAACATGTTTCAAACTAACCTATCCTCTATGTATTATTGCAAGAACTATGAAAAAAAAAGTTCTTTAAAAAAAACTTATTTAAAAAAATTTTTTTAAACATTGCATCTCAAATAAAATCACGTCGTCCAAGCAAGAAGCAAGTACATTTTTTTATAGCAAGTGTTGAAAATGCCTGCTTTGCGATATAATACATGCATTTATTCTACGTATCATTGAGCCTCTAACACGCTGAAATACTCCAGGATTATTTCTTATAACATAATGCAATTATGCGATTTCTCAGGTTTTCGATATCCTGTACCGGGGTAGTGTAAACTAATTCTCTCAGATATTCCCAGATACAATAATCCAAAGGATTTAAATCCGGGGATCGAGGCAGCCAAAGATGAGTCAGATTAAATATCTTCGCACATTTTAACTGAAGTGTGCTGGGGCACCCGCATGCATATAATAAATGTCTCTTCCAGTTCTCATAGGTAAATGTTCTAGTAGAAGAAGCAATTCTTCTCGTAGAAAATGAAAATATGACTCACGAGTTAATCTTAGAGGTAGAAAATGTGACCCAATTAAATGTTCATCGACAATTCTTATCCAAACGTTAACGAATAACTGATATTGATTTCTAGATTCTGTTATAATAACATGCCTGTTATGAAAGTTTTGAATTGCATCTCTTGACAAACTAGCTTCCTCCGAAAAGAGAATTTTTGAACAAAAGAAGGTATTATCGGTATTCATTCGGTGAAACCATTGGAAAATTAAGGATCATATGGGGATGCCCTGGTAACATTTTGGTTAAAATTCGATAGGGCAAAACAAAATGGCGGCATAGTGAAATGTTAAAAAAATATTACTAAAAAACTACTCATAATTTTATTTGAAATTTTGCACAAAAATCAAGTATTATGTAAAAATCAACTGGTCAAATTTTGGTACGAATCTATGATGTATCAAAACGAAATTTGGTATAGGTAAATGGTACACAAAGAGGCAAGTTTTCGAATATTCTTCACTTTCCCGTCACTTCCGGTTTCACCGAAAATGACTCCAGTTTCGAATTTTTAAATAAAACACTCTGTATATTTTTACATTTTTGGATTCCTGAGACAGTTCTAAATCAAAATGTGATATTTTAAAAACTTTTTACGCCTACTCGACTTTTTTTATAAAATTGCATCTAGGTGGCCATGACCGGACGCAAATTAATCTAACGACCTGAAAAGATGACAGAATGATACAAGGACTAATTCTTAGTGATTAGTCTGATAACTAGGAACAAAAGAAGTTGATAAAATCAAATTTTCCTGCCTAACTATTTTGTTTCAAATAGCGACCCTTTTTAGACATGCACTTTTTGAAAACAGGATTTTTTGCGAATCTAACAGTACTTTTTTGCGATTGGATTAAAAATAAACTCAAAAATTAAATATGACTAAGAAAAATATTCGATAATCAATTATTTACTTTTATCAAGTGTGCCAGGGATAGCCATGCTGGATATTAAGTAGGATTTTTTGTTTTGACAGTGACACTTTCCTATTCTTTCTGAGTAGACATAATATTTCCTTATTTTTCTTGATTTTCGGTATTATTTTTGTTTTCAAAAGTCAAAATAATGTATACTCAAAGTGAAAAAGTCGATATGTCATTAATATTTGGAGAATTTCATAAAAGTTCAAGGAATTCTGCTGAATTGTATGCTCAGAGATATTCCGAGTGGCAACATCCAGTCCATTAGTATTTTCCATATCTTGAGAATCGTTTTAGGCATCAAGAAGGACATCAAATGGCGGAAGGCAGATTTATTATAGATGAAGAAATGGAGATTAACGAAGAAAAATTAATCACGAACTGGGTTTAAGTTACAAATCAGCTAGAAAAATATTAAAGAAACACGGATATTGAGCTTTTAGGAACCAGTTACACCAACATTTGTATCCTGACGATGGCGGTAGACGGTTATTTTTTTGTGATTGGTCGCTCCAGAATTGTAACAAAATCAACATTAAATGAGAGTAGGAAATTTTCAAGAAAGGTTTGGTGTCAATCTCTGGGCTGTTGTCGTTGGTAACAGATTAATTGGGGCAATTTTATTTCAAGCCCAATCAACAGGGGTTAGGTACTTAGGCTTACTCCATGAAATTGAGCAACATCTTAATGATCTACCTTCAGAAGTTGTACGCCGAATTTACTTCCAGCAAGATGGAGCACCGCCTCACAATACCAGAGAAGTTCTTAATTATTTAAATGAACATTTTAATAATAAAGTTATTGCAACCAGTGGCCCAATACGGTGGCCCGCCCGTTCACCGGATCTCACTGTTCTTGATTTCTTTATTTGGGAATATGTTAAAAAAAGAGTCTATGTAACAGCCCCAGTCACTCTTGAAATCCTAGAAGAAAAGATTGTACGTGTATTTAGAAGTATTACGCCTCAAATGCTGCACAACATGTTGAGAGAAGCAATTGAACTGGCGGAAATGTGTCGTGAACAAGGAGGAATGCACTTTGAACAACTATAGTGAACTCGAATATTGTGCTTTTACATTTTACAGCGTTATTGAAGTTAGTTGACGTTATATTTTTGTTTACTACTCTAATCTATTTGTTAGCAAAAGATACAGATTTGCACGCCTAAATTTGTTGACGATATCTGAAGAGGGGCAGCAGAAAACTGTATAAAAATTGCTGTTCCGAGCGTTAGGTGCATTCTTTTCATCAACAGAGATGGGTTGGGTAGACTATACGTGACATGACGCATATATAGATCCACTGTAAGTAATCTTGATCAACCAACTGTCTTAATTAAAAATCCTACTTAATATCTAGCATGGCTATCCATGGCACACTTGATAAAAGTAAATAATTGATCATCGAGTATCTATTTTTCTTAGTAATATTCAATTTTTGAGATTATTTTTAATCCAAACGCAAAAAGTTAGTATTGTTAGATTCGCAGAAAAATCCTCTTCAAAAAGTGCTTGTTTAAAATGGGACCCTTTACCTATACGAAATCTAGTTTTAATACATCAAATACTTTAAAAGTTTAGGCCGGTGTAATAGATTCGTTGACACCCGGTAGAGAAAACTAGTAAAATTGTGGTACTCACTCAAGATGGCGGTACATACGTTTGAAATCAGCGTAATTTTGAAAACAAAAGAATTTTGGTTTCGATCGAACCAATACAAGCAGGTATGGTTATACCTTTAACTTTTAACATTGTTATTGGCCATCATTTGAGAACTGCTGAATCAATTTTTTTCAAAATCGGTGGTTCAATTAGGAATAAAAAGTCCTTTAAGATGATATATCGCTCAACCCGCCCTTCCATAAAAAAGAAAGTTCCGAAACTGCGCCCCGTTGTCTTCTTGACGTTTAAAGCTGTTATTTGTTTTTTCGAAAAATGGAGAATTTGCTCATATGCTATAGCTCCAAATTTCGTTGCAATATACCAAGCGGTTCAAAAGTTAGACGGGGGTCAAGTGACTTTATGTCGTCACTGTATATTGGATGAAACCAGCGTAATTTTGAAGAAAAAAAATTTTGGTTCCCAATCGGACCAATAGACGCAGCTATGCTTTTACCTTCAAAATGTCATTTCTCCACTAATTAAAAAAAATGGATTCCAGTCGTTGTGCAGTACAAAAACGCAGGATTCTCTTTTTTTGTGATCTCATCAACATGTTTATTATTAAAAGGGCCGTTATTTTTTTACGGTAATTTTCGTTAGATTAACTCAAATAATAAACGTTAAAAATAATTACCAGTAGAATAACAAATGAAATACTTACTTATACGTGATATATGTGCTTATTTTTGTTACTTTTTTTAAATAACAGATAGTCAGGTGATTCAAACATATGTCGTAATCACTTTCTGTTATTATATATTTACGACACACCTAAAAGTGTGTTTTGATTACACTTCAAACTGGAATGCATTATTTTCTCTAAATCTTAAACACAATAAGCACAAGATACTTAAGATTATATAAAAGTGAACCTATTATTAGCTGTGAAAAAAATGATTATAAACACTCAACTTTATGAATACGGTATGTACTTGTATGTCACTTATACACTTAGACAGAAATTAACATTTCAAGAGATACATACAATAGAAAAAGTAAAACACAATATTAACTCGGCAATAACTATATTTAGAAAAATCGGTAAAGTTTCCTTTACCCGGAACTTCCCTTGTTATGAATATTTACTTTTATTAGGAATAGTGAAGTGTGACCCAATTTGGTTCAAAACATAGTTATTTAGGAACAAATATATACTGTCTTTTCAAATATTATTATTAGACGCCATTTTGTTCCACCATTTTGGATTCCTACCAATATTTTACCAGTTTCTACCTACGCTACACTTGATCTTTGAATATAAATTAAAATAAATTGAATAATTAGTTTTTAAATAATAGTATAGACACACACCACAGTTTTGTTTCGCCATCTTGAATTCGTACCCCAACATACAGGGTGTTGCGTATGCCAGCCGGGCCGGGTGTATCTAGCATATTATACACCTTTTATCGTTTGTTTTGATCAACAATGGATTTTCTGAAATATGTTTAACTGAAGTTGGGGTAATATGAATTTGCATCAAATACTAAATGGCTTTGTAAAGTTAACAAAAAAAACAAAAGGCTATGACAGCTATTAATCCAACCGCAACGTTTTATCGCATTTATGACACACTGGAAAAAATGTTAGGAATTTCAGTGTTTTTTTTTAAGCAAGATCGAAAATAAAAGTCTTTAGTTGCAAAAATATTTTTTTATGTAACTATTTTTTAAACCTTTTAACACCATAACAGCATAACAGATATTAACAAAAATAATAAATCATAACAAAAGCAATAAACCCAAAATAATCAAGAACTAGTTTAACTATTATCAGTAGTCATATCACGAGTCCATAAGCAGAGTGCCGATAATTCCTTAAAAATATTCATCAATTCCTAAAGAACTTAATACAAAATTCTCATTTTATAACCGAAATCTAATTTTAAAAAAAATACAAAAAAATTCAATACAAATCGTTTCTGTAACCCTTGCTACAGTTTTTCCAAAGTAATTAATCCGAGTCTTCATCGCTAGAGGAATCCTCAACATTATATATATATTTAAATCAACTTCTTTCAAAGTACGTGAAGTACCTGGTGCAATAGTATTATTTGTGGGTATACTGACCTGAGATAATAATGAAAGCACTCGTTCGGGAAAAGCATCTTTCTTTTTTTTAGGTTGCTCTCTGAGTGCATTTATGAGTGGATCTGACGTTATCAAGAGTATATTAAGTAAGTCTCTATTCGTGTTATATCTCAAGTTTTTTCTCGTGTGATGTTCACGAAACCTGCGACAGTCCTTGTTTCGCGCTTCTTGCGCCTCCTCTGAAAGTTGTCCTATAAGCACAATATGATATTTAATAATGGCAGCTCCATGATTAAGAATTTTGTGGACTGTCGCAGGCATATTATACCACGAATAGAGACTCAAATATAGCTCTCTAGTTTCTGTTGCAAATTCTTCAAACTTTTCCGTGTTTACTTTGAACCCTGAAGAAATAGCTCTTAAAATGGTGTCGAACTTCTGTAGAAGAACCGCGTCTAGCCCAGTAATGGCAGCACTTAATTCACTCTCATGAAAAAAGCGCCGAGCAGTATTGCCATCATTACTGCTGCCAAATCCTGGCTTTGGTTTATCAACAATTAACCCCATTTGGATTTTAAATTGCTTTTGAATTTCTTTTTTACGTATCTCATATAAAGAAGAGTTTAAACGCCATTTCTTATGTTCCAACTTATATGAGATATGCAAAAAGCATTCAAAGCAGCGAATCCAAGCGTGCAATGTTGATAAACCAAAGCCATAGTTTTCAATAACGGGAGGTCTGGTCACGGTAATTTTATTCATTTCTGTTGAAGTGCAGCCGCAAATAAAGCATCTTTGTGACGATGCGTTTTCTGAAAGAATATTACATATTTTTCCATCCACCATAGTCAATAAAAGTTTATGTTGGATGGAAAAAATTCTACCTGTGCTAGAAGTTACTTCTGTAAATAAATTGTTGTTAATTTGCTGCTTAATTTTTTCGGTCTCTTCTAGCACAAATTGTGTAGTTTCTTTCGAAAATGCAAATTTGATGGGACGACAAAGCCTTGTTGAACTAGGACTGGGGTTTTGCCACACTAAAAATGTATTGTCCTCGTGGCTATGTAGGATGATGGGAACCAAACAAAACTCAAACAAATATTCGTCAGAAAGATGCTGTTGACTAAATTTTTGCTTATAATTACTGTGACCAGAGCTTCCGTCACCACCCCATTTGGACACAAGAGTAAACACGGAAAGGTTTGACTGCAACAGAACTTCTTCATGAGCACGCACTAAGCGTTCCGTTGTTATGTCAAGAATTGCTTTCACACTTATCTCAGCTGTAGTTTCTGTTATGAAAATATGCTCTTCGGATTGATAACAGTCTTTTTTTGCCTTCTGGAGGCTGTAATATGAAGGGAAAACTTCATTACCAGTCCGAAGAGCATATTTTCTGGTTTATTTGTATGAATGTGAAGTTGATTTAGAATCTATATAATAGGCTAAGGCTTCCTCACTTGACAAAGGTCTGGACTCCCGCACACTGTTATTCTTCAGGTTTTCCTTTATTCTGGAAACTGTAGAAGGGCTACCAGAAGCAATTGTCCTGATTATATTTGCCGCATCCCGCTTCCCGATTTTCTAACTACCACTTCTGCGGCAGTTGTTAGCTCCAAAACGGTTCGATTTTCAACCAAATCTTGAACTCTTCGCAGCTTCGTTCTAGAATAGACAAAAAAACGATACTGTTAATTTCATCGACATGGAAAAAAATATTCAGCTCACTTTTTTGAAGCGTTAGCCAGAGTGTCCAATTTTTGCCGGCCAACTTGACTCAGACTGGGGCCAGCCAAAAAAAATTTTTCTTGGGGAATTCCAGAAAATGATAACTGAAAAGCATTTTCGTTGAGCCAACTTTCATTTTTTCCAATGAACTGAGACTTCTTGCGAAAACTTTTCTTCCATTTTCTTTCAAATACTTTGGATGTCTTCGATATTTCTTTCAAAAGGATGTTTTCTTGCTCACTAGTTAAAGAGCGACCTAAAGTGTCTTTGAAATGAGTGCAGAGTTGACGGTTGCGGCCTCCTTGTTTGGAAAATTTCTGCCAAAGTTCAAAAAATTCTCGGCGCGACACGGTCAGCAGGGTATCTAAAAAATAATAATTTCATGACTAACGCAAAAAAGCGCTCAACCGGAATGGTTTTATTTGGTAGAAAAAACCATACTGATTGATTTAAAAATAGTCTCCATAGCGGCATTTTGCGGCATACTTAGTAGATAGTCCAACGAAGTTTAAGAAAAATTTCTTTTATGTCATATTTTGACAACTTCGGTGATTTCATGCAATATTTGGTACAAATGTTGAAAATATATATATATATACAAAATACTTTAAATAGAGTACCTACCTTCAGTTAACAAATCCATGTCAAGGTTTTTATTTTTTTTTCTTTTTACAATAAAAATACCCACTTTAAATTAGCACAATATTGCATAAAAATGCAGACGCAATTATTTTATCTGTTATCAGTTGACACTTTGAACTTCGGTGTCTATGATACGGTTGACATTCCAAAACCGGAATTTCTGGTTTTTAGCTCTACTCACCTTTCTTAATAAGCGGTAATTAATAAAAAAAGCGTGTCTTGACATGAATTTTGTCCCGCTAGCTTGTATTAGGCGATTCACAGTGCGACGGAATTGAGAAAACTTGCTTTTTTTTAAGATTACAATACTTCCCAAATGTATATGGTCATTTATTATAAGAAAGAGACAATAGTTATTTATACTATATGGGATGTAAGTAACATTTACCAGTCGAGGACGAGTTTGAAGGCAACCGTGATCCGTTGCCAGAGCAACATAAGCAATTTTTATTTTATTAACAACGTCAAGTTGACAATTCATAGCGAAAAGTTTGAAGATGTCAAATTGTTTGATTCTGTGTGGACAAAATGGATGTTTCAGACATAGAAGAATCAGCGAATATTGCTTGTTTATCTCTACTACCGGAAAAGTCGAAAAAAAGGTATGAAGCAGCATATAAATCCTTTAAGAATTGGTGCCAAAGCAAGACGGCTATTGCAGTCTTAGAAAGCTTGTTTTTTCGCGTATTTCTGCGAAAAAAGTGCTATATTGAAGTCCCCACCAAGCTTATGGTGTGAGTATTCGATGTTGAAGTCCACCCTTTTTATAGAGGAAAATATAGATATTTCTAAGTATCCAAAATTTCGAACATTTTTGAAAAGAAAAAATGATGGTTATAGACCCAAAAAATCGAATGTGTTTAACAGGGAAGATGTGAATAAGTTCATGCTTGAAGCCCCCGATGATATATACTTACTGATGAAGGTCGTAAGTGTAATGGGAGTTGCTGGAGCGTGCCGTTCTAATAAACTCTGTGAGATGAAAATGGACAATGTCAAAATAAGTCAAGAAGTTATTATTGTGACCATTCCTGACTCCAAAAATGGAATGTCACGTACATTTACAGTGACAAAAAGTGACGACACTCAGGTTTGTCATTTCAAAATAATTCAAAAGTACATTGATACAAGATCCCACATGACGACTATTAATCCGCACTTCTTTATGCGATATCAACATGGAAAGTGCCTAAACCAGCCTGTCGGGACAAATACGTTTTCGTCAATTCCAAGTAAAATTGCGAAATTTCTAAAGTTTGAGAACTTCAAAATGTATACTGGACACTCTTTTAGAAGAACGTCGGCAACTTTTATTAGCAAAAACTGGAGTTTTATTAGCTATCAAGCGACATGGTGGATGGAAATCCGCTACTATTGCGGAAAGTTACGTAGCTGAGAGCCTGAATAATAAAAGGATGTAGCGAATAAAATTTTATACAATAAAACCCAGCCAGAAGTCTCTTGCTGTGCTTCAACAGTGACAGAAACATTGGTTAGAAATGAAGGATCTGTAGAGTCAGACAATGTAATACACGTCAAGAAGAAACTAGAGAACGTGTTTCCAAATTTTGTTAATAATGTGAATAATTGTAATAATTGTACAATTAATATTCATTTCAATTAATATCATCGGATTTTTGTCCGGATTTTTGTAATATGTTGATGAAATCAAAAATTAAAGCTACTTATAATAATTTTAGATTATTATTTCCCTAGGGATGTAAGTTGACTTACATCCTGTCGTTAAGGGCAACCAATACCTTGTTGAGTAACTTTCACTTACGTCTGTCAAAGCAGTGTCAAAATAGGTTGCTTACAATACAGGGAGGGGGAAAAAGTATGTGGATTATAAAAAATTTGCCTTTTCGGCCTTCACGGTGGATGGAACCTTAGACGTTTCTGGAAAATGAAATGGATGTTTTTAAAATTTCGGTTACACCTATAAATTACCTTTACCTTTACCGTATCATTTTAAAATATTTTCAGGTTTACAGTGTTGTCGCTTCTACCCAAAACAGGTGGCAACATCGCTATTTTAAATGAAATGCCCTTCATTTTATTTACTTTTTCTGAAAATACACGTGTTTCTGGGCAAATTTTTGGAATACTTCCCTATACCTATCTGTAACCCTTCTCCAGGAATTAATTTATTGTACATTTTTTTAATGAAAAAAAGATTTCAAATAAATCTGAATTCCTTCCAATTCTAAAGCAATTTTAATTTGAAACTTGGGCTGCGGTTAAGTAATACCTCTAGGTATTTGATTTTGTTGTCATATCTTAGTTGAAGCATACAGGGTGCTCCAGAAATTAACGTATGTTGGTAACTTATAAAAGTGCGAGAAAATCGATTTTTTTGAAAGGGACACCCTGTATATCAATACTGGATACAAGTAAATATCAGAAGATTCATTTGAATACACAACAATTTTAAAGATTTTGGTTCAGCTTTAAAAACACTAAGAAATTTAAAATGATAAATAATAAATCAAAAATACAAAAGCTAAATAGAAAATTAATGTAAAAATTTTCACTACACTGATTTTTGAGTTGAAAATGTTGGCCATTAACCTCTAAACACTTCAATAAATAAGTATTGACACCATACGTTGTAACTCTTCTTATTTCATTGGGATCAATATCCTGAAATTAACGCTTGAATGACCCTATGTAGTAGTTCTTTGGTATAAACGTTTTCCTTTATTGTACCTTATAAATGAAAATCTCAAGGAGCAATATCAGGCGATTTTGGGGACCAATTCCACGGACTTGGTCATCTAAACCATCGGTCATAGAAAATTCGATCCAGCTCTGCAGTCACTTCCACCGCAGAATGTGCTGGAGCCCCGTCAAGTTGATACCAACAGCTTCGGTAATCCTCGAGTGCAAGACCAGCTGTGAACTCCCCGACCACTGTTGTTAGAACATCTAAGTATTTTCTGAAAGTGAGTTGTTCATCGTATATCAAATACCTAATTTGATTATCCATTAGCAAACAGAAGACATTAAAACTAAATTTTTCCTGAAATCCTCTATCTCTTGTAGCGTACGGATTTTTATTGGCCCAACAGTGACAATCCCATCGATTAAAAATACCTTCCCTTGAAAATTTTGACTCAACGGCTCATATAATTTTTCTTAAAAAAAAGAGGATCTTCCTGTGTATGTGCCAGTAATTTCACAAAATTCGACTCTATGCGGGAAATCTTGAGGTTTATGTGCTTGAACTTTGGCAAACTTGTAGTCGTACATATTATGTTTTTCTAGAATTCTTTTTATATATGGAAATGTAATGCCCAAGTCTTCTTCGGCGCCATGGAGGAGTGAGGATATGCATAAAAGTATGCCAAAACATTAATTTCATTTTCTTCATTGGACCGGTCTGTGTAAATTTAATGCTGGTTTTAAAGCTGAACCAAAATCTTCAACATAGTTTTGGATTCGAGTGAATTTTCTGATATTCATTTGTGTGAAAGGGGGCCTATATCGTCCGCATAATCAAGGTCCTCGAGCCTGTCAACAAGGAACAACCTTATTCATCTAGAGGAGTCATTTGCTCTGCGTAAAACGGAGTCAAGAACGATGTTAAAGACCAGAGGGGAGCTTTGCTTTGACCCCGTTTTTCACGACTATCACTCTATTATGCAGCTCTCATTGGAGATATAACTGTCTGAGCCATCATCCAAGGCCCGTATTAATTTGACAAGTTTAGTAGGGATACCAATCCCTTTGGAAGGCCCTACCCAAATTGCTTCGTGCTTGATGGTGTCAAAAGCCTTTTTAAAGTCTATACATGTTAGGTTGACTAGAGAATGAAATTCTAGAGACAGTTCCACTATTATCCGTATGGTATTAATTTTGTCGACACAGGGCCGGTGGGGTCAAAACCTTGCTTGTTCATTCCTAAGGTGAGGTTTGACGGTTGGTACTATTCTGTTGTAGAGAATTGAAGCCACAATTTTGTTTGTCATACTAAGCAAAGTTAAATCGACTTTTTAATCATGAGGCCGATATTCCACTCGTCCGGGAAGGACTTCTCATTCCAGGTACAGTCGCATCTTCTAAATCGGTATCCAAATTCCTTCATTTCGAACTCCACTGAGGATGAAAAATCGCTCATATTATTTAACTATAAGCAATCCGAAAAGTTCAAATACAAATGAAAGCAGAGCGCATGCGGGAAATAATTGCAATTAGATACCAGTAGTAATATTTACTCCGAGGTCAATCTGTTGATTTGAGAAGAGTATGAGAATCATTCTTAGAATAGTCAACTGATCGTTTGCTAATTAGAACGTACTTTGTAAAACAATTCTGTCTTTCTCGTAGGGTACAGCCGCTTCCGGTAAAGAGGGCCACAACACCGACGGTTTTGACATTGCCAAGACCCAGTACTTGACCCTCAAGAACCACGTGGTCTACAATCAAGACGATTGCGTCGCTATTAACGCCGGAGCCCACATGCTCATCGATACCGTCAACTGTGACGGAAGTCACGGCTTTGATATCGCCACCGGAATGTCCACCACCGATACTACCCAAAATGTTGTTAACAATATCACCTTCCAGAACTCCCAGTTGTACCACGGCATGTACGGTCTCCACATCTTGACCTGCAATGACGGTGGCACTGGATACGTCAGCAACATTAATTATAATAACATCACTTTCAGCGGTAAGTTTTTGATTTCTTATATTCCCTTTACGGTACCGGTACGGATCGGTTGATCCGCGTTATTTTAACGCATTTTAATTCTTTGTTACTTGTTATGTTGACATTATGATATACAGGGTGTAATAAAAATGTAATATGCCAACATTCAGGTATAGGGCTACTTTGTTTTTAATTGCATATCATGTGTATTAACTAGCAGACACATAGCGTTAGCCTTCAGCTTCTAAAATACACTGACATGCAAATGATGAGCTAAATATTTAGGTATATTTTCATATATCTTTCGAACCTTTGAAAATAAAATAAATCTCATGAACTAAACAGTTTTCTGTTATTTCTGATTTTGTTTTCATGTCTTAATAGCAAAATTAAATTTTCGAATTTCTTCTATTATTGAACGAAAGCTTTCACGGCTTTGGTCAATTAAGAAATCATGGTTCTTGGGATTAGACCGTGTCAAATTGGAATTATTATCCGACGTTTCGCCTTCGATTGCACGAGGCATCTTCAGAGATCTTTACTCAACGAGATCTGAACACTGAATGAGCTCGAAGAGAACATCGAAACTGACCGAAGCTCTCAGAGGGAATGGCTATTGCACTGATTGCACTTAAAAGATATAGTAATCCAACTCCACAAAAGGAGAATGATAAAGAGCCACCATTAAGTAGTATTGTTCTTCACTACATACATGGCACTACAGACAAAATAGGACGATTACTTCGGCGGTCCAACATACGTACAATCTTCAATACACATAAGAAGATTGCACAATGCTTGCGATCGCCGAAAGATATTGTACCTTTCCAAACAGAAGAAGTATATAAAATTCCTTGCTCCTGTGGAGAAATGCATGTAGGAGAAACAGGACGCTCAATATCAACTAGACTTAAGGAAGACGAACGATGTATTAAAAAGAAACAAATTGTTCATTCTGCTGTAGCTGAACACCAGCATAACACTGGCCATTTCATAAATGTAAAGGAAAGGAAGGTTTGTATGAACGAAAAATTAGAGAATTTATTGAAATATTTAAACATACAAAAAATTTCAATAAAGACACGGGCTACGGTCTACATCACACGTGGAAATCGATCTTAACACAGACTCACGGTTCGGCGAGCACAAGTCGGGTATAAAAGCCCGCCTGAATCTCTTCGAGCTCATTCCGCGTCAGATCTCGTGGACTAAAGATCCCTGAAGATGCCTCGTGCAATCGAAGGCGAAACGTCGGATAGTAATTCCAATTTGACACGGTCTAATCCCAAGAACCATTATTTCTTAATTCTTCTATTATTAGTAGCTCATTTGACTGACAACTAACCTAACAAACTTTGACAGAATTATTTTCGAAGTACGTTTTTAGTTTCATAGCCACACTTGGTCAAGACAATTTTTAATATCCCTGTAAAAATTTTAAGAATACGCGCATATGTATGCACATATATTTTTTTAATTTATATGCAGGGTATATGCAAGAAAATACATAAATATGCAACGGATATGCAGTAATAAAACAACTAAATTTTTATTTTTGAATCAAATTTTAATCAAATTAGGGGATCTAAAAAGAATTTTATTGGAAAATTGGCAAAAAAAAAACACTGGACGTTATTTTCAATATTCTAAGTCCACCGCTAGAGGGCCTAACACAGACCGCGAAGTTAATATTACGGTTTAAATAAAAAACAAATGGTTTTATTTGGTAAATATAGTTTTATTGTAAATTACTGACCATAATGAAATTTTTTTGTAATAACCCCTTCTTTCCAACTTGTCAAATTAGGGGTGGGGGAACGTACGACTGTTTGATTAGAAAATAGGTCATAACTTTTTCTTGGATCAACCGGTTTCAAAGAACTTGGTCTCATCTTAAAGCGCTTTTGTAAGGGCTTTTATTAAATTGTTACAATTATTAGTTTAAGTCTATTGCTAGTTGGTAGATGGCGCATTTTGACCAAGTCTCCGATTCTCATGATTTTCTCGAAAATTTCAAATGCAATGGTTTTTTCATTTTTAAGAAAGAGCGTAACACATGTATAAACTGGTGAAAACTGGTAGTCGATATCTTTTTTCGTATTTGAGTTATTTCCAAATAAACTTATTTTTTAACTTTGGTCAAAGAACGCTTTGAAATGAACTAAATAAACCTTATTTTCTAACCTTACATTATTTACAATAGAGTTCTAACATTGTCAAAGTGCCAAAGACCATCCAATTCAATGCAAATATTAGTGTAGTGGCCTACCAAGACGTAGTGCCACTACATTTGTATTGTACTATTGTTTTTATTCTTTTTAGTGTTATTGTTTCTAATTACTGTGTGTTATTTCATAAAATAATATATTCCAATCAAGAAGCATATGACATGTCGGCTATTTTTTCCAATGTTTTGAAAATACTGTAATTGCATCTAGGCAATATGTTTTGCGTTAACATGAGAGGACTCACTATTCATGGAAAGTATTTCGACGATTGCCTGGGAGTTTAAGAGAAACAGGCAAGTACAACCTATTGCTGTACAAAGAAGGCAACGTCCAATATGGAACGAAGAAAATATTATTAGTGTCTTAGCCAAAAATATTTGAGTTATTATAAGATGCATCCCTACCACATTGTATTGCACCAGGCCTTACTTCCAACTGATTTTGACAACTAACTCAACTATTGTTGCAAGAAAGCGTCCATATTCTCTAAGAGACCAAGTTTCAAATGACTGAACTAGAAATAAGACACAAAGTCTCGGTCTCAGTCAAAAAGAGTATAATGCGGTTACACGTATTTCGCCTTTTCAGGCATCATCAGACCTACAATTAACATAACAATCAAAAACTATCACCATAAATATACAAAATTCAAACAAACTTTCGACATTAAATAAAATCACAAGAACAAATCAAACAACTATAACGTCACATGTTAAAATACACACTGAGATGAGGTTAAGAAACTAAGGTATTGACACGCGCAGATAAAAGTTGAATCAGATAAAAGACAAAAAAATATATATATAAAATATATAAAAAAAGGTTATTAATATACCCAGCAATCGAACCCGAGCCTCCGGCGTGATACACCGAGATACTGACCACCACTCTACCAGCAGTCCAATGAAAAGTTTATTATTATATTATATATTAGTAGTAGGTAGGTAGTTTATATTATTAGTACCAAGATTATTAAAAATTAGTTGAGGTTCGAAATTAAAGACATCATTAACACAATGTAAAACTGGGCTTCTCTTAGCCCTTGTAATTTCCATCTTCTCTAACAAATCCAGTTTTTTACTCTTTAGACACTCGTGTAGTATCTTAACATTGTCTGGTATAGAAAAATGGTGTCCAATTGTTAGCAAGTGGTTAGCAAAAGCCGACTTTGTCTCGGTGATATCAGTGTTTTTATATTTATCGAAAAGGCTAAAATGTTACCGGACCCTAGTGGAAATTCTTCTCCCTGATTGTCCGACATATACAGCAGAACAATCTCCACAGCCTAAAATGAGTATACCCCTGATTTTGAGAGATATTCGGTCTTATCTTTGGTCATTACTAGATGTCTCTTTAGTGAGTTCACTGTTTTAAAAGCAATTGAGACATCTAAATGTTTGAAAAACTTCGCCACCTGCATTGAAATATTACCAAAAAATGTTAAACCTTTGAAGCATTTTTTAAGTGTTGGTTTAGAGTGAATAATATTAAAGGAAAGTTTGTATTTATAGAAAAACTTAAAAAAAAAAAGTCTATTGATGGAGTGGATAGGAAAACCGTTGTTGAAAGCAATTTGTTTTATAATCTGCAATTGCTGTTTGAAAGCTTCCCTGGAAAGAGGTATTTTGAACAGCCGGTAGAAAAAGAGTTGAAGGCAACTGTGTGAGTGAGGAGAAATGGAACTAAATTGAATAACGTTATCTGTAGACGATGGTTTTCTGTATATTTCAAATTCTATTTTGGTATTGTTCCTGATTAACATTAAATCTAAGAAAGGCAATCTACCCTCATTCTCCATCTCTAGAGTAAAATCTATTTTGTTATGAAGTGAGTTAACAAAATTTAAAAAATCGGTCAACTCCTGATTGTTTCCTTTCCACACGATACATATATCATCTACGTACCTCTTGTAAGCCAATAGATGGTTGGCAAAACGGCTTTTCATAATCTTTGTCTCCTAATCACTCATAAAAATCTCACTAAGAAAAGGGGAAAGGCAGGAACCCATCGCTAGACCCGTTAACTGTCTAAAAAATAAGCCATTAAATTTAAAAACATTTTGGTTCAATACGGTGGAGAGCAGAGACACGAGATTCTCCTTTACTAGTGCTGGTGGAGCAGTTTTGTCTAATAAACTCTTTACCAACTTAATGCATTCGTTGGGTGGTATGCCGGGGAACAAATTTTTTACATTTAAGGAAATTAATATTGCATCATGTTGAGGCTGAGGACATCATTCAGAGTACTGACATAGCTAACAAGAATATTCTAAGAGCAAAACTTATTAATTTTTTAAATTCCGGCTTCTCTAACAAAAAACAGTGTAATTTTAGAAAAATTGATCTTGATTCATTGAAGAATAAAATAAAATTCCACGACCTGATCGTCACCAAAGCAGATAAAGGCTCTTGTTTGGTGGTTATGAAAAGGGCTGATTACGTGAAGAAGATTGTAGACTTCCTGGACTCTGGTGAGTTCCAGAGTATCAATAGGGACCCCACAAATTCATTCTTTGTGAAGGTTAAAGGTATTCTTGATCAAATGTTGGTAACTTTGGAATATTTTAAAACCTCGAAATATAATTTGTATCCTATGAAGCCTAGAACGCGTTTGCTCTACGGTTTACCTAAGGTACACAAGGAGGGAAACCCTATCAGATCCGTGGTGTCTTATGTTGACTCACCCTGTTACCGTTTGTCTTCGTGGCTAAATAAAGTTTTGAGAGAGGTAACGGGTTTTCAGAATACTTACTCCCCAAAAAATTTGGTAGATTTGGCGCAGTACCTCAAAAATGTTGACATTCCGCAAGATGCAATATTAATTTCCTTAGATGTAAAAAATTTGTTCCCCAGCATACCCCCCAACGAATGCATTAAGTTGGTAAAGAGTTTATTAAACAAAACTGCTCTACCAGCGCTAGTAGAGGAGAATCTGGTTCCTCTGCTCTCCACCGTACTGAACCAAATTTTTTTCAAATTTAATGGCTTATTTTTTAGACAGTTAACCGATCTAGCTATGGGTTCCTGCCTTTCCTCTTTTCTTAGTGTGATTTTTATGAGTGATTTGGAGACAAAGATTATGAAAAGCCGTTTTGCCAACCATCTATTAGCTTAAAAGAGGTACGAAGATGATATATGTATCGTGTGGAAAGGAAACAATCAGGAGTTGACCGATTTTTTAAATTTTGTTAACTCCCTTCATAACAAAATAGATTTTACTCTAGAGATGGAGAATGAGGGTAGATTACCTTTCTTAGATTTAATGTTAATCAGGAACAATACCAAAATAGAATTTGAAATATACAGAAAACCATCGTCTACAGATAACGTTATTATATTATATATTATAGATACGTATTAAATACGAACTTTCCTTTAATATTATTCACTCTAAACCAACACTTAAAAAATGCTCCAAAGGTTTAACATTTTTGGATAATATTTCTTTGCAGGTGGCGAAGTTTTTTAAACATTTAGATGTCTCAATTGCTTTTAAAACAGTGAACTCACTTAAGAGACATCTAGTAATGACCAAAGATAAGACCGAACATCTCTCAAAATCAGGGGTATACCCATTAGACTGTGGAGATGGTTCTGCTGTATATGTCGGACAATCAGGGAGAAGGATTTCCACTAGGGTCTGGGAACGTTTTAGCCTTTTCGATAAATATAAAAACACTGATACCACCGAGACAAAGTCGGCTTTTGCTAACCACTTGCTAACAACTGGACACCATTTTTCTATACCAGACAATGTTAAGATACTACACGAGTGTCTAAAGAGTAAAAAACTGGATTTGTTAGAGAAGATGGAAATTACAAGGGCTAAGAGAAGCCCAGTTTTACATTGTGTTAATGATGTCTTTAATTTCGAACCTCAACTAATTTTTAATAATCTTAGTACTAATAAATAATCGGCAGGAAGATATGGATAAACTTTTCATTGGACTGCTGGTAGAGTGGTGGTCAGTATCTCGGTGTATCACGCCGGAGGCTCGGGTTCGATTGCTGGGTATATTAATAACCTTTTTTTATATTTTTTATTTATATATTTTTTTGTCTTTTATCTGATTCAACTTTTATCTGCGCGTGTCAATACCTTAGTTTCTTAACCTCATCTCAGTGTGTATTTTAACATGTGACGTTATAGTTGTTTGATTTGTTCTTGTGATTTTATTTAATGTCGAAGGTTTGTTTAAATTTTGTATATTTATGATGGTTTTTGATTGTTATATTAATTATAGGTCTGATACGTGTAAACGTATTATACTCTTTTTGACTGAGACCGAGACTGTGTGTCTTATTTCTAGTTTAGTCAACTATTGTTATTGGCTTCGAAATATGATTGACGAGAACCCAAATCTTTTAGCTCCGATATTATAAACTGATAAGGCCGCATTTACTAACGCCGGTAATTTAAATTTGCACAACATGCACTATTGGCCCGATTCTAATTCGCACTGGTTGCGTAATGTGGACAACCAGCAGCGGAGGAACATTAACGTGTAGTGCGGGATTGTTGATGGGATAATAATAATAGGTCCACATATTTTTGAAAATCGTGTGAACGGTGACAATTATTTAGACCTTTTAGCAAATGCTTTGCCGGAGCTTAGTGCTGTAATTAGAGACATGTGGTCTCAGCATGATGGCTGCTCCCCTCATTTTTCGAGGTCCCCTGACCTCACATGTTTCAAATTTTATTTGTGGGAACACTTAAAGATTTGGTGTGCAAAACCCGTTCTACCACTAGTGAAGATATGATTGATCGAATTCAAAATGCCATTAACAGCATAACAAGGGCAATATTAGAAACCCTCCGAGACCAAGTTCTTTGAAATCGGTTGATCCAACAAAAAGTTATAACCTATTTTCTAATCAAATATTTGTACCTTTTCCCACCCCTTAATTGACAAGTTAGAAAAAAGCGGTTGATACAAAAAAGTTTAATTATGATCAGTAAATTACAATAACACTATTTTTACCAAATAATAACCATTTGTTTTTTATTTAAACCGTAATATTAACTTCGCGGTCTCTGTTATGCCCTCTAGCGGTCGACTTAGAAAGTTGAAAATAGTTTCCAGTATTTTTTTTTGGCCGATTTACCCATAATTTTTTTTCCCCAAGTTTCTGGTATTAATAATTTTTGAGATATAGCCGAGAGCCATCCTTAGCTGATTCCTGTATACAGCGTTATTCACGCAACCTGTTCATTAAAAGTTTTTGATGATGCCATTTACATAAATATTTCAAATTTTGGGATTAAAGTAAGGTCAAGGGGTACTTCTTTTTCGAAATATTTTCAACTTCCTGTCATTTCCGGTTTAACCGGAAGTTAGTATCAACTTGCTTATTTTGAATAGAACACCCTGTATTTTATGATATTTTTGGATTCTACGGAGAATTTTAATGCTATTTTATGTAGCATGTCCTATACCTAGGTTCAAGCGTTCTTAAGATACTTGACCTTGAAAATATGAGCCTTCGGGGTACCAAATTTTAAAATCTCATATTTTTGTAAGTTTTGGAGATATAATCTTCATATTTTGCAGACGATCGGTAAATAATCTTAGGTTTCTATTTTTTTTATTGAATTTGTCTATTTTTATACAGGGTGTCCTAAATTCAGTGGCAAACATTCATATTTTCAAAGCTGCTAAAGTCCGTTTTTTTTAAATGGGACACCCTATAACTTTATGCACTATCAAATGTTGAATTTAATTTTCTATCGAACTGTATTAAGGTTCCCTATACCTATTCGTAACCATTGCATATCATATGCATTTGGTAAATGCTTACACCTTTCCGTAATAAGCCATGGAAAAACAATTGTTGTGCTTTTCTATTCAACATGACAGCTGATTTGAAACTTTTAAATTAAAATAAAATAACACTCAAAAGCTGATATTCTCAATTTATTTTATATTCGCGGAGAATGTTACAAAATATTGGAGAGAACGTGCCATGTTTTTAATGAAAAACATCCTCATTTATCGCCAATGAACAAGAGAAAGTTGAAGAGGATTGAAACGAAATTTTTTCGTTTCGGAAAAGTTAAAGTTATAAAAAATGTAATAAATTGTTTACATTATTTTTAACTGTATCTACTAAGTTTGAGACTGTTCTAAACTTGTTTTAGTGAACTTAAAAATTATAGCAATCTAACAATCAACAATAAATACATAAAATAATAAAATTGAATTATAACAAATGTTCTATATGCTCTCCGTTCATTTGAAGACACATTTCAATTCTTCTTTGTACAGTTGCTGTGGCCCGTTGAATTTGTCCGTTTTCTAATTCGGCAAAAGCTGTTCGTATCCTGTCCAGTAAATCTTGTTGGTTATTTACTGGGGAAGCATAGACTTTACCTTTGATAAATCCCCGTAAATAAAAGTCTAGGGGTGTTAAATCAGGCGATCGCGGGGGCTATCTGCAAGGGCCATTGGGATCAATCCAGCGATCTTCAAAAATTCGAGATAATTGGAGATAAACTGCAGCGGAATTATGTGCTGGTGCCCCATCTAATTGATACCAATAATTTTGCAGCTCACCAATAGGAATTTCTTTTATAAATTCAGAAACCGTCCCTCGTAGAATTTCCAAATACTTATCACTGTTTAAATTGTCTTCATAAATACAGTACCGCACCTGATCATTTAATACTATACCGAAAACATTGAAGCTAAACTTCTCTTGAGAACGCGTTTCGCGTAAAGCGTGCGGATTTTCTGCTGCCCAGAAATGTTCGTTTCTTCTATTTGTTATTCCTTCTCTAGAAAATTGCGCTTCATCGGTCCAAAATATTTTTGAAAGGAATTGAGGGTCCTCTTGATTTTTAAAAATACGAATTCGCAACTCGTCGGACGTCATCACCGGGTCTCAAGGCTTGCACGTTTTGGAAGGAATAAGGGTGCATATAATGTTCGCTCAAGATTCTTTGGACAGATGAAGAAGAAATTCCCCCGTTTTCTGCAGACGGTATTGAACTTTGCGGGTTTGCGTGGAAATAAGCTAATGTGTTTATTACGTTATCCTCGGCATTTGTCACTGGTTTCGGAACATTTTTTGTAAACGCAAAAAGTTCGTTTCAATCCTCTTGAATTTTGACTTGTTTATTGGCGGCAAATCAGGGTGGCGTTCATTAAACACACGACACGTTCTCTCCAAAATTTTGACACTGACAGCTTTCGATAAATAACGCATACTAATCATCTGTCATAGGATCTCAATTGTTTTTCCATGGCTCACCATTGGAACATGTAAACATTTAAGCAAATACATACGATATTTTTATAAAACCCAATTATTTCGAAAATGGTTACAAATAGGTATAGGGAACCTTAATACAGTTCGGTAGAAAATTAAATGCTACATTTGATAGGGTATAAAGTTATAGGGTGTCCCATTTAAAAAAAACGGACTTTACCGGCTTTGAAAATATGAATGTTTACCGCTGAATTTAGGACACCCTGTATAAAAATAGACAAATTCAATAAAAAAATAGAAACCTAAGATTATTTACCGATCGTCTGCAAAATATGAAGATTATATCTTCAAAACTTACAAAAATATGAGATTTTAAAATTTGGTACCCCGAAGGCTCATTTTCGGTTCAAGGTCAAATATCTTAAGGACGCTTGAACCTAGATATAGGACATGCTACATAAAATAGCATTAAAATTCTCCGCAGAATCCAAAATTATTATAAAATATAGGGTGTTCCATTTAAAGTAAGCAAGTTGATACCAACTTCCGGTTAAACCGGAAGCGACAGGAAGCTGAAAATATTTCAAAAAAGAAGTACCCCTTGACCTTACCTTAATCCCAAAATTTGAAATTTTTATCTAAATGGCATCATCAAAAACTTTTAATGAACGGGTTGCGTGAATAACCCTGTATATGCAAAATGCATAAAATCTGGTCTTTACTGATAAGACTTAAGATATTAACTGTGTTCTATATTTAGGCCCATCTGACTACGGTATCATGATCCAACAAGACTTCTCCAACGCCTCTCAAGGATCCACCGGAAATCCAACTGGCAACGTCCCAATCTCCAACGTAGCGTACAACAGCATCACTGGAGTCATGGATGGAACGTACTCATACGCCCTCTCCATCAGATGTGCCTCTGGGGCTTGTTCCGGAATCACATTCAACAGCGTCAGCATTACAGGTGCCAAGTCTGCCAACGAATGCATGAATTATAGTATCAGCGGATGGTGTTAGGGATTTGAGAATAGAAATGATAGTTATATTTTGAATAAAAACTAAGATTTATACAAAAATATTATTTTATTTATTTTGTTAATTGTTAGGGCTTAAAAGGCGGTACTTTTTCCAACAAGACCATGCAATTAAACAAATAGCTTCAATCGCACTGAATGCTTTGACCCAATTTGGACTTATATATAATAGCTCTGAAACAAAAAATATTTTTAATTTGCCAAAAGTTTTTTGTTTAAAGCTTATATCATTTTATTTTTACAACCGGAAGTACCGAAAACATAATGGCTGACTTTCAGGTATAGTGCAACTTTGTTATTTTAAATGAAACCCCCTGTATATATCTTCAAAATCAAAGTCCTACCCCTTTTCAAAAATATAATACAAGCTATAGTTACGTTACAGAATGGTGGATTTACTAAGCTCCGAAAAAGATACTGCATATCTATAAGAATTTTTCGGTTTATGTTTTTTTCTTTTTTTTTTTTGAAAAGCTATGGAAACAATTTCATATTGTTGCAACGTCGATCGCTTTTGACATATCCTTTTGAAGTAGAATAAAAGTGCAAAATAAAAAAAAACTGCAAAGAATGAAAATTTATTAAAAAGTTGTGGTTGTTAGATTTCCAAAGAAAAATGTTCGTAGTTATCGATGCCAAATTTTTGAAGAAAATGTGTTCACTTAAAAACAAACTGAGAAAGTTGAAACCACAAAAACAAATTTCTTCGGAAGTCGAGACATTGTAGAAAATCTTTCTTCTCAGTCTTTTGATAATAGAGAAATAGCCCTTTTGAATAAAGGTTTGAATTTTGCAGAGCCTCCAGTAAAAAATAGTTTACCAACTATTATAGGGAATATCGAAAGTTCCATTCAATACGTGCCAGAGTCAACTAAGGGATTCATTAGAGAGGCCTGCAGAAATCAAATCTCAAAAAACGTTGTTAACAACAAGTCAAAATATGTTTCTCGTAAAAACACTGAAGTTATCCAGGGACTGAAGAAAAAGGAATGTTTTTATTTAAAAGCTGACAAAGGAAATAAGGTTGTTATACTAGACAAAACAGATTATTTTGAAAGAGTAGACAATTTGATTCAAACTGGTCCTTATGATTTAATTGAGAAAAACCCGTTATCAAAAATGATAACAGAAGTAAAAAGTACTTTAAAACAGTGTAAAAACCTTGTGTCCGATAAACTAAAATTCAAACTAACACATAGTAACCCACAGTTATCTAAACTGTATTGCCTTCCCAAAATTCATAAAGCTGGGAAGTCCATGAGACCTATTGTTTCAGCTGTTGGATCACCAACGTACAATATTTCAAAATGGTTAGTAGAAGAATTCGGCAAATTAAATATCTCGTATGATAACTTTGAGGTTACTAACTCGTTAGAATTCTTAGATAAAATTAAGAATGTTCACTTAAAAGAAGGTGAAATTTTAATATCTTTTGATGTAAGCTCATTGTTTCCTAGTGTACCCATACCACTAGCTTTAGAGTACCTAAAGGAACTACTTGAAATCAATAATTTGAAGAAAGAAATTATTGATGAGTATTTACTTCTCACAAAATTATGTATGAATCAAAATTTTTTTTCAGTACAACAATAAATATTATAAACAACTAGAGGGAACTGCGATGGGCAATTGCTTATCTCCGTTCCTTGCAAATTTGTTTATGGGCAGATTAGAAACCCAATTCAAAAAAGAACTCAAGTATTTCCCAAGGGTGTGGTATAGATACGTAGACGATATATTTGCTATTTTTGATACTAAAACAGAAAATTTGGACACTTTCTTAGAAACATTAAACAATAAATATCCTTCCATTAATTTTACGTACGAAAAGGAGAACAATGGGCAATTACCTTTTCTCGACACGTTAGTTATTAGAAATAACGATAAATTAGAATTTGATATTTATAGGAAATTTACTAATACTGATAGATATATAACATCTGACTCATTTCATTGCCGTCAACACAAAATGGCAGCATTCCATTTCTTAACTCACAGGTTAGTCAATTTTCCACTAAGTAAAGAACGTTTTAACAATGAAATGAATCGGATTAAAAATATAGCTAAAAGTAATGGATATAATGATAATTTTGTACATAAACTAGTAAATAGACATAAGCATAAGAAAATGTTAAAAGATGCCACTACTCTTCAAATACCTGAGGCTTCCAATAAATTCATAGTAATCCCATATGATCCCAGATATACGAGAGGTCTAGAAAAAGTATTTAAAAACGTAGGTTTTAGAGTAGCCTACAAAACGGAGAATAGTTTAAAAAATCTCCTTGGAAACCCCAAAGACAAAGTCGACTTGAGGGAGCGGAGTGGCATCTATGAAATTAGCTGTAATGATTGTGATCTAAAATATGTTGGGCAAACTAAACGCTCCATAAACATTCGTTTTAAAGAACACATGGCACATTTAAGATACGGAAGAACAGAAAAGTCAAGCGTTGCCCAACATGCTTTGGAAAACAATCACCGAATAGGAATAAATAATCTTAAGTTGATTAAAAATGTATCTAATAATAGATTATTGGATGCATTTGAGAGTATAGAAATAGTTAAATGTGGTAAGAAAGCACTAAATAAAGACAGAGGGCCTATTCCCTATAGTCCCCTCTATTGTTTACTTGACAACGGTGCAGTCGGGTGCAACCAAGTGTGACCACATTTACCTATAAATAGTCTCGGTTAGGATAAGTTACTTTAGTTTATATCATCTGCTGATGATGCTAACTTGGTTAGCGAAACGCGCGTCCAGAACGTAACAAGTTGTGGTGTAGTGTGGTTAGAACTCTTGTATTTTGAAATAGTAAGCTTGTTAACAATCGCCTGCATGGCTTTTACACTCAGGAACGAAAACCAGGTGTGGGGCGTGTCATTTCAGAAAACTGTGTTTTTCGACCTTTCGGCGGGCATATCGCGAACACTATTAGAGATAGGACACTAAATTTGATATGTATTTCTAGAGGATCTCGAGACTTGTTAAAAACATTTTTTTTTGCCACCTTTGATACCGAAGATATTGTACCGTAAAGTCGGCCAAAAAAGTCAACTTCGATGTAACACGGTTGAGGTCCTGGATTATATTCAGGGGGTGCACTAACGAGGTGAAGTTTGCACCAATGTTCCCAAGAATGGGTAAATTTTTTAATATTATCCTGAATTACAAGGAAACTAATATATCTAAGCTCGTAAGGTATTAGTTACGAAACAATATATTTTTAGTTAGACCTTGTCCAAATTTCGAGGTTATGTCTTTAACTGTTAAATTACTGCAATTTTTTAAAGTTGATAATTTAAATTCCAACTTTAACCTCATTTTTCCGCTTACTGCGAACAGTATTCGAAATTATTTTCAAACCCGCGGTTGGAGCATTTATTTAGCCCAAAAAAGCTCTAATAACATTTCTCTCTAACTACTCAGTAAGTGGTTCGATTTGAAGAAAAAAGTGCACGTACCGAGGTAACGATCTATATACGACGCGAAATGGTAAGTGGCCTTGACCTAGGGTGATAACAAAATTTACAGAGATATTTGACATGTCAGTTGTGATAGTTTTCACGTCTGAGTTTTGGTTTGATTAAAACAAATATTTCTCTGATATTTTTTAGCGTTTAGATTTATGTTTGGACATTGACGCGTTAAAAAGATAGACATTTTTGAAAAAAAACTGATTTTTTTTTAAATAAGTAGGCGTTTGGAAAATCAGTTTTTTTAATATCTTGCAAAATTTATATCTTATATAGCTTCAGTTTGAGTATATTTGCCATAATAGTTAGCACTGTAGAACGAGGAATTTTTGTTGAACCTGTGATTTTTTTTGTTGATAAGCTTGGATCTAATTGGGTTACCTCCACAACTGGTAATGTCTTGTTTAGTAAATTTTCAGTATTTGAGGAGCAACCACGCAAAAGTGAACAAATCCACTTTTGCTGAAAAATGAGTTAGGCATTGAATCGGGTAGAAATCGGTCTTCTCTCTAAGATCCCAACCGCAAATTCAGCCAAGAATAAACAAATCCTTGTAAAAAGATATGCTAAAATCTCACATTTCAACCAAAACGCAACAAATCCATGATTTAATAATCCTCGTTAATTTCAGTGTTAAGTTTGACAAAAGGCAACAAATCCTTCTAGTAGATATGAAGGCATTGTCAAAAATCATGCAAAAGTGAACAAATCCTGTAACACTTCAGAACCAGAAATAAAAATTCATATCTTGTACATGGGCTGCCATCTCGTCTGGGATATAATAACTAAGCATTAATAAATAGATCCTGAACCGATTTTAGTCATGAAAACTGTAATGCGATTTTAGCTAAGACTTCTAACCATCAATACATGTTAATATCGATCGTTGCTTTGCGAGAGCTGGTGTTAATTGGAGATTGGAGGGCATTTAAATTCCATATTACGTTTTTATATTGAAACTTATAGTTATTGTGTTTTTTGTTTATTTTGTGTGATGGAAGAAACTATCGCAGTTGCTGATGGTAATAGCGGGTCTCGAAAAAGGCCTCGAAAACCTAGTAAAAGGGATCTTGAACGAATTGGAAGGTAATGTTTAAAGAAAAATATGTTCATTATTTAATGCGAAGTTCGGACTTGTTGCCAAGTTGTTTTGTTTGTTGTTGTGGATTGTTTTTGGGTAAAATCAGTTTAGGGGAAGGGGTAAACGTGGGTTTAATTGGTGAAAAATTGCAATTTTTCCCAAATATAATAATGTAATACGTCGTTTTGTATGTTTCGGGTATTCTAATTTTAATTATGACATTTGTTTGGTATTTTAATAGAAAATAAGGGATGAAGGTGGAAAATAAAGGGATAAGGGTGGAAAATAAAGGGATGAAAAGTTAGATTTCAATAAAAAATTGATCAATATTATGTCGTTTCAGTTCTGTAATTCTATAAAGCGTTTGACAATTTATAAAAATGTTAATGTTGGGGATGAAAAAGAGTGGGACGGGGGTGAGTTTAATAAAAACTTGAGTAACGGGTCGTTATGTGGGTTTTCGGGGGTGTAGATTTCACTTTTAAGACTCATTTTGTATTTACTCGAAAAAATTAAGTTGTGGGCTAGATTTCTGAATATACTATATACATAAATTTAACCGTACCGAACAATTGGGTTTTAGGATCTTTTTAATTGCAGGCACGAAAGGCCCCTATTTAAGCCTTTCAACCAAATTAAAAAATGTAATCACAAAGGAAAACGCACCAAGTATGAA
This sequence comes from Kuschelorhynchus macadamiae, assembly GCA_030620095.1. NCBI lineage: Eukaryota > Metazoa > Arthropoda > Insecta > Coleoptera > Curculionidae > Kuschelorhynchus > Kuschelorhynchus macadamiae. The sequence continues at coordinate 1,119,469 of JAUTXW010000779.1, read as the reverse complement.
TGTTCAAAAGTAACTGTTGCTGAAATAGAACATTGTAGAAACAGAATTTATGCCAAACCGAATAAAGTCGCGCAAGACATTCAAATATGTCACCATATTATTCCGGCAGTACCAAAAAGGAAACGACCCAAAAAGCTAAAGCCCACCAGAAAACACTCGATTTCGGTGGAATATATTGTAAGTTATTTAATGTTATGCTTTTTTTTATTTTTGATAAGTATATTTTTTTAGATTCCAAACCCGTTCGGCCACGCATTCAAAAAAGTATGCCAAGGTTTTTTCTTGTCAGTTACACAATTAAGCAAAAGTAGGGTTATAAAAGTCGCACAAACTTTAAAACGTGGTGACGTTCCCAAGGAAACATGTGGCGGTGATCAGGTATCACATAAGTTGGAACGCAGCAAACAAGAAGTTCGTAATTTTTTGAAAAGCTTAAGAGGTCATGAAAGCCATTACGGGCGTGCCAAGTCCAAACGAATATACTTAAATAGCAACCTATCGGTAATAAAACTATACAAAATGTACAAAAGGGACCCTCAAAATGTGGAACCTATAGTGTCATTGTCAACATTTCACAGAATATTCTCTACTGAATTTAACATTGGTTTTAAATCACCTGCAGCGGATGTGTGTGGTATGTGTGAGCGACTGAAAAATAGCATTCAGAGGGAAAGCAACACCAGTAAAAAAAATAAATTGATTTTAGAAAGTAGGATTCACAAGTTAAGAGCCAAAGCATTTTACGAATTAATGAAAGAGGCTCCACCATTTTCTAAAACATATTGTTTTGATATGCAGCAAGTACAAACATTGCCCAAAAGTGCTGTAGGTGACGCCTTCTATTTAAGGCAAATCGGATATTACACGTTGTGTATTGTGGAAAACAATACACAAAATCCTGTTTTCTATACGTGGACAGAGGACCAAGCTGGCAGAGGTTGCACGGAGGTTGGCTCAGCTCTACTAGATTTTTTAAATAATATTAACATTGAAGAAAACATTACAGATTTGCGTTTGTTTTGTGACGGCTGTGGCGGCCAAAATAAAAATGCTCATATACTGCATACATTATTATTTTGGCTACAGCAAACTACAACAAACGTACAATCAATTACTCTGATATTTCCGGTTAGAGGTCATAGTTTTTTACCCGTTGACAGAGTATTTGGTAGAGTTGAGAAAATATTGCGGAAGGAGTCTTTTATTAAAAATAATGAACAATACCACGAATTCTATAGACAAATAGGAAAAGTAAAGGCACTTGGTGTTGATTGGTTGCTGTATAATATTAAAGGACTCGAAAAAATTTATCGGAAATTTCCGGGCATTAGTGCAGTAAAAAGAATTGAAATAAAGTTAACAAATGAAAAGAATAATATTGTTGTTAAGTGCCGCGGTCTAGTTAATTACAGATTCGAATCGGATTTAGAGACTTTCCAAAGTTTAGGCAAGCGAGGGTGCTCTTCAAAAAATTTTAGGTTAGAAGAGTTACCATTAGAACGCCGATTCCTCAAAAAGTTTCTAATGTCGAAAGTTTGCTAAAGGCGGCATTCGGTGACGATTGGCGGGCGGATCCCGAATTGGCATATTATAAAAATATTGTTGATAATGATGTAAGAAATACTACAGACATTGAAGATGACGATGCTGAAAACGCAGGAGAAGAAGAAACAAGGAACTGTGACTGTTTAAGTGAAGAAGATCCTGCACTGCACCTCTAATTATATTAGAGTATTTACCCAAAAATTAATAATATTTTTTCAAGGAATTTCTCTAAATTTATTTTTTTTAAATATCTGTGACTTTTACTTTTTTTTAAGAAATAGTGTTTTAAGTTGATTTCTGTTTAGTTCGATAAATTTAAAAGATGTTTTTGCTTAAAGTAGGTCGTTTAATATTTTCCAGTCAAAACAGAACAAATCCAAAAGATGCGTCAAACAAAAGTGTACAAATCCACATCATTAAAGCAAAAACGAACAAATCCATACTAAATACCGCAAAAGCTCTTGTAATATTTTAGCAAAAATTTTCAAATTTTGAGGGTAATATCTTACATTTTTTTCAATTTTTTTAAAAGAAAAAGGTTTTAAGTTGTATTTAGATTTAGGGCTATAGCAAAAAATATCGTTTTATACAAAATTATTAAAAGTGGATTTGTTCACTTTTGCGTGGTTGCTCCTCATTTGCTGTTCATTTTTTACGCGTTAAAGACCCCGTATTCCAAAATATTTTATACTAGGTTTTAATTGCGTTCTTTGTCGTTGGAGTTTTATTAAAGATATTTCTAAATCTTCTTTGAGTTACCTTTATTGCTTGAGTGTCTGCAAACATTATCAAACACTTTGCATTTTCACTCAAAAGAAACATTTTTCACTTCTACTTCAAAAGAATATGTCAAAAGCGATCGACCTTGGAACAATATGAATTTATTTCCACAGGCGACTTTTCAAAAAAGAAAGAAATATTAACCGTGAAATTCATATAGACATGCAGTATCTTTTTCGGAGGTTAATAAATCAACCATTCTGCAACGTAACTATAGCTTGTATTACATTTTTGAAAAGGAATGAGTTTGAAGAAATATACAGGGTGTTTTATTTAAAATAATAAAGTTGCTCTATACCTGAAAGTCAGCCAATTTGTTTTTCGGTTCTTCCGGTTGTAAAAAAAATAAAACGACGTTCAGACAAAACTTTCGCCAAATTGAAAATATTTAGCGAAAACCTCACCTCGATATTTTTTTTTCATTTTAGACCTTTAAAACGATGTCCCACTCGACCCCCCCCCTCTTCATTCGAAGGTGCGCCCAAGCTGTCTTCTTGAAATTTAAAACTGTCTTGTTATTGAATAAATATTCTTACTCCTCGTTCGGATTTATTGCGCGAAGTATTTGCTCCATAAGTTTTTGATTATTTTCCAAAATACTTTTTATATGCACAATTTCATTATTAAAATTCCGAACATCATTCTTCAACTGCTTTAAATCGTCTCTTAGATTGGAGTCCTCAAATGTACTGCTGTTCTTTATTTGGTACTTTGTAACTGGCAGTGGATATTGAACAATATTACTAGACAATTTAATTTTATTTTTTTTCTTGTGCTTCCGAGCAACCTCAAGGGCAGATTTAAGAACATCTTTCGGTAGAATTTTTTCTCTAGGGTCATGGAGTTTTAAATTGATTACGTAGTATCCCTGAGTGAACACCCGGGTCCTCCAGCAGAAAATGTTCGATACAATTTTCCTGTGAAAATAATCTCTAAATATTACATTTTCTATGCACGATATCAGTTTGGTGGTTTTGACAAGTTTCGTAAGTTTTGCAGTTTTTTTAAGTCCCTGAATATCATGCACAGCGATTCCTACTAGGAGATTTATCAACGTTATGGTGACGCACATGATGAATATCGCATATATCATTTGAATAGATCCTTGCAATATAAAAGCTTTATCTTCTTCGTCTGGTTCCGTAACTAAATCGATGTTGGTGTCCCCAATCGCCATAACAAAAACCGCGATAAATCCCGTAGAAATATTGGAAAACAGTTCAGACCTGGGAAAGAGGACGCAAAAACTTACTGTAAACCCCATGAAAAGGCAAGAGAATACCAAAAGGAGTTTAGCAAACTCCCTTTGAACAGACAAAAACATGGCTATATAAGTTCCGAAAAAAGGAAATTGTCCCAGGGTATAGAGGAAGTTTATCCAGGCCAAGAAAACTCCAAAAGCACTCACGTGGTTTTGCCAAACGTATGTTCTATCTGTGTATATAAAGGATATCAAAAATACAGTCAACACAGTGCCCCAGTCGAACATATTTTCCAGTATAGAAAAATATTGCCAGAAAGACGGATAGGCTTGCATAGACATTAGTTGTCTGACACTTATTCCTAATGCGAACACCACCATTATGTACCATTCGACTTTTATTACATACGGATGTTTGGCAATTAAATATCCAGTGGAGGAATGATTAAGACAAAGTTCTCTATCTTGTGCGTATGTGGCAATCGTTACATTTTTGCTAAAATCGTAGCAGTAATTGGCCAGCCCCATCAAAATATAAGCAGACATGGTCGTTACCAATAAAAATAAAATTATCGCCCTAGAAATAAATATCCTCCTTATTTTCTTCCATTTCAAGTACAGAAACGCCCTGCATACGGGGTGTAGCAAGAGGTCTTTTTGACCGTCGTCAAGCAGCGTGTTTAGAAATGATACTTCTTTAGGATAGCATGTCCCAAGGATCATTGTGAAGTCTATCTGAAGTCCAAATTCTCTACCGTTTGAGTCGCGGTGATTCAAAACAACACATTCGTCTAACTTTCTTACGATAGCGTCGACCCCTGTGGGAGTTTTTTGAGATATTAGTTCTAGAGCTGTTATGCCTCGTCTACATTTGGCTGTAATATCTGCGCCGCAGAGTATTAAGGTTTGCACACATTCGGATAACTCGTGTCGAGCTGCTAAATGTAACGGGGTACAACCTTGACTGTCTTTAGCGTTGATGTCCGCTCCGTACCTACAAAAAAGGGCAATTAATTCCATAATAGTTATATACAGATTGTAATAAAAGTCGAGAACACTCGAAATATATCGAAACCATTTTTCCGATTTTAATAAAATTTAGTACACACGCGGTGTTGCCACATCTAACATTTTCAGAAATGTATAGCAACTTTTGATTGTTTTTGCAGCGCCTTATATATTGGACAAATGTTTTCATATACAAATGTTTTCATATAGAATACAGGGTGTCCATCTATAAAGTATCACATTTTAACAGGTTATAACTCAAAAACGAGTAAAGGTTTTCACTGTATTTCTTAGAATTGCTTCAAGTTCTTGCCTATGTTGTTGCCAAGTGTCAATAATTTTCCGAAAATTGCGAAAAAAAAGTTTTTTCCAGTGCAGATTAAGGGCTTATTTCAAATGGAACACCCTGTATCTCTAACACTCATTTCAAGCCTCATCGTTCTCTTTTCTAAGAACGTATAATTTATTATAACATTTCAGAATAAAAAACACCAGAAACAACAACAACTAATCTACATTAATTTTATTAGATACAGCAGAACAAACAAAAACAAAACTGAATATGACCTCCATCTTCTTCCATACATCTACGTCGGAGAAAAACAAAATTGGCAAAGGCATTTTGGAGCATTTCTGCCGTATATGCATAGTAATCGGGTATAATTAAATCAGGAGAATAGGGGGCTCCCTATTCTCCTGATTTGATGGGGCCAACTCGTCCTATCCAGTTGTTTCCAAAAGTTTTGCATAATGAATGCATTGCTATTACAGAAAAGCGAGGTGTGGCACCATCTTGTTAGAAATATACATCATGCAGTATTCCTTCTTGTTCCAGTTGAGGGTACAAAAAATTAATATATCTGCAGATTTTTTCCAGTTACAGTTTTCTCTCGGAAAAAGAAGGGTCCATAAATGATTGTTTTTGACGCACCATACCATGCATTTAACTTAGGGGCATCTCTTTCGAACTCGTTGTAAGCTCTAGAATTTTCGTCATCCCAAATTCTGCAGACATGTTTGTTTACTGTTCCACTTAGGTGAAACGTTGCTTCATCTGATATTATTAGAATTGCATCCGGTTGATTTATAAACAGATCTAATAATGTCTCACACATAATATATAATAGCATAATTTTCAATTTTTTGATAAGTTTGTATCTTCGACGCTTTAAACTTCATTACTTTTAAAAGATTATGTACCTTCCTCTCCGACTTGTTTAAGACTAAGGCGATTTTTCTAACAGATTTTTTATTATTGTTTACAGTTAAAACTTCTTTGACCCATAAAATATCATTTAAAGGATTGTTTTCAAAGTCTCTGTTTTGTCTTTTTTTTCTTTCCATTGTCCCAGTTTCTGAAAATTTTCTTACCCAGTTTAGGATTGATTTTCGAGTAAGCGGATTTCTTTCAAAAATTGTTCTGAATCTTCTTCTTGTTATTGTTATTGAATTAGTATCAGTGTAAAGCAAAACGAAACATTTTTAAAACACGTAAATAATAATAATCTGACACTTTTGTCAAAAAATGTCAGGTGAAGCAACGTTTCACCTGAAAATTCTGGATGACAAAAAACCGAGAGCTTACAACGAGTTTGAAAGAGATACCCCTAAATTAAATGTATGGTGTGGTGCGTCAAAAACAAAAGATTATGGACCATGTTTTTTCCAAAAGAAAACTGTTTCTAATAAAATTAATGTAGATTAGTTGTTTCTGTTGTTTATTCTGAATGATTATAATAAATTATATGTTTTTAGAAAGGGGGAGGATCAGGCTTCTAAATAAGTATTAGAGATACAGGGTGTTCTATTTAAAATAAGCCCTTAATCTGTAGTAGGCGAAAACTTAAATCAATTCTAAGAAATTCAGTGAAAACCGCATCTTAGTAACTTTACTCGATTTTGAGTTACAACCTTTTAAAATGTGATACTGTATTATAGAGACATTTGACCTATATTACTAATTTCTAAGCAGATTGCTACTGAAGTATGTATATAAATATATATATTATATATATATATATATATATATATATATATATATATATATATATGTATATATATATATATATATATATATATATATATATATATATATATATATATATATATATATATATATATATATATATATATATATATATATATATATATATATATATATATATATATATATATATATATAGTATATATATATATATATATATATATATATATATATATATATATATATATATATATATATATATATATATATATATATATATATATATATATATATATATATATATACATAATGTTAAGCAACTATACCCATTTTTAGCCGAACGGTATTTTTCACCGAGTAGATATCTATATCTACCGGCCTATAAAGCAAAGTTGAAAAAATAAGAACGATAAAGAGGATTTTATTAACTTTAAAATGAGGTGGCACTCGATCTCTTATCCGATTTAAAATTTTAAAGGTCAGTCTCAAAGTCTGCCCACGACTATTGTGTCACAAATAATTGCTAAAGGTCTGATTCTCTTTAATTGTTAATTTTAATATCAATTCTCACCTTAGTAGAGTTTTAATCGTATCACTAGAGTTCACTAGGCTAGTTTTCGCAACGGCTAAATGTAGAGCTGTCCTCTGTTCGGTATCTTGTGAATTGGGATCTACTTTACCCTTACTTAGTAACATTTTAACAGAGTCCTTACAATGGCTCATAGCAGCTGTGTGCAGTGGAGTGTGATGTCTGAAAATAAATCCATATAAATACTAATCATTATCTAGTTGTTTCCAAAAGTTGTGTTACTTACAAAATTATATTTAAAATGACACTGGATTTAAAAAAATATGATTTCTCTATTTGGACCCTGTTTAATTGAAATTACTTTTAAACTTTTCTCTTGCGATTACACGAGACATCTTTAAGGAGCTTTACTGCAGAGGGTGAAAATTCTGAATGAACTTCGGTGGGTTCAGGTATTTATACGCGGTTTCCATGCATGATGATTTCAACAGATTCTCTAATACCAGCATTCAGCAGGACATATACACCCGTATTCGCTAAAGAGGTTTCAATTTGGACCAAGTCTAAGTTAACAGTTATAGGTATAAGATGACGTTTCTAACAATTGAAAAAATAATTTTTCTAAACGTAACGATTACAAAATGACACTGACAGTGAACTAAGAGTTTTAAGTATCATAGCAACTAGACCTGGTCTAAATCTTAAACCTTTTTAGTGAATACGGGGGATAAGGTTTTTGGATCACTTTGAGAATATTATAAAAGGAATTAAATTATTCTGAAAGTGATTCAAAAACCTTATATGTCCTGTTGAATGCTAGTATTCAGATATAGCAGATTGAAAATTTTATTTTTTCTCATACACCTTTGAGTCAGATGGTGTCCTTCCCTTCCTTGATGTGCTAGTTGGACAAAAAAAATACAACATCGCTCTAGGTCATTCCGTTTACCTTAAACCAAAACACATATCGACAGATATTATAATTTTGGTTATCATGCTCATCCATCTCATTAACAATTGGTTATCAATATTTTATTCTTTAGGGTTCTCTCAATATGTAATGCAAATTCAATTCCCAATGAGACAGAGAAAGTGACTAAAAAAACTTTAAAAACAAGCGTATATTGTACTGAAGATATTTGATGTTCCATTAAAAATTACATTAATGCCAGTCCTCAACAGTAATGGATGGTCAACCATCAAGTAGCGCAGTTTTACCTTTTACAGAGGGTACCAGACAAACATGCAAGAATTCAGTTTCATTTCGGTCTAACGTTCGCATAATTTTTAATACGCAAAAAAATATTGACCATGTCGCGGAAAAATTGTGCATTTTTATTTCCAAGTTAGATTTTCTGGTATTTCGGTACATTCTGGAATCAAATGGTAAAGAGGAAAATAGATTGAGATTTGTTTTGTGTTTGTTAAATATCTAAATAGTCTCTTTTACATTCACGTTTAAAATAAAAATATCATATCAAATATTCAAAAAATTGTAACTTTTTTAGTTTTTATCCAGTGGAATCGGATTTTTGGAAGGACCTCGAGGCATCAATGCAGTTTTGGAAAAAATGGTTCAAAACTACTAGACGTAAGGCTAAATTATAATAACATTTAACATTAGTCAGGGTCGCTCAAAACGACCTAACGAAGAAAAAAAATAGTTTTTACACATGCAAGTGGTTTTTATCGTGAAACATTTAGTTCAAAGTTAAAACGTAGTTTTATACCTTTTTGCTCCCTCATTAATTTTGCCTAATAGTAATTTCCATAAAACTAATTTTTAGCCAACCACAGCAAAAAAAAATAAATTTAAAAAATTGGGTTTTTTAAAGACGCGGTTATTACAATTACCTTACACTTTTTTGAAAAAAAGGAGTATATGAGGATTTTTTCTTCTATCTATACTCTTTTAGAATATTTTTTGTTTTTGTTGAAAACTTCAACCATTTGGTCACCAGAGGGCGTTCAATAATAGACCTCTGTTTTTTGGACAAAAAAAAATTGAAAATTAAAAAAAAATACTTTCCAAAACTTAATTTCGACCATTCTTAACGGAAACCATAAGACCATAAAAAAGAACGTTTACTAAAAACTTCAAATCAATATTTTCATTTTTTTGACAGTTATCGTGTATCATACGATAAAAAATTGTTTTTCCATTAATCGGAAAACTAAAAATTATACGAAGATCCGTTTGATAGCGTTCGAGAGTCCCAAGTGTGCTCTAAAAAAGTACCAAATTTCAAAGGATCATCTGAAACCATCTCCGAGATATACCGAACAAAATGTAAAAAGCACAGTTTGACACTAATTCCAATTGTTTATTTGTATTTACTATAATGAAATAAATGTAAAATTTTATTATGTTATATAATTAATAGTTTTCATATGACCTCTAGGGCCCTAAGTTATTTACTACCTAGAATCCTAAGAACAGAAGAAGCCCTCCCCTCTAGTAGGACTATAATGACAGCTAGTGGAATAAGTGAAATTAAGTGCAATTACTCCATCTATGCCTACTGGGCTTAGGAAACATTAAAGACGTATAAGTAAAAAACAAGTTGTTTATTCCGCCGTCGTTTAACAACAGTACAGGATACATGATTAATGTAAAAGATACCAAGGTTCTTGCATCAGTTTCTGAATATTATAAAAGGGAGATTAGAAATTGTACCGAAATCAACAAGCACCCTGAAATGGGACGCCGGATAAGTGAAACATCATGGGTAAAAACGAATCATGACACTGCGTAACGCGTCGCTGAGTTTTAATATCTCGCAGTGAAGAACCCTGGCAAAACTTCGGCATTCAATTTGACAATACATACTCAAAAAACATGATTTTTTTATTGACTCCAATCGTAAACGCTTTCGAACTATGATACTGGGTATTTGTAGGCTTTCTTATAAATATTTATAATTTGACGGTAAATAATATGTGAATTGTAGTTCTAAAGTTATTAGTTAACAAATCTTTGTACTTGACGAGCAATGTAATGTTCTACATTAAATTATTACCTATAATCAGTAATATTAGGTATGGCATCATGATCTAATAAAACATTTATGCAATCTGGATGTCGTTTTTGACCAGCAAGATGCAGCGCAGTCTGTTGTTTTTCTTTAGTTTGATGATCAATGTTGGCACATTTCGCTTCAACTAAAATTCGAAGGCATTCAGTGTGTCCAAGTTCTGCGGCTAAATGTATTGCCGTTCTTCCAGCACTGTCTAGTTGATTAATGTTCGCTCCTAAAAGTTAGCAACTGAGTTTACAAAACAAGTCACAGATATATATTAAAATATTTATTCAATAGCTGTATTTCATAAATACACCGGTCGATACTTATTTGCATCACTATTAATTGCATGAATTTCAAAATTGTTTATTTCTGTTAATAATAAATTAAGATTTTTTTTTGAAATTTGTTTTTCCTCTTCACATTTTGTCTTCTTGTCTTTATGTACGAGGAAGATTGAAAACTATATAATCGTAAATTCATTAAACATTTATATGAACAAAAACAGATAGCAACCTTTAGGGATTTTTAAAATTATTTTGGATAAGCTTGAATAAGCGCTCGGGACAGAAAATAATGTAAGAGTGAAGCCCATCCTAGGTTTTTTAAGACATACGATATTTACGTGTCACTAATAAAAATTATAAATAGTGCATTTTTGTTTGCAAATTAGATTTTCTGGTATTTCAGTATATTCTACAATCAAATAGGACATCGAGGCATCAATGTATACTCACAACTGTAAGGGGTAAGGCTAAATTATAATAAAATTTAACAACGGTCCCGGCCGCTCAAAATGAGCGAACGAAAAAAAAATAATTCTTGAGAAAGAGGTTGTTTTTTCCCCTTCAAATGACTTTTTATCAAATCACACGTTTTGTCTTATTGTACGAGGAAAATTACAAAACTACAAAATTATAAATCCATTAAATATTCATTTAAATAGAAATAGAAACCAAACTTTCTGGTATTTTTATGATATTTTGGATAAGCACTCGGGACAGTCGGATATTTAAATACAAGGTGTGTGGAAACTGTTATAATAAGCTTAATTTATTTTATAAAAAAACTACCTTGAAGATTTTCTGTACGAAGTGTTTATGTACGCCTGTTTCAATCACTAGGTTGAATGTACGTCTATTTCACTGACAGAGAGAGTCTCTATTCAGACGCGAAGAAGAAAGATTCGAAAATGCTATATGTGATTTTGGCGAAACGTCAGCAAAACTGTTTTTCTCAGAATGACAGTAGTGAACAGATATACACCCGGGATGAAAACACAAACACGCAAATTTTTAGGCAAAGTTCAAAGTAAATGATTTCTGACAGAGTTGAGGTATTGAGTTGCGTTGTCGACATTTGATCGATCGGAATTGAATCAATGTTCTCGGATATAGACAAGTTCAGAGCTACATCACAACTGCCCTATACAAGATGTTGCGTTATACCATGTCATTTTTACAGAACTTTTTTAAAAAAGGTAACTTTAATTATTTTTTCTAACTGGGTCAATCTACACCTAACTACCAAAAAACAATTTCTAGCGTTTTTTAATTTTTTTCACCGTTCTTGATATGCGAGGTTTTTTCAAACAGTTGGTTCTGACCTGATTTGTGATAAAGGGTAATGCCTCTAACCATGTTAATATAATCATTTATATAGAGGCGTCCCAAAAGCTGGGCACCACCATTTAAATTCACATATTCTATTTTTGATTTTTTTTTAATTTTTAACCAACTAACAAGTTACACTAATTCCAAGAACATTAGAGTTCACAACGTAGTACCAATTTTAGCAAAAATAGACTTTTGTGTAAGGACGGTTTTAACCTTAGAGTAAGAATAAAAATAGAGTTCGTTATTTACATATTTAGTTACTGCTAAGATTACCTCATAGTATAATGTCGAACGTACGACGATGCCAAGCCTAGCCAGGAACTCCAATGTTTATACCAATTTATATTACGGTGAATATGTCTAAACACTATGCAATAAAATTTTCATACAAAAAATAGTAATGTTTTTCCAGTATTAGTTTCTAAGCAGCATTAAGAAATTACTTTTATTGCAAAATAGTAAAATAAAAGTTAAAATACAAAACATAACAACATAAATACAAGTTCACGTATCAGACCATCCCACTTTCATTGACAAGGGATCCTTACAGTAAAAAAGTATAATAGTTTACTGTAAAGATTGTTACAGGGTCACTAGAGCGGCGTGGCTTAAAAACCCATAGCGGGTCGTGAAACTACAATAAACTTTAACATTAAAGAAATTAATTTGCTGAAAAATATTTTTTCACTCAGAAATTAATTCATTTAAAATTGTCATTTAATACCAAGTTTTCTTAGCTTCACTGCATGTGTTTTAATGTATTATTGTGTAATTGTTATGTTGCCTTACTTCAAGAAGCAGCGTTTTAAAGGTGCGGTGACATTAGAAGAACATTGATTTTTTAAATATTTAGTAAATAAGTTTTATTTACTTTATCTTGAATATTGCGAAACTAGGAGCTTTAGTTGACATAACTATGGTGGGGTAGTGCGAGTTTGTAAAAAAATGGCCGTTTAAGTTTGGAATTGCCTTTTAATCATTAAGTAAACAGCTAGATTTCCTTTTGCAGGGGACTTGTTATGTCTAATGGAAGATACCTTGATCGCTTATTTTGGGTCACATGACGTATTGACCAATCCGGTTCAGTATAATAGAACGTTTATTTCGTCGGGGGTCATGTGAGAATCCTCAGAAGCAAAATGATACAAGAAAGACACTGAAGTGATTTTTTTGACGATTATAATCCTTTTTCCTATCAGAGAATTAAAATAATTATAGAATATATTCATACTATATTAAAATAGTAAAGGGCATCTCACGCTCAAAAAAAAAGTACTGCGATTTCGAAATTCCCTAGATTTTGGATGAAATCTGAGGAAATAATAAAGTTTCGGATGATTTCAGGCCTTTTTTTCATTTTCACTTGAGTTGGGCCAATTTTTTATATGTGTGTTGTGAGGTAAAAGATTTCATATGGTGATTCTTTGGGTAATTAAAAGTAAAAATGTGTTCGTAAACATGTACAAATCCAAAATGGCGGCCTAATAAAATGTTATAAAAGTTGATGCAGAAAACTACTGCATCGATTATGTTTAAATGTTGCTGAAAAATCAAATATTATATAGGGATGAATTGGTAAATATGTTGAGACACATTCTCACTTAATATCGATTTTTAATCAAATCTGTATAAATATTAAAATTCCTACTCTAAATACTGATTTTCAGCCGAATCTGTAAAAATGACAAAATATTGGCGCCACCATTTTGATTTTTGTTGTGCATTCTTAAATAATCCCCACAAATATTAAAATCATCTCTCCAACCTATTGACATTGTCTATGCGAATTTTTAATCTCTTAAATTTTCCTGGGCACCGATTTTCAGTTTTAGCTACACAAGTAACAAAATTCGTCGGCCGTATTGGCGCCGCCATTTTCGATATCTAAAAATTGACTAAAAAAAAATCGGATTTTTTATATCCGAAAGTGTATGCATGCCAAATTTGAAAATAATAGGTAATGGAAGTGCTGAAAAATCTATTACAAGATTTGAACCAAACATACAATCAGACGAATAGGAGGCCAATAAAAGCGCGTTAAAAGCATTGATTTTAGTTTAAAACTCGAACACCCGTATTCTATAAAGAGGTTTAAATTTAGATAAGATCTAACTTGACAGTTACAGGTTTAAGATGACATTTTCAACAACTGAACAGATAAGAAGTTTTCACCATGCTCCGGTTCGGCTAACCGCTCCAAACCGCAAGAATTCACGATGTAAGTAGAGACGTCATTAGCTGAATGGTTCGATAACTGGTCTGTCAAATTGCTAACCATGTCGGGGATATGGTCCCGATCGCGGTACCAGAAACAAACAAAATATAGCGGTTTGTTTACAAATTAGAAACAAGCGAAATTATTTATTTTTTTCATTAAATAAATGATTTTTATCGTCTTCTAGTGTTACCTCTGGTTTTGTGTTTGATATTATTTGGGTTTTTGCATATTTAAAGGCTGATGTTAAAAGTTTCATGAAAAATAACAAATGCTTATTACAGGTAAACTATTGCTATTAAAAAATAAACTTTTACACATAAATTGCTAATTGTTTCCCCATATTTGTTAGTATTTTTTTGAAAAATCAAAACACAATTAATCATTTACTTTAGCTGTCACTTGAAATCAGTAACCACACTTTTTCACCATGTTCTACACATGACGCAATCAAAACGTCATTATCTGAAAGACCAGTGCTAAAAGTTTGAGACCAACGGTTAGTGAAACCGGAGCATGATGAAAACACTTAAAATAATAATTTTTCTAAATGTCACAATTATAAAATGACGGTGACATAAGGCAAACATAACTAAGAACTAAAGTTTCATAATATATAAATAACTAATTTTCCTAAAACTTACCTAACTTAATGATTTGATTTTAGATAGTGAAGTAGGGAACGATTATTTCTTTGAAATTTGTAAAAATACATATTTGCCTCATTAAGGAATGATGATGATAATTATAAAAATTAGGATTTTTGTTGTTGTTTATTAAAATAGACCCATACTATTATATATTTTTGAGAAGCTTTTAAAAGGACAAATCAATTTCTGGACAAATATACAGGGTGTCCCATTTAAAAAAACACAACTTTGGGTCATATCTAAAAAATAACAACTCAAATGAAAAATATGACTACGCCACTGGATCCATCGTAACAAACTGCATATACAGCAATTTTTCACTTTGCGTTAAGTTAAAGGATAACCGAGATACGAGGGGGGTCCCAAAATGCAAAATTTTCTATTGCGCCCTGTATCTTATAAACGAAGAAGGCTATGAAAATTTTGTTTACGGCTGAGTTTCACAAAAAATTAGCTCAGGTTCGTGAAAACCGCAAGGTTCTATCTTTAAAAATAAACGAGATACCCTGCTTTTGCAACCAACTCCGGACACCCTGTACATACATATTAAAAATATATATATATATATATATATATATATATATATATATATATATATATATGTATATATATATATATATATATATATATATATATATATATATATATATATATATATATATATATATATATATATATATATATATATATATATATATATATATATATATATATATATATTTATATAGTTTAAGTTTTCATTTTTAAGCCACTACGAATATACGGGCTACCGAAAACACATAAAGAAGTCCACTCGAAAGTCCCTCAAAATATTAAAAAAATATTCTAAGTAAAGTTGTGAGCAACAAAGAATACTATATTAAAGATTCCTGGCACTTCAAAGACAAAATAAAGAATATAACATTACCTGAAAACCATATTCTCGTCTCCTTGGATGTAGTGTCATTCTACACAAAGACACCAACGAGTCTAGCTTTGAACATAGTAAGAAAACAGTGGGAACAAATCAGACAACATACAGACATACATCTAGAAGAATTTCTAAACGCTGTCCAATTTACCTTAAACTCCACTTATTTTTTATACAAAGACAAATATTAGAGGCAAATAGAAGGCTGTGCAATGAGCTCATAAATATCAAGCGTTATTGGGCAAATAGTGCTAGAGGATCTAGAAAAAACTGTCCTAGACAAATTAAACTTTAAACCTCCCTTCTTT
The DNA here is from genome assembly GCA_030620095.1 of Kuschelorhynchus macadamiae. Taxonomy (NCBI): domain Eukaryota; kingdom Metazoa; phylum Arthropoda; class Insecta; order Coleoptera; family Curculionidae; genus Kuschelorhynchus; species Kuschelorhynchus macadamiae. The sequence continues at coordinate 1,103,703 of JAUTXW010000779.1, read as the reverse complement.
TATGGGTAAGCGGACGATTGTTTATTTCTGTACCAAAAGATAAATGTGATTACAGTCTAAACCAGTTTAATAGCTACCATCAAAAACTAAATTTCACTGTTGAAATCGAAAATAACAACAAAATAAATTTCTTGGACATAACTCTATATCACATAAATAACACGATAAAAACAGCATGGTATACAAAAAATACGTGGTCCGGCAGATACTTAAATTTAAATTCTCAGCATCCTTTATCGCAAAAGAAATCAGTTGTATTAAGTTTGGCAGATAGAGCCATAAATTTATCTGACCTGAAATATAGGAAAGTATCATTCGAAAAAGCAAAACATGCCTTGAGACAAAACAATCATCCACAAAAATTGATTCACTCCATTTTCAAAAAACGAATATATAAATTTTATAATGCAAACTCAATACCAAAACAGAAAAGGAAAAACAAGAAGTTTTTAACACTTCCCTATATCCCAAATGTATCAGAAAAAAATCAAAATGTCTTTAAAAACCGGGATATTACAGTTAGTTAAAAAAATCCACAGTGTGTAAGCGCAAAAACCGATACTAAAAATCTAAACAAAATGTATCATAACCTCATAAATTAATAACCTAAAATAAATCTATGCAAAAGAATACATTTTTCAAAACAACGCGGTATAGAACAGATTCTACTAAAATCAACAAAAATAAGATGCATATCTCATAAACATAATAAAAAAAAAGTAAAAAATACTACTGAATTTCATGCAGCCCCTGCTTGCCTTAGTCCCCTACTTTACTTTATTTTACCGTCGTCCTTTGATGTATTTGTGCTGTGCAGTATTAATTTGTGATCGAAAAAATGTTAATGTGTTGTTTTCCGTCTTTTTAGTAAATTTTGAAAATGACATGAAGTTCTACAAGCTTCTACTAGCAATAAATTAATGTTTTAGCATTATCACTATATATTCAGGGTGAGTAATTGTGTTAGGTTTCCATGTATTTTTAAGATAAAGCTACCCACCAAGTTTGCTTGCACACGACAACTGTTCTTTGTTTCTTTTCTTCTCAGTATTTTTGAAAAAGGCTTGGTTAACCAGCCGAAACGTCAATAAAAACATGAAACTTAGCTAGTGTTGCTTTTCTTGACACTGGTGTCATTACATGGACCGAAACTCAACAAAATCCATTATTTGAGTATATATATGTATGTATACAGGGTTATTCACGCAACCCGTTCACTAAAAGTTTTTGATTATGCCATTTAGATAAAAATTTCAAATTTTGGGATTAAGGTAAGGTCAAGGGGTACTTGTTTTCTGAAATATTTTCAACTTCCTGTCACTTACGGTTTAACCGGAAGTTGGTATCAACTTGCTTATTTTAAATGGAAAACCCTGTATTTTATGATATTTTTGGATACTGCGGAGAATTTTAATGCTATTTTATGTAGCATGTCCTATACCTAGGTTCAAGCTTTCTTAAGATATTTGACCTTGAACCGAAAATGAGCCTTCGGGGTACCAAATTTTAGAATCTCATATTTTTGTAAGTTTTGAAGATATAATCCTCATATTTTGCAGTCGATCGGTAAATAATCTTAGGTTTCTATTTTTTTATTGAATTTGTCTATTTTTATACAGGGTGTCCTAAATTCAGCGGCAAACATTCACATTTTCAAAGCCGCTAAAGTCCGTTTTTTTAAATGGGACACCCATTTAACTTTATGCACTATCAAATGTAGAATTTCATTTTCTATCGAACTGTATTAAGGTTCCCTATACCTATTCGTAACCATTTTCGAAATAATTGGGTTTTATAAAAATATCGTATGTATTTGCTTAAATGTTTACATGTTCCAATGGTGAGCCATGGAAAAACAATTGAGATCCGATATCCAATATGACGGATGATTAGTATGCGTTATTTATCGAAAGCTATCAGTGATAAACTAAATCTTCTAAATCGAAATGCAAGAATACTCAAACGCTGATATTCTCAATTTATTTTATACTCATGGAGAATGTTATAAAATTTTGGAGAGAATGTGTCGTGTGTTTAATGAACGCCACCCTTATTTGCCGCTAATGAACAAGTCAAAATTCAAGAGGATTGAAACGAACTTTTTGCGTTTTGGCAAGGTTAAAGTTACAAAAAATGTTCCGAAACCAGTGAAAAATGCCGAGGATAACGTAATAATAATTAGCTTATTTCCAAGCAAACCCGCAAAGTTCAATACCGTCTGCAGAAAACGATTTGGGAATTTCTTCTTCATCTGTCCAAAGAATCTTGAGCGAACATCATATGCACCCTTATTTCTTCCAAAACGTGCAAGCCTTGAGACCTGGTGATGACGCCCGACGAGTAGAATTTTGCGAATTCATGTTTTTGAAAATTCAAGAGGACCCTCAATTCCTTTCAAAAATATTTTGGACCGATGAAGCGGAGAAGGAATAACAAATAGAAGAAACAAACATTTCTGGGCAGCAGAAAATCCGCACGCTTTACGCGAAACGCGTTCTCAAGAGAGGTTTAGCTTCAATGTTTTCGGTATGGTATTAAATGATCAGGTGCGGTACTCTATTTATGAAGACAATTTAAACAGTGATAAGTATTTGGAAATTCTACGAGGGACGGTTTCTGAATTTATAGAAGAAATTCCTATTGGTGAGCTGCAAAATTATTGGTATCAATTAGATTGGGCACCAACACATAATTTCGCTGCAGTTTATCTCCAATTATTTTGAATTTTTGAAGATCGCTGGGGATGGGATTGGTCCCAATGGCCCTTGGAGATGGCTCACGCGATAGCCTGATTTGACACCCCTAGACTTTTATTTATGGGGATTTATCAAAGGTAAAGTCTATGCTTCCCCAGTAAATAACCAACAAGATTTACTGGACAGGATACGAACAGCTTTTGCCGAATTAGAAAACGGACAAATTCAACGGGCCACAGCAACTGTACAAAGAAGAATTGAAATGTGTCTTCAAATGAACGGACAGCATATAGAACATTTGTTATAATTCAATTTTATTATTTTATTTATTTATTGTTGATTGTTAGATTGCTATAATTTTGAAGTTCACTAAAACCAGTTTAGAACAGTCTCGAACTTAGTAGATATGGTTAAAAATAATGTAAACAATTTATTACATTTTTTATAACTTTAACTTTTTCGAAACGAAAAAATTTCGTTTTAATCCTCTTCAATTTTCTCTCGTTCATTGGCGATAAATGAGGATGTTTTTCATTAAAAACATGGCACATTCTCTGCAATATTTTGTAACATTCTCCGCGCATATAAAATAAATTGAGAATATCAGCTTTTGAGTGTTATTCTATTTTAATTTAAAAGTTTCAAATCAGCTGTCATGTTGAATAGAAAAGCACAATTGTTTTTCCATGGCTTACTACGAGAAGGTGTAAGCATTTAGCAAATACATATGATAGTTTAATAAAAACCTGATTATTTCCAAAATGATTACGAATAGGTATAGAGAACCTTAATACAGTTCGATAGAAAACTAAATTCTACATTTGATAGTACATAAAGTTATAGGGTGTCCCATTTAAAAAAACGGACTTTAGCGGCTTTGAAAATGTGAATGTTTGCCGCTGAATTTAGGACACCCTGTATAAAAATAGACAAATTCAATAAAAAAAATAGAAACCTAAGATTATTTACCGATCGTCTGCAAAATATGAAGATTATATCTCCAAAACTTACAAAAATATGAGATTTTAAAATTTGGTACCCCGAAGGCTCATTTTTGGTTCAAGGTCAAGTATCTTAAGAACGCTTGAACCTAGGTATAGGACATGCTACATAAAATAGCATTAAAATTCTCCGTAGAATCCAAAAATATCATAAAATACAGGGTGTTCCATTTAAAATAGGCAAGTTGATACCAACTTCCGGTTAAACCGGAACAAAAAAAGAAGTACCCTTTGACCTTACCTTAATCCCAAAATTTGAAATTTTTATCTAAATGGCATCATCAAAAACTTTTAATGAACGGGTTGCCATATATATATATATATATACAGGGTCTTAATTAATGTCGTAGACATATTTCAGGGAGTGATGGTACTCGATAAAATAGGAAAAAAATGCCAGAATATACATGGTCAAAAACGCACCATTTTCGTTATACAGGGTGTCAAAGTTTCAATTTTTTTCTCGTTGTTTGCGTTTTTTTGCAGTTCCTTCTGAGACAATAGTTCAAATTTGGAACATGTATTACTTTTAAGAACTTCTACGATAAAATATCAAAATCGTGGATGGTAGTATATGGGGTGTTACATTGGTGCAAAACACCACCTAAAAGTTTACCTTGCAGAACTTTTTTTGGAGCACCTCTTTCGTATTTCGCATTATTCTCGTATCTATCACAGTTCTCGAACTTCTTTGCAATAATCGATGCATTGCATCGATGGCATGTAGGCGAAATTAAGCAAAAAATTAAAAAACGGATTTCATTTTAAATCAACCGACATGATAATGAACAATCAGATAAAATTCTTACAGTTAAAAATAAAAATAAAACAAAATTATAAAAGTTGTTGAAAATGTCCGCCTCTTGCTAGAATGCAAGAATCAAGTCTTCGCCTCATGGACTGACGAGCTCTGTCAAATATTCCAGGAGTATTGCGAATGATGTCGCATGAAGCTATTATTCTGTTTCTTAAATCATCTTCTGTCTGGATTGGGGTCTGATACACCAATGTTTTTAGGTGTCCCCAGAAGAAGAAATCCAGGCTATTCAGATCTGGAGATCTAGGGGGCAATGGCTGAGTTTCCCCTCGCTCTATCCAACGGTTGTTAAAATTATTATTTAGGAACTCCCTCACCTCTATGTTGAAATGTGGTGGTGCACCATAGTGCATGAACCACATTTGATTTCTAAGAAGAATTGGCACGTCTTCTAGCAATACCGGGAGTTCGTCTTCGAGAAATTGACGATAATATCGTCCGTTTAGCCTTGCTGGCAGGAAAAATAGACCTATTAAATAATCTCCAATAATGCCGGCCCACATATTTACCGAAAATTGTTGCTGGAAATTATTTTCATGTTTCCAATGCGGATTCGATTCTGCCCAAAAATGATTGTTATGAAAATTACGTATGGCATTCCTAGAAAATTTTGCCTCATCGCTAAATAAAATCGGGATTTTGCTCGCATTTGTAAGAACCACTGGCAAAAATTTAAACGGAGTGGAAAGTCACGTGGGAGAAAAGGTTGAACCCTTTGGATGTGGTAAGGATACATTAAGTTGTCTAATAAAATTTTCCATACAAGCACAAATGAAATTTTAAGCGTTGCTGCAATTTTCTTCGTACTGGTAGCAGGATCATTTTCTACTGCATTCAGGACTGCTTCCTCGACTTCAGGAGTCCTAACCGTTATATTTGCTCCTGCTAAATGACTGGATTTCTTGAATGATCCATTTTCACATAGCCGATTATATACCTTTGTAAATGTTTGTCTATTGGGCACCATGTGATTTGGATATTTCTGTTCATGGAGTCATCTGGCTTCATCACAATTGCCGTTGGCAAGTCCATAAATGAAATGAATTTCTGCATATTCTTGATTTGTGAATTCAACCATCATTAAACAACTAGAAGCAACTACGGAAACGTCAAACAAAAAAGTTTTTCTTACAAAATATCAGATTAAAGAACAGAATTAACAAATGACATGCCTCAGCCTACTACCTTTTTTTCCAGTTTCATTATTTAACCTACACTTAATTTGCATCTATGGCAATTATTGCAAATAAGTCGAAAACTGAGATAGATACGAGAATAATACAAAATACAAAAGAGCTAAAGAAATTAACAAAGAGTTTAAATTTTATATCAGAATTCATACAGGGTGCTGCAAAAAAAAGTTCCGCAAGATAAACTTGTAGGTGGTGCAAAAAAATGTAGCACCCTATATACTACCATCCACGATTTTAATATTTTATGGTAGAGGTTCTTAAAAATAATACATGTTCTAAATTTGAATTAAAAACGCAAAAACGAGAAAAAAGTTGAAACTTTGATACCCTGTATAACGAAAATGGTGCGTTTTTGACCATGTATATATTGGCATTTTTTTCTTATTTTGTCGAGTACTATCACCCCCTGAACTATGTCCACGACATTAATTAACACCCTGTATATATATATATATATATATATATATACAGGGTGCCTCCGGTTAAGTCGGCACCATTGCTAACTTCCTTATTATTGGAGATATGAGGTCGGTTAAATTAGCAAACTAGTAGCATTTTTTCTGCTGATTAAGATAGTGAAATCAGAAAAACAATTGAACATCGCGTCTTCGAGTTATTCCAAAAAATGTATATTTTTTCAATGGAACACCCTGTATATTTTTCAATATAACGTTAGCAAATCGTCCTAAGAATAAAAAAGTTCATATGCACTATCTGCCTAAACCTAATAATAACAAAGTTATAACGATATTTTACTAACAGTCAAGTTGGCCATGAAATTAAAAATAAAAACAATTGATTGGGTGGCTTGGCGATATAAATGACAGTTTGTAGCTGAGGGGCGTTTTGTTGTAGCAGAAAAATAATATATGTACAGTTTTAGTTGCTTAAGCTTGTTTTAAAATGTTGTTCACGCATATTGAAAAATGTGATATGTTAGAAACATACCTTATGTGTAGGAAAAATAGTACTATGGCAATACAAGAATACCGCCGAAGATTCCCTACTCGTAATTTACCGGACAGGAGGTATTTTTTAGTTCTCTATAGAAAATTTAGAAGTAACGAGGAGGTTTTTAAAAAGACAAGGAAGAGAAATCCTTTTATAATAAGCGAAGACGTTGAAATTACCATATTAGCCTATTTTGAAGCACACAAAGAATACTCAACAAGGGATTTAGCAAGAGATTACGGTGTTAGTTTAGTGACAATATGGCGGACCTTAAAGAAGCACAAGTATAAGTACCGGCCAATTCAAACATTGTTGCCTGGTGATAATGAAAGAAGACTTGCGTTTTGCCATTGGTTGCATCATGTTTATGAAAGAAATAATGACATTTTGAAGAACATTATTTGGAGCGATGAATCCAATTTTTCCAACAAAGGTATGTTCAATCGCAAAAACGTCCATTATTGGTCGCAAGAAAATTTATTTCTCACTGATCCCAGAAATCCTCAGCATCAATTTAGTGTCAATGTTTGGTGTGGTATGAGAGGAAGCGAAATACTTGGACCTGTATTTTATGAGGGTACTTTGACAGGAAGGAGATATGTTGACCTGATAATTTCTGGGGCGTTAGAAGAATATTTGGATGGCGTCAACTTGGCTACACGACAACTAATTTACTTCCAGCAAGATGGGGCCCCACCTCATCAGTTTGGTGATGTAAGAATGATGTTGCAGAGATTATTTGGAGACAAATGGATTGCCACAAATGGTCCAGTTCGCTGGCCACCTAGATCCCCAGACATAACTCCTCTTGATTTCTATTTTTGGGGTTACGTGAAAAATGAAGTTTATAAGAAGAAATATGCAAATTTGGAAGAACTGAAAATTGAAATAAGGAGAATAATGGCGTCTATTGATGGAAGGACAATTTTAAAGGCGACGAGGCATGTGCTAAAATGTGTCCGAAAATGCATAGAACAAGATGGTGATGTGTTTGCTCATTTACTGTGACAATTAAATCTAACCAATTAAGTAATATTGTTTTTATTTGGAATTTCATGGCCAACTTGACTGTGAGTAAAAATATCGTTATAACTTTGTTGTTATTAGGTTTAGGCGATTAGTGCATATGAACTTTTTTATTCTTAGGACGATTTGCTAACGTTATGTCGAAAAATATACAGGGTGTTCCATTGAAAAAATATACATTTTTTGGAATAACTCGAAGACGCGATGTTCAATTGTTTTTCTGATTTCACTATCTTAATCAGCAGAAAAAATGCTACTAGTTTGCTAATTTAACTGACCTCATATCTCCAATAATAAGGAAGTTAGCAATGGTGCCGACTTAACCGGAGGCACCCTGTATATATATATATATATATATATATATATATATATATATATATATATATATATCTTAGTGCTTCACGGTGGCATTTAAAAATACAATGTGTCTTCATCACTTCAAATTCACTACTGTCGTTCTGAAAAGAACAGGTTTGCTGACGCTTCGCCAAAATTTTTTAAGATCGATTATACTGGAGGCTATAAAATGGACCAAATTGCAATAAAAAAAGCAGTGCAATATTCCACCACCTATTTGAAAAAAGAAAATTGTGTAAAATCAAAATAGAAACAATTAAAAACAACAACGATTTAGTAATTTTAAAGCAAAATAGTATCCTCACCTTTATCGCAAAATAATTTCAAGCAGCTAACAGCATTGGCTCTAACAGCACAATGCAAAACGCCTTCTAGATTGTAGTGGAGATCATTCGTGAAAGCATCTATGTTAGCTCCTTTTTCAAGCAACACTTCCGCGACCTCTGCACTGTCTCCAAAAGCTGCGCAGTGTAACGGGGAGTAACACTTGCACATCAGATTTACATAGCCGCCTTGTCGAGATAGTATGTACTCTGTGCCGTCTTTACAACCACTGTAAGCTGTCAAGTGAATAGCGCTGAGTCCATAATTGTGCTCATAAAAACTTAAAAAGGTTTATGTTTTTAAAATATTGTTTATACAGTGTGTCCCAAATTGGTGGGGTATCTCGAAAACTATAGCTGATAAAGAAACGGATAAATGGAAATAGTGTAATTAAATCTGCTTGTGATACTGCGAAAAAAAAACTGCTGCATTTTCGAAAACCAGCTATAACTTTTTTAACCGCAAAGTATCTTATGCCCGTAAAAATGTTTCTGAATCAGCTTTTTAGAATTTGTTTGTCCATTCAGATTTTAGTGCCAACGTTTCGGTTTCATGCAACCCTTATCAACGGTATATTACACATGGAGAGTGTTTCATATTTATTTTATTTTCAAGTATGGTAGAATAAATTGCAAAATGTTTATTTAATTCTTTCATTGCCCCCGTATGTACAGGGAGTCTGGTTATATTTTAAACGTTACCATGCAGACATTATTATATGAATTATAAAAAAACTTTAAATAGAAAAGTTTTTTATTGGCATCGTTAGAATTTACAGAGAAAAAAACAACCAAAAGAGTTATTTTAAATGAAACACCCTGTATAATATATGTCCATCAAATGGGTTTCTTTTTGCTGAGTATAAATATACTGTTTTGATATTTTTATCCATAAGAGATGTATTCCCATTGACTCCCATATTTAGGGGAGTGTTCTTCGTCTTTCTCTTACACATATATTATACAAGATGTTGCATTTAAAATAACGAAGTTGATGCTCATTTGTTAACTTTCCGATCGTGTTTTGTTTGCTGTTTTTGTAAATACTAACGATTCCGATAAAACCCAAAAACTTTGGTATTTAAAGTTTTTCGATAACTCATATAATAAAGGCAGAAAATTATATACAGAGAGCCACTTTGATATAATTGGTTTACCTTGGTTCGGAGAACCGACGTTGTGCATCGCCGTTTATTTCCAGTCGCGCTGAAACTTGAAAAACTTGCTTTGTCCGCAAGTGAATGTATCTTTCGCTGCCGCAAATTACTTCTCGTAGCATCGACCATCGACAGGTTGGACCTTAGATGAGTGCCCTATTTCTATGTAAAGGTATAATTATTTATTTTTAATTGTTATGGCTGAGATATAAAATCCCGCATTAAATTCAACATTTGACTTTGCATTAAATTAAATTTGATACAGTCCATATATAAATTACTTTTTACTCCAGAGCTAAGATAATCATCAGATTAACCTACTGCCAAAAAAAAACAAAAGAATATTTTTCTTATTTTTCTATTGGCTTGGCGCAATTAAATACTACATTTTATTGTATGTACCAGCGAACTCGCAGACTTCGTTTTTACCATACCCCCATAGATCTCTTGTTTCTTGCAGGAATGAACCCTATGCTATTATAAGCCGGGCAAGCGCAAACCTATAAGAAACTGCTCTTCAAGAAACTTTCCCTTATATGCGGAAGTATTTGGCTTTGTAGCATATAGCCAGGTATTTTTATTATGTAGAGTGCAGACAATCAAGAATCAGAACAATGTTTTTTAAATTTTATATTATATGTAAAAATATGTAAATATCGCTTCCATTTCTAAGTATTAAAACGTACCTTCTATTAGGTAATTTTTATTAAACCTGGTATTCATTTTAGTATTCAGTTAATTCGGCAGTTGATTATGGAAAAATGTGTATTAATTTCTCAGATAAAAAATAATTTGTAGTGGTTAGTTATGCCAGGTCAATAAAAGAGCAAAAATGCATTTTTTGTGAACAAATAAACGTATGTCCTTTTAGTCATGTGAAACACCGTTAAAAATCTAAAAAAATGACGTAAAACCCTATATGGCATTCATAAGAATCCAAAATTGGGTCACTAAAATATGAGTAAATAAACGAATTCTACAAGAAAAGTTACTTCAGAAATGTAGTTGCGGATCCGAGAAATTTTGAATCATAAAAAAATAACCGCTACTTTTTTCTGAATCATCTCAAAAACTATAACAACTAGAGACAGTTTTGGAGTTACTCACAGGAATAATATAAGTGTGCACTTTTTTTTCACTAATAGTATCTTTTCGGGGGCTTTTTAGGAATATGCGGAGTACTCTCACACGTACGTTGTCTGATTTATAAAAAAAATGGCCAAGAAAAAATAAAAATTAATGTCTTCAAAATTATCGCACATAGAAAAAAATCGTTTAACTAAGAAATGTAGGGCAGATTATTACCTAAAAAAAGGTATTCATATTTTTTTCTGCAATTCTCATAATTTTTGCAAAAATGAAGTTTTGAAAACGGATATATGTAGGTAATAGAATAGTCTAAAACTTTCCTTCTTAACCGTTTCTCTGTCACTAATGGTTTCCGAGAATCAATACATTTCCTACCAATTTGGGAGGATATGCTCTATAAACATAAATATAATAAAATTAAACTTCCCGACTTTTGAAATAGATGATAATTTTTCTATTTTAACTTATAAGCGAATTAATTTTTAAAATGAAACTTAGCCCGATGAAAATTAGGCCCCGCGGGCATCCCTCGATGTATCCCAACGATATGGCAAAGTTGGGGTCCATTTAAGAGGTCTTCTATTTTCCATTTGATAGATTTTAGATTCGGTGTACGTATTGTGTGTTCAGGGTGGCCCGTTTATCTTGGGACACTACCTTTTCGAGATGAAACAAAAATTAGTTGGGGTAATTTGAGTAATTAATTAATTTTTTTTCATATACACATTTATATATATATATATATATATATATATATATATATATATATATATATAACTTGATGGGTTTGATGCAACGTTTCGGATTTATTGACATTTATCATCATTATTTACTATATATTTAAGGTATTTCGTTATTTTTTGAAATTCTGTCTGAGCCATAAAAAAGGCAAACTTAATTTTTATTTACTGCCTAATACCTAACTCTCAAAATAAAAAGTGACACAGTGTTGCCAAATTTCGCATATAGTTACTTTTCTCAACATTTTCAAATGAAACCCCTTGAATATTATATTAGACCTAAATAGGGAACTAAACGAATATGTCAATGATATACAACAACATGGATCTGCCAAATACAGCTTCGGACTTATAGACGATTATCTTCAGTACATTTTTTTTACTTTATAATAGCTTTCGAAACATTGTTAAAGAAATATTATTATTTAGATAATGATTTACAGATTTTTGCATTGTTAATCGAGTGGGTTTAAATTAAGTTTACTTTTCTTCCAGGAGGCACTCCATATTTAATAAGGGGTTGGATATTATTTAGTGACGCTGGGAACTTACATTCTGTTTAAGAAATACTGGATCTAACATTTGAATTGCGGTAGATATATTGATATATTCAACAAAAGTTTTCTTCGAACGCATATTTTCTTTTTGATTTGGCATAGTTACACAAATCTGTTGGCACATTATACGCTTGTCTAAAAATGTTTACTATAAAGGAAAAAGCTGATATGTTACAGTGTTTTTTATTAAAAAATAAAGTCGTACTCTGGCTCTTATGGATTATATAACTAAATTTCCATAATTACAGCCCTCACAAAAGTAAAATCTTTCAAAGCTTTTACCAATAGTTTAGAATAAATGAAAACTTGCCAAGGGAGAAACGGAGACGTCGTCAACTTTTGACTGAGGACAAGCAACTCAATTTTTGTTGCATTTTGAAGAGACACCTTATAATTCAACCAGGCGTGCATCTTTGGATTTGGACTTCAGAAGAACAACGCTGCCAACGTTCTTTTAAATAAACCAATGGAAGCGTTATAAATATTGTTCAGTTTAAAAATCGGAACAGTATAATTACTCCAGGTTAGATTTTCGCAATATTCTTATGGATTTATTAGAAAATATATTTGCTAATATTATTTGGTCTGTTGAATGCTTACAACTAAAATTTTTAGCCGAAAAAATACCTATTAATGAAGATTGAGAATAAAAAAAAGTTATGCAAGTTACAAAATCGAAGATTTGGTGTGGCATTTATAGGTCCAAAATTACAGGCGCTAAATTTTTGTATCAGCATTTAAATTTCCCGCGTTACTTTTAAATAACAACCAACGCATTGGGAAAGTGAAGTGCCTCCAAGAGAACGAGCAAATTTAATTTGGCAGCAAAATGGTGGTCCATATGACAGAAGTGAAGGAATAACCAACTTTTTGAATACACATTATAGAGAGTGGAAAATTATGCCTTGCATTAGAGGAGCTTCGACCTTACCCCCCCCCCCTAGATCTCTTTCTGTGAGATGCACTTAAAGATCTGGTACACAAACACAAACCATCAACCGCGCAGGAACTTGAATAGTGGATTGAGGAACATACTCAATATCTAACAAACTGAATATGTTATCTAGCGATTATGATAGCTTCGGTTCAAATATTCTTAAGCATGAGAAATAAAATGCGCAGCTGCACCGTCGTGCATAAACCACAGTCGATGCCTTAATAAAACGGGAACATGTTCCAACAGAATTGATTTAATTGTCAGCGAGAAACTGGCGGTAATTACGTCCAGTTGATCTTCTTGGCAGAAAAAAGGGGAAATTTAAACTAAATGCTAATTCTAAAGCTAGGGTTTATATACTAGTCGTGTGCGGTGATGAATGGTGAGTTTATGAAAAGCATAATATAACTTTCTAATGATTTACAAGTTTTTCCAAATAGCTTCTCCTATGTTTGCGCTAGAAGCAGCTTTCATATATTTGGAATATCGACGCTAGGCTTACTGAATATGCCTTGATTCCATTCGATGAAAGCTGCTCCAATTTCGTTTTCGCCAGAACTGCTCTGACAATTGCATCCGGTGTTGGTTTGATCAGACTTGTTTCGCTATGCCCAATTTTGACGTCTCTACCTTTTGAGTATGATTAAAATTCTCCTTGACTCTTACATTAGGGTAAGAAGATAGATTTCTTAGTTTTTAAGTTTATACACAAATATTCCTATGTGTGAATTATTAGACATAATTAGAAAATTTAAGAAAGACGGAACACTCTTTGAACGAACAACGTTACCTCTAAATAGGTTTTTACTCACCAGATGATGCTCTTCCGATTTGGTCATCCCTCTCTTCAGTAGTAGCCAATATTTATATGAAGTTGTTCAAAGAGCACCCAATAAATACTGCTCAAATCAAGCCTAAACTTTGGCGTAGGTATGTAGATGATATTTTTATTATTTGGTCTACAAATGATAATCATTTGAGAGAATTTTTAAATCACTTAAATAGCATGTATTAAGTTTACAATGGAGAAAGAGGAAAATTCTTCTTTGCAGAGGGCATCAGAAGTACAGTGTACCGAAAACCCACAAGTTCAATATTCTTGTTTGAACAATGGCAAATGTGCTATGAATTGTTCCACCAAACTACAGATAGTTAAAAAAATGAAAAAAGGGAGAGGGTACAAAATAAAAGTTTCCTATTTTGATTTTTGAGTGTTAAATAAGTCCCTGACAAATTAAACATATGTTTAATTAGTTCATTTTATGTATTTTTATTTATTTCTATTGCTGAAAAAAAAAGCCAAAATGTATACAAGAAAACATATACATTAAAAGGTTCACAAAATAAAAAAGGTAATACCAAACGATAAATAAGTCTTAAGAAATGGTTGATATATGTTTGAACGATTTAAGGGTGTCTCGCGAAACATACTGACAGAGCTCCCCTCTGTTTCAGGGTGATTCAAGTTGAGTGTCCTATTAAAAATATCTGGAGAATAAACGAATAGGATGTTTTGAGAATTTCGCTTTGGCCATAGATGAACATAATATACTCTGATTATAAAATATTTTAAATTGCGCGGTGTTGCCGCTTTTACCTCAAACCGGAGGCATCATCCGTTTTTTTAAATGAAATGCCCTATATTTTATTAAATTTTTATATTTTTCTAAAAAATCCAAGTACTTATTGAGTTATTTTTCTCATGCCTAAATTTAACTGTTTTCGAGAAAATGGCGCTAGAACAATGACAATTTTGAACCTTTGAAGCTCGAGAAATCTCAAACGAGTTTACTTGCAACGAAATGGATTTCACTTATCTGTCTTAATATTTAATTGTCTATCTCCTGACACCAATTTCAGGTTTGGCAGGAGACGCCAAAAATGCATTTCGTTAATTTCTGACTTTAAACTCAGAATTTAGTTAAATTCCGACTTTAAACTCAGAATTTAGTTAATTTCTGACTTTAAACTAAGAATTTAGTTAAATTTCGACTTTGAACTCAGAATTTTGTTAAATTCTGACTTTAAACTCGGAATTTAGCTAAATTCTGACTTTAAACTCAGAATTTAGTTAAATTCCGACTTTAAACTCAGAATTTTGTTAAATTCCGACTTTGAACAAAGAATTTTGTTAAATTCTGACTTTAAACTCAGAATTTTATTAAATTCTGACTTTAAACTCAGAATTTTGTTAAATTCTGACTTTAAACTCAGAATTTTGTTAAATTCTGACTTTAAACTCAGAATTTTGTTAAATTCCGACTTTAAACTCAGAATAAAAAAATAAAAAAAATTGTGGCCCTTCTACGCTTCCGTAGGAAATAAATAATTTGCTGACCAGAATAAAAAACGTGTTACCATCGTAATTTATTAAAAAAAACTTCACCAAATTTGAAACGTGTAATTAGCTTCACTAGTAGTATACGCTACCATAAAAATAATTATTTAATTCAGCCCTTAAGGGGGAACTGCACGCAGTAATATGGATCATTTCCAAGCCTTCCGCCGCTGCAATATTATGTTAAAACTATAAGAGATATGTATTAGCTTCAATGTGATTTTAATAGGGAAATATATATAGTTGGGCGCTAAATGTGAATTTTTATGAAAAAATCAAATCTAGAATTATAAAATAAAAGTAGATTTGTCCATTTTCTACCATTTTTTGACCACTATTTGACGCAGACCTTCGCATATAATTTTTTTTCCACAAAATGGCCCTTTACCGCCTTACACTGATCCTTTATCTACGTAACTGCAAAATTTGAAATTGTAAATCGTACTCATGTCTTTGTATTTCTGCAGTGCGTGAACCCTTTGGAACTCATTTTTAACGAAAATGTAATTTAAATCACCTATACATAACACATTTTTTTGAGGTCGGACGTGCAGGAAGTTTTTTTTAATGCCTAGGTACCTTTTCATCTTACTTTCAACTCGACTAGACCGTCTCGCTGGTTTTTCACTTTTTGCGTGCAGTTCTCCCTTAAGGGCAAGTTTATTCTTAGCAAAATTTACTAAAACCGTGCGACACCGCTATTTATAAACCAACCTTAGCGAAAATATAGTCCTGAGAGACACTTTACAAGCGCTTTAAGTTACCGTAAAAATAATTGTTTAAATCAGCCCTTAAGGGTTACTTAGCTCTTAAAGATTTGTACCAAAACCGTGCGACCACCGTTATTTATAACTAAAACTCAACGAAATCATAGTCCTGAGAGACATTTTACAAGAGTTTTATGCTACCATAAAAATATTATTTAATTCTGCCCTAAAGGGCTACTATACTCCTAAAGATTTTTACTAAAACCGTGCGACCACCGTTATTTATAAATCAAACACAATGAACATATAGTCCTGAGAGGCATTTTACAAGAGTTTTATGCTACCACAAAAATTATTAGTTAATTCAGCCCCAAAGGGCCACTTTACTCGACATTTTTACTAAAACAGTGCGACCACCGTTGTTTATAAATCAAACACAACGAAAATACAGTCCTGAGAGGCATTTTATAAGAGCTTTATGCTACCACAAAAATTATTATTTAATTCAACCCTAAAGGGCTACTTTACTCTTAAACATTTTTACTAAAACAGTGCGACCACCAAACACAATGTTATTTTTTACAAGAGTAAATCAAACACAACAAAAATATACAGTCCTGAGAGACATTTTATAAGAGCTTTATGCTACCACAAAAATTATTATTTAATTCAGGGCTACTTACTCTTAAACATTTTTACTAAAACAGTGCGACCACTGTTATTTATAAATCAAACACAATGAACATATAGTCCTGAGAGGCATTTTACAAGAGTTTTATGCTACCACAAAAATTATTAGTTAATTCAGCCCCAAAGGGCCACTTTACTCGACATTTTTACTAAAACAGTGCGACCCCCGTTGTTTATAAATCAAACACAACGAAAATATAGTCCTGAGAGGCATTTTATAAGAGCTTTATGCTACCACAAAAATTATTAGTTAATTCAGCTCTAAAGGGCTACTTTACTCTTAAACATTTTTACTAAAACAGTGCGACCACTGTTATTTATAAATCAAACACAATGAACATATAGTCCTGAGAGGCATTTTACAAGAGTTTTATGCTACCACAAAAATTATTAGTTAATTCAGCCCCAAAGGGCCACTTTACTCGACATTTTTACTAAAACAGTGCGACCACCGTTATTTATAAATCAAACACGTCGAAAATATAGAGCTAAGTGACAATTTACAAGAGCTTTATGCTACCACAAAAATTATTATTTAATTCAGTCCTAAAGGGATGCTTTACTCTTAAAGATTTTTATTAAAACAGTGCGACCACCATTATTTATAAATCAAATGCAGAAGACAGTAAGCCTGGCGTGGATATTCCAGCTCAAACTAGGCTCTTAAAACTTTACGGTTCAGGTAACCACGGGACCGAAACTTTAAGCACCACGGCAAACGACTAGTATATAAATCCGTAGTTTTAGTGTTTGCATTTAGTTTACACTTGAAAATGATTGGAGATAGCTACCATTCGAAACGTCGTCATACCAAAATAATAAAGACTATGCAAGTCCGACAGAACGAGTTTAGTGAAAATGTAATGCACGTCTGCATCTAAAATCTACCTAAAATTTACCATATTTTGTTTATTACAGGTTCAAAACGCTTCTGGCCTACTAGATTATTTTTGGCTCTACAATTAAAGTTTCATAGTGGCATACAGATAAACATCTTTTATTTTTTAAACCGAAAGCGTTCATATGAACTTTTTTCTTAAAATCACCAAAAAATAACCACCCTGAAGAATTGGCATCCAATCGTGAAACATCTTGTATATATAATGCCCGGTCTCTTAAAAATGGAACTATTTACGACCAACATTTATGTGCCATTTCCTTGAAAAAAATTACTTAATGAATCAGGGCGTTAAATATTTAAAGTTACTTAGGAAACACTCTGTATACAATAAATATGGCAAATATTGTAAATATTCTTACTTTAACTGAGCCCCAAGCTCCAACAGTCCAGTCAACAAATCCGATCTCTTTAAAAAGGCCGCCCATAAGAATCCAACGTTAATTTCCAAATGGTTTGCGTCCTGAAATACATCTTTCAAATTCTCTGATGAAACACTGTGCCATTCGATTTCATCGGGAATCTTAAGCTGGCTTGAAGTGAGTTTTCTTAGTTCTTCCAAGGACTGTTTGATGACGTCATAGTGTAGATGAAGGTGTTGAATGTTTGAGGAGCTGCTCTCAGTAATATTATCAGCCGACGAGATAGACGGAAAGCCTGTAATACATAAAGTAAAGTATATACAGGATTTCAAGTTCAGGTGATGCCACTATTTCTATCTCCGAAACGGTATGTTCTACAATGTCAGTTAAATTAGAGCAAAGTTGCCATTTTTGCCAAGATTCGTTTACCGTCTTGCCCAACTCCTGTTAATTTGTCAGGTACAGGTAATTTGCAAAAAGCTCCTAAATATATTTCAAGGAATATTTCAGAGACTATAGATTTTTCGAGACACAGTTTAAATTTAAGAGTTTTAGAATTTTTTTTCTCTGCAACATGGCTACCGTCAACTTAATTTTTTTAAATACGGATCTGGATTTTTTATTCTCATTTTAGAACGATTTTTATCCCCTTTCTAATGATGTTTTTTACCGCTTGGATTTCATAATTTAAAGTTCTTAGAAACGTTATATCGCATTTTATTTAATATTGAAAACATAATTAGAAATTAAGTAAATAACGATTAAATACTAGTAATGTTAACAAACAGTGTTTTAACCTTTGAATAAATACACAACAGGAAAGAGCCCATGTCGTATTATTTTAAATTAGTCGGCTTTTGATGGAACTACGTGATTTTTGGGACCTTATTTTTCTGATGTTTACGTTTTGGTTTGTTGACGTGTGATGTCAAACCATCGCCGTCGTCTTTGCAAATTTAAGTTTAAATTTTAGCAGTTTATAAGTAATACGCATATCGAATTAATTTAGAAAGAAGTACTGAAATCCAGGATACCCTGTATGCTTTGTCATCTTACGGAAAATATAATAAGTATAAAAATCAATGTGATGTGTTTATTGCTATATTAATAAAAACCGAGATAAAAGAATATTTATTTACCAAAATTCAATAAACAGCATATCTTTTATGGTGTCTACAATAAAATTATTTACTCATTCATCTTATTCTCTTCAAACTGAGCAAAAAAAACATAGAATGGAAGCTTTCACGGCTTTGATCAATGAATAGAATGGAAATAATAAGTATATATAATTACACTAAGAATAGCTCATCGAAGCACACATATTTGAGCTACTTAGGGTTAGTTTTTGGTTACATGCAATAAATAAATTAACAAATACAAGAAAAATACTACATTTTTGCAAACAAAATCTTAAGAGTGAGTATAGAAATTAAAAAAAAATGTATGTACCTATTATAGGTTTTTGAACATTTTCTATAAAAAGTCTAAAAATGAATTAAAATAATTTATCTCTAAAAAAGGATTTCATAATTTTTTGTTTGCCTTTACTGCCCGTTAAACAAATAACAGACCCATAAAAGGAGAATATAATGTTAGATATTAAAACTTATCTTGTCCCATGAAATTATTCCTAGAAACCCATAACTCCAACTTTTTTCTTTCGTTTTAAAACGTACTTAAGGTTATTTAAATGTATTGACCTAACAAAATATTACATGAAGTGTTACACTACTGTGTTTTTTATATACCACTTGGTTCCTAACCTGACTTTAAGAACTATCATTTTAATTATAATAATAATTATTTCTGCCTTTAAATCGGATTTAAAAGTGTCTAGTTAATTTCTTACTTACTAAAATACAAATGCCCTTACCGGTGGAACGAAATCCCTTTCTTCGAATTTAAATTGGTCAAACCATCGCGAAGTAATGGATGAGTCGCTTAATGTCATGATATATATATATATGATATATATATATATATATATATACAGGGTGGCCCATCGAAAACGTACCGCAAGGCATAACGGCCACGGTAATTTTTTTTTCAAAAAATCCAAAAACACGTCAATTTTGTTTGTGAGGGGGACAATTTTTGCCCTTAAAATGATCGCAAAATTTTCAACCCTCTAAGCGGGGGTGTCATCCCCCAAACTTTTTCAAATGGGAAGAGGGGTCAAGTGGTATATTTCTATTCTCTATACATTCCCGCTTTGGTTTTGAAAATCGGTCAAGTCATTTAGAAAAGATGAAGGATTGAAATTTAAAATGTTTATGTACTAATTATCAGAGTAAATGATAAGGATAAATTCCTTCGACCAATTCGCTATTTTTGTCCTGTTATTTTAGATGTTTACTGCTGATTTTAGTGATTTGACATGCCACAACGATCAGGTGCGGTAGTTGCTAGATAGCTGTTCTGTAACTTGTGCGTTTAAATTTCTCAATATCATTAAATTTTTTATCAATAATTATGGTGTACTCACTTGCAGAAAAAGTGGAAATAATCGAACTTTATTTTAAAAATAATGAATGTGGCAATCGGGTTGCGCAGATATTTAATGAACGACATCCTGAAAAACACCTTTCCGGCAAAATTGTTCGCGAGTTAGTAGCAAAATTTCGCGAAACTGGATCCCTTATAAATAAAAAGAGGCAGATGGAAAATCCTGTAGTAAATGAAGCTATGGAGGTCTTGGTATTGGGCCAAGTTGCCATGGATAGTACGCTGAGTACAAGAAAATTAGCCAATGAGACCGGCGTGAATCGTACAAGTGTCCAAAGAATATTGAAAAAACACCATTTCCACCCGTATAAAATTCAGTTGGTACAAGAACTCAACGAAGACGATTTTGATCGCCGCTTGCAATTTTGTGAAACTATTAGTGAACGGGTGGCCAATAATAATAATTTTCTATTCAATGTGTGTTTTTCGGGTGAGTGCACTTTCAGAGAACAACCCCAGGGTATTTCACGAGGTGCACACACAACATCCTCAGAAATTGAACGTGTGGGCTGGTATTTTTGGAAATTCTATTGTGGGTCCTTTTTTTCTTCCTGGAACTCTAACAGGTGATATGTACTTAGATTTACTGGAAAATACCATCGACCCAGCCCTAACTGACATCATCGAAAATAATCCTGGATACGTTGAAGCGGAACTGATATTTCAACAAGACGGTGCACCTCCACATTACTCTCAAAATGTGCGTAATTATTTAAACACTAACTTTCCCGGGCGGTGGATAGGACGAAGGGGTGCCATTGAGTGGCCTCCCCGGTCACCCGACTTGACTCCTTTAGACTTTTTTCTATGGGGACACATAAAAAGTAAAGTGTATAGCACTCCACTTGCCTTATTAGAAGATCTGCGAACACGAATTATTGACGTTTGTCGCGAAGTGACCCCTCAAGTTCTTCAGAATGTTCGAGAACGATTTGAAGCTAATTTGTATTACTGTATGGAGGTCGACGGGCAACATTTTCAGCATTTGCTTCATTAATACGGTAAGTTTTTTTTTATTTAATTCAATTTATGCGTTTTTTGAAAAATGTATTTTTCAAATTTCAATCCTTCATATTTTCTAAATGACTTGACCGATTTTCAAAACCAAAGCGGGAATGTATAGAGAATAGAAAGCCCTTTTCATTGCGGTACCACTTGAACCCTCTTCCCATTTGAAAAAGTTTGGGGGATGACACCCCCGCTTAGAGGGTTGAAAATTTTGCGATCATTTTAAGGGCAAAAGTTGTCCCCCTCACAAACAAAATTGATGTGTTTTTGGATTTTTTGAAAAAAAAATTACCCTGGCCGTTATGCCTTGCGGTACGTTTTCGATGGGCCACTCTGTATATATATATATATATATATATATATATATATAAATAAGTAGGAAATTTAACGGCCATTCGGACAAATAATTCTGCCTTTGATAAGCTTATTCAGGTATAGTGTCCAAAAATCATGGACCATTATACCGACAAGCCTTTAAGCATTTTTCATCATCTCTATCGGCACAATTGACGACGTTTCCCCCTTTTGGGGCTCATCAGGCCAATGCAGCCATATGGTAGAAATGATGAAAATTATTCAACGGTAGTTTGAATATATACGATGAAAATTTAAGGCAGTAAGAAATTAACTCAAAAGTAAAGAGGTGTCATCTATGGGTATCTAAGGATGAAAATCTGTGATATCGGCTTTTTTAGGCCAAAGTTTCAATAAGAACAAAAAAGTAATTAACGTCCGTGTTCTTATTGAAACTTTGTCCTAAAAAAGCCGATATCACGGATTTTCATCCTTTGGAGCCGTCGCGTCGTTTACATC
The DNA here is from genome assembly GCA_030620095.1 of Kuschelorhynchus macadamiae. NCBI lineage: Eukaryota > Metazoa > Arthropoda > Insecta > Coleoptera > Curculionidae > Kuschelorhynchus > Kuschelorhynchus macadamiae. Next base: position 1,081,535 of record JAUTXW010000779.1, on the reverse strand, counting down.
TATATACTTCTACATTGCTACTAGAGGTTCAAATAACAAGCCTCACACTGATACCAATAGATGACACCTCTTTACTCTTTGGGTTAATTTCTTACTGCCTTAAATTTTCATCGTATATATTCAAAATGCCGTTGAATATTTTTCATCATCTCTATCATATGGCTGCATTGGCCTGATGAGCCCCAAAAAGGCGAAACGTCGTCAATTGTGCCGGTAGAGATGATGAAAAATGCTTAAACGCTTGTCGGTATAACGGTCTATGATTTTTGGACCCTATACCTGAATAAACTTATCAAAGGAAGGCAGAATTATTTGTCCGAATGGCCGTTAAACTTCCTACTAATTTATCTACGGACGTTATTCACTTTTTTGTTCTTATATATGAATATATATATATATATATATATATATATATATATTATATAACCTAACCTAACCTAGTTAGCGAGAGATGAGAAAAAAGTCATTTAAAATTTTTTTGTACGGGGTTTAGTTTTTAGATAATTTAATGGTCAATAAATAAGTAGAGAATTTAAAATTGAGACATTTTTTACATATTCACCTCTAATTTTCTCGAAAACTATCTCTTCTACTACTACACTAAAAAGAATAAATTGTTTTTTCTACAAAAAAAAGCACACTTATGCGAGTGTTATTGCACTTCGAAATAAAAATCACAACTAAATATTGTACTTTGATTTAATAAGAGTTTATGCAAACTGCGAAGTACCAAATAAAAATGAAGGCGTAGGAACTTCTGGTATTCCGCGTGATTTTATCAGTAATTTTTTTTAGCACCTAAATGTGGAATTTATATAAATAAACTCAAACGATACAACCTGAATGTTATAATTAGCCAAATTGAAAAAAAACGATTTTTGTCAGAAACGACATTTTGTCTTAGTATTCCTATACTAAAACAAATTACCATATTAAGACAAATTGCCGTAAAGTAAGTATATTTTATATAAAAACAAAAAAGAATAATATTAATATAATTTTAATATGTCATATTAAAAAATAATATTTAAAACTATAAAAAAACTAGTCACTATCAATGGTTGGTTTTTCTGCTACAAGCAGATCTTGCCAAAATTGTAACTTCTTTCGGTGGAAAGATATCAGGTAACTTTTGTAATAATTTGGTCTTCCTATCTTTGTCCATTTTTTTAGGATCCAATCTGAAAGTAGGTTTTGGTAAAGTTTCTTTTAAATGTTTGGCCAGAGGAAAGTTGATTTCTACTAATTCTCCACCAAATTACTTTTATAATAAAGATTCTTAGAGTTCCTTATAAATTGAACTTCAACAAAATTGGCTAAATAAGGTTTTGGAGTAATTTTATTAATTTTGAATCTCGAAAAAAATCTATAAAATTATGAAAGTTATTAAGGTTTGTCTCAATCACCTCTACCATGGAATTATTGGATTTTTTTACACACAATTTGCAATCCTCAAAGTCTAGTACCTTCCCTGTTTGTTTTAATGACTTTTCTACCTGATGGTTTTGACTTTCATTAGGTTATTACGATCATCAATTTTAGTCTAGTATTTATTTATAAATAGGAATGAAAAAATGTCAATGGCGTACCTTTTTTTGTTCAAAAATTTGCAAAGCAAATCCCATTTCTTAACATGAACTCAACAATCACCCCGTATCGCATTTGTTTTGAATCACCCTTTATATAATATATAATTATTGCCTTTGACCATTTTCTGATTGGTCGGCACGGGTGCGGAAATTAATGTATACTTTTAAAAATAGGCATAACCAAAACAGTTTTTGGATACGACCGGGCGTTTCACTTTATCGCTCGAGAAAGATATAGTGCTGTTTTATAGCCAATAAGTCCGTAAACATTTTTAGATATTATTGCCAACAGAATTTAAAAAAAAAACGAAAAACTAGTGTAAGTAATCTTTTACTTCTATCCAACATCTTCAAAAAACAATACGTAAATAAACTTAACCTTCAAACTTATAGGCACTGTTGAAAAACCTCATAACTATTTTGCGTTTATATCAAGGGTATTATTAACATCAACATACTCAAACACTATGGAAACTTAAAACAAACCACTAAAACTGAGAGCAGTCAACGCTAAACAGAAGACAACAATACTCATAGAATACAATAGAATTCTAACCTTACTTTTATAATTTTGTGTCCTATGTGTCACCGCTAAGACAAACTGACCTGGTAAATGGTCAATTTTTGCAGATACGACAAATAAGTGTTACTTAAGATCACTATTTCTAATACAGAGATGACTTCCAGACCTTGTCTACATAATAGACAGTGCCTAAGTGAACCAAAATTAGGAGGGCAGTATATAATCTGCATCTTACAGATGGCACTATTTCACAAATCAGAATGTTCAAAAGTAGTACTTTTAAAACATTGGATACCTAATATTAATATTTTCTAAAATATAATAAAGCATTTTAAAACCAATAAAATTTATGGGTACTTATTCACATTTCCAAAATTATTTTTGTATTTCTAGGATATCTTTTGTTTTTATTTGCATAGTTAATATTAATTTTACTGAATTTTCTTCTATCTTAGTATGCCTTAGATGTATATATTTCGTATTTATCTAATGTTGTATTCTGTATTAAATTTGAGTAAATTTAAATGAAATAATAATACTTGGGCTTGTTTTTATTTAAAACGTAATTTAGACTGTATTAAGAAAATTATTTATATTTAATTATTTATGGCCTATCGGGTCTTAAATGCGTTGATATCTTGTATCTGCTTAATTTTTCTAAATAACTTTAGTTACTTACAGAAAAATATAATTTTCTAGATCAACTAAAAATAACCATTCTGCTTATTTACAAAAAAATCATTAAATTTTATTTATTAAATTCAAGTTAAGTAATAAAAAGAAAGTAGAAATACAAAAGGACAGTCGAAACGAATCAAACAAAAAAATCCATGCATTTTACAGCTTATGAAAGCATAATATAACTTTCTAATGATTTACAAGTTTTTCCAGATAGCTTCTCCTATGTTTGCGTCGTTAAATTCTTAGTTGTAGGTATTTCTTCGTAGCAAGCTTTCGATAAAATTAATTTAATTATTGGGCACGTGTCGCGACAGTTCATCATTTAGAATTCGTTCTCGCTATGTTAATTTATTTTGCCAGGCGGCAAAATTGCCACATTTTTAACTACGATAAGGGGCTCTTTCAAACCCAGTGTTACATTTAAAGCATCAGTAACAACAAACGTTGAATTTAAACCCCTGAATAAATATAAGCGTATTTGTACGAAAGGTTTATTACGTAAAAAGTAAAATTTAATATCTAAAGTAAGCTATTAAACATATGAATTTCAATATTTCGCCGATTTTTTGTTAAATTGGCACTTGAAATAATGTATCACACTAATTGGCTTGTTTTAGTCCATACCTTAATTATAATTCTCTTTCAAAAGTATAAGTTTTCAAATTACTTTTTTAATTTCAAAGTAAAAATCAAAGTGGATACGCCACTGAAAATCGGAAACAAGGTGTTGTTATTTTGACGGGCTATTGTTTTGGATTCTTGGGACCTTCCCGGTCTCGTCAAGACCACGTCTAGGCTCTTTTCTGTACATTTATTTATTCAAAGGTTTTAACACAAAGAATCACAACAAATTACAAAATATGTAATAACAAAAGAATTTCCTAAATTTTTTTTCTTACATTTTGCAGCATTGTTGGCGTTATTTTCTCACAACATTCTAATTTTATTTTAACATCGTCTACATGTCATGTAAACTATGTCTTTGATAAAATCCCATGTGGTTAAATTAATTGGAGTTATATCAGGCCAAAGTGACCAATTTATAGGACCGTTATTGCTAATCTATCGGCGGGAAAGAAAATTGTTTAAAAATTGATCACATCCTCTATCACGATGTGGAGGTTTCACATCATGTTAAAATTATTGGACATTTATTACAACTTCTAAAGGAAAGTTATTCATTATTTATCGATATAGCCTTTACTTGATGGAAATTCATTATACACTAGTATACAAAATCAACACGTTTAGTTTATTAATTTCCACTTATTTATTTCTGCTTGACAGCTGTTCCGACACACTGTGTCTTTGTCAAAAGCTAACTTGAAACTGACCCTAAAATCTGTACCAAATATAAAAAAAAAAATATAAAAATCTTAATGGTGTCAATAAAACAATTCGGTTTACCCACCTCGTCTATTCTTTAGGTATAAAGATTTAACCATTTAAGTCCAACTGGTCATTCAATAAAATATTTCGGGTTTTCCTCTTGTTAATTACTAAACTTTCCAAGTGGTTCAATTTGTAGCTTTTATTAGCCCTATGCAAAATTTTATATTCGTTTTTAAATGTATGATTTGCTTCTATCAAATGTTCAATTGGAGTCTGTTTTTTCTTTATTATATGAGGATTTGTGTTCTTTTATACGTTTATTGAAAGATCTACCCGTTAGGCCAAAGTAAACTTTATCACAGGACCACATTCTAATTCGTATACCCCTAATTTTTTAGATTTATCAGACTTGGATTTATTATTTTTAATATATTTCCCTAATGTATTATTTGTACAGAAGGCAACTTTATAATCTACTCTCATGAGATGTTTACTGATTTTTAAGCTAATTTTGCCTGTATATGTTATTGTATTAAATTTTGCTATATGTTTTAAATTATTATTTGGATAGATTAAATTGATTGCTTTTTTATATTGTTTTTTATTTACTATTTTGTCATCTATATTAGGACTATAGCCATTGTTAATAGCAATCTGCTTTATAATATTCGATTCTTTATTATAGTTATATGATGACATAGGTATACTAATTAAACGATGTACAAAACTGTTGAAAGCTGCCATTTTATGTGCAAAAGGATGATTTGATGTTTTAGGTATTGTTATATCTGTGTAAGATGGTTTATGATAAATTTGAAAATCGTGTTTATTGTTATTGTTCATAATTGTTAAATCCAAAAAATTTATTGTCTTATCTTGTTCCACTTCTAACGTAAATTTAATATTTTTATGTAAATTATTAATAAAATCTAAAAATAACCTTAGTTGTATCTTTGTTCCCGTAAAACACGCTAGTATGTCGTCTACATATCTATACCAATAAATGAACTTTTTCTTAACGGGTGATTATACATTCATTGTTCAATATTATCTAGAAATATTTCTGCTAGTATAGGACTCAAAGGATTACCCATTATTAAACCTTCTTTACTTACATACATGGAGCCATTGAATTCAAAGTAATTTTGATCTACAAACACTGTTAATACATCCAATATATCATTCTTAATAATATGATTAACTTTATTTTTGAGTAATAAATTATCGACTAAGTTAATAGCTTCAATAGGGAAGACACTAGGAAATAAGTTTTGTACAGGGTGTCCCATTTTCGTAGGTTTTACGGGGTTTCCAGCTTATGAGTAGAGATAGAGAGATGCGGTTTTCGCGACACCGTGCTACTTTTCGATGAAACTAAAGAGGCCGCAAACAGATTTGCCCTAACCATTTTAGTTTCCGTGCTACAGGGTGATTTTGAAAATTTGTCATTTTCGGACACCCCCTGTAACTCAGCTATCGTAAAATATATTTAAAATGTTTCAACTGGTATTTATAGATTTTTTCACGTAGAATTCAGTGGCGTATTCAGATTTTTGCTGAGAGTCATAGTTTTTGACATATTGGCATAACCTACTATTTTTTAAATGGGACACCCTATATATTATTTTTTCATCTTATTCTTTGTGTCGAGAGCTTTTCAAAAACATACCATAAGTCATATTTATTTTCATAAATAACATGAAAAAATGCATTTTTCTTTAAACGGATTTATGGCATAGCAGATCAATCGAAATAAGAGAAGGTGGCTGTGGAGCCATGGAAAAAGTTAACAAATATTTATTAACGAAATAACAAAGTAACAGCATCAGAAAAAATTAGGAAGTAGGTAAAAGGTAATAATTATAATTTCATTAAAACTACAAATATTGTTCAAATTGTAGACCATTATGTGTCCTACAAGTGTGACAAACTTTAAAAATTCTTTTTAATGCATTTTCTATTGTAAATGACTGTCTTTGTAACTCTGCAAAAGCGTTTTCGGTGGCCATTCTTAGTTGTTCTAAGTTTTCGTATCGCCTTACATAAACCTTGTTTTCTAAATAACCCCACAAAAAGAAATCTAAAACTGAGAGGTCAGGGGATCGTGGTGGCCATCGAACAGGTCCGTGTGTTCCTATCCATCTTCCAGGAAAATGGTCGTTAAGCCAGTTTTGACTTATTCTGGCATTGTGGGCTGGAGCTCCGTCTTGCTGGAAATAAATCCTATTTAGTTGAGCCAAGGGAACATCATCCAAAATTCCTAATGCGTCTTCTAGGATTCGCACGTAACCAATCGAATTCAGATTTCCTTCATATATTTGGTAAACTATTTTTCGGTTGAAAATAAAACAGGAGACATTGAATCCAAATCTGCCCTGACGCTCCCTAGGAAAAATTACATGGTTGTTTTCTTGACTCCAAAATCGCGTGTTGTGTCTATTTAAAATCCCTGAACTAGTAAAATGTGCCTCGTCTGACCAAATAATCTTTTTTTCAAAATCGATATCTTCTGCCTTCATATTTATAAACCAATTGCAGAACTCCAATCTGCGCTCTGCATCACCAGGATGCAGATGATGCACAAGTTTGTATTTATAGGGTTTGAATTTGTGCTTTTTCAAAATTTTCTGCACTTTGGTTTTCGGTACACCCGCCTCTTCGTCTATTTTCCTGCAAGATGTTTCAGGAGCTGTCTGAACGAGGGCTAAAACGTTGACCTCAGATTCTTCGTTGTCTTTATTGTAAGTTCGCGATCGAGGCTTGTTAAAAGATCCATATTGGCAAAGATTATTTTTAATTTTTTGAAAAATTCTTTTTTCTGGTTGTCTTCTCTCGGGATATCTAAGATAAAATAAAGCGAACCAATAAAGTCAAAATGCAGGAAGATAAAAAAGAACTAACCTGTTCAGATAAAGCTCTGCCGCCTGATCTGCATCTTCATTAGACAATATAAAACGCGTTCATATCATATTTCTCAAAATATTCAAATTTTTGATTCTGAGCCATATTAAAAACAATAATTATAATAGACGTCAAGAAAAATTTAAACGCAATAATGCCAAAAATGACAGCAGTAATGGCTGCCTGATCATATTTTTGTTGGCGTTGCCATGGCTACCACAGCCACCTTCTCTTATTTCGATTGATCTGCTATGCCATAAATCCGTTTAAAGAAAAATGCATTTTTTCATGTTATTTATGAAAATAAATATGACTTATGGTATGTTTTTGAAAAGCTCTCGACACGAAGAATAAGATGAAAAAATAATATATAGGGTCTCCCATTTAAAAAATAGTAGGTTATGCCAATATGTCAAAAACTATGACTCTCAGCAAAAATCTGAGTATGCCACTGAATTCTACGTGAAAAAATCTATAAATACCAGTTGAAACATTTTAAATATATTTTACGATAGCTGAGTTACAGGGGGTGTCCGAAAATGACAAATTTTCAAAATCACCCTGTAGCACGGAAACTAAAATGGTTAGGGCAAATCTGTTTGCGGCCTCTTTAGTTTCATCGAAAAGTAGCACGGTGTCGCGAAAACCGCATCTCTCTATCTCTACTCATAAGCTGGAAACCCCGTAAAACCTACGAAAATGGGACACCCTGTACATCTAAAGATATTAATATGGCATTATTTGGGATTGTGACATCTTTTATATTGTTAATTAATTCTGAACTATTTTTGATACTAAATTTTGGTTTAAAATTACAAAATGTATTAATAATGTCTATTAATTTATTAGAAATCGTGTGAGCTGGAGCTGTCACATAAGAAGTGATAAAGTTTACATTGGCCAAACGGATAGATCTTTCAATAAACGTATAAAAGAACACAAATCCTCATATAATAAAGAAAAAACAGACTCCAATTACGCTAAACATTTGATAGAAGCAAATCACACATTTAAAAACGAATATAAAATTTTGCATATGGCTAATAAAAGCTACAAATCGAACCATTTGGAAAGTTTAGAAATTAACAAGAGGAAAACCCGAAATATTTTATTGAATGACCAGTTGGAATTAAATGGTTCCCCTCTGTTAAATCTTTATACCTAAAGAATAGACGAGGTGGGTAAACACCGATATTGTTTTATTGACACCATTAAGATTTTTATATATTTTTTTTTATATTTGGTACAGATTTTAGTGTCAGTTTTAAGTGAGCTTTTGACAAAGACACAGTGTGTCGAAACAGCTGTCAAGCAGAAATAAATAAGTGGAAATTAATAAACTAAACGTGTTTATTTTGTATACTAGTGAAAGTTATTTAACAATGTGTCCCTCCTGTTAAATGTTCCTCAAAGAAAAATGGTCCTACTACTTTTGAATCCATACTGCCTAATTAGTGATGTGTCACAAGTGTATAAAAGATCTGAGTATCATCGAAATATCACACTTCCTAAAGTTAGGTCTCAATTTTTTCTAAGGAGGCTATTATTTATTTGTCACAAGTATACATTAATAAATAATATATTAAACGCATTGAATTTTCAATACAACATGAATGTAAATGACAACTAAAAAAATTTAAATAAGTTCTTAACTACTTCGTACGTGGGTTACATTAATTTGCAGATTTGCAAAATATCGTCAATTTGCAACGAAACACTTTTGATAATTGTTGACTGTTTTTCGTACAACCCTGGCAAGGGTACTTCCATTAATATTCCTAAATGTGTCCAAAACTTTTTGTCTCGGGATTTCTATGATCGCAGAGGAATCAAATTCATAGACCTTATTCTTCGTGTGTAGAAATCCAAGGGCAAGAGGTCAGGGGATCTAGGAGGCCAAGATATTGCTCTCTTAAGAAGTTGCTGACTTAAATGGTGTTGTGAGCCGGACATTCATCTTGCTTAAACCAGGTTCTTCTAAACTCATCTTCCGTTAGAGTAGCTCGTAAAGCCGGTACAACCTGGTTTCGCAAAAGCTCTACGTATCTCTGTCCGTTCAGGTTGTAGTTGGGTGTGAAATTATTAATAATTTATTAATAGGTATCCAATTAAAAAAGATAAGTTAGATTAAATTACCAATGACTCCGAACCAAACGTTACTTCCAAATCTGGTCTCTCTGCCACTTCGTGAAGAGTTTCTACAGCCCAGTGATGATTGTTGTGCCTATTAAAAACTCCAGAATTTGTAAACCTACTCTCATCAGACCACAAGACACAAGATTTACAAAATCGGTATTTTCATTACATTTCCTAGTATACTACTCGCAGAAGCATCGTCGTCATGGAAAATCAGTTTCCTTAAGTCCTTGAACTATTATGAGTTTGTATGGATGGTACTTATTCTGTTTTAACACTTTCTGTACCGTTGATTCTGGCACATAAATTTCCTGTTCTATAGTTCTTACCGATGCACTAGGGTTTTCGTTGATAGCTTACAAAATGTTTCTGTCGTCATTTCCACTGTCAATATTGTATCGGCTTCTAGGTTGTTCGAAGTCTCCATGGTTCATTAAATTAACAACGATTTTTCTGAATTGGCTTTTATGAGGCTATATACAAATACTTTGCTGACGTAATGTCGGCGATTCTGTGTGATTGCTGCAAGTACAGCGCTAACATGTCAAACTTTTCTTTATTTGAATAGGATACCGGCCATTTTCGACAGGTCTCGACAATTTGTGTGTCAGATTTACAATTTTATTGAGAGAAAAGCGTGCTACTTATTAAAACACAATTTTGATACTTTGTATTATTTAACATCAAAGTCAAAGCCCACTTTTGTTACAAATAAATCACGGCCTCCTTAGAAAAAATTGACACCTAACTTTACGAATTAATTTCGATGATACTCAAATTTTTTATGCATTTGTGAGACACCAGTAGACTGGAAATATTACGTTATTTCCAAAAATCAAAAATTATCATCATTATCTGATGTTTAAGGAGAGATTCTTTAGTAACCTTGCAATGATTTTTGATAGCACTGGTAGTAGAGCAATTGGGCGATAATTGAAAGAGTTAGTTTTTTCGCCCCTTTTATGAAGTGGCATACTTATAGCTGTTTTAAGGTATTCAGGGAATATACCTTGAATAAGGGATTCATTTATTAGTGTTGTAAGGGCCTCTATGACTGGGAGCGGCAGGTTCAGGAATATTTTAATTGATAAGCCATCAGTACTATTCATTTCTTTCCATAGTTCCATGCAGCTAACAGGGTTAAAAGCTATCAGTGACAATTTCCGATGAAGGGAGAAACGAAAGAGGGTCCAAACTTGGTGAGATACCAGAGGTTACATTTTTGCCTACATTAATAAAATAATCATTTAGGTCATTTGGCCTTGGCAAGATCTGACTCACAGGGTTTGATTAGTTTCTGATGATGATAATGGTATAATAGGAGCCGAGATCCCTATATAGAGAAGCGTATCTGAGACACACTGTATTTCGATTTAACCATCCGTTGTTGCAAAACCTACTTTTACCACACTGTTTTCAAAAATAATTCATTTATTCTATTTTTTTATGGTTTCATAGGATTTATTAGTAGAATGTTCACCTCTCTTAAAAATCGCCGAATTCCAAACGTTGCACCTTTCGGCAAGTATAGTATATAAACATACGACGACGCAAAATTTTTCTTACTGAATCTTTGAAAACGTTGGTTTAACTTTCTACCTCTCGTAAAGAAACTTCATCATTGTTATTGTTTTTAAAACTGACGTAAGCTGAAATTTAATTTTAAAATTATTTTAATGTTGTTTCCGTGGCATTGTGTGCATAATGCATACGCTATAAATCGTGAATAAACAAAAACCATATCTATTTTCTCATCATTTGAAAATTCCATGTTTCTTCCCAACTAACCCAAACTTATGTCAAGATAATTTTTGACTTTGTTCTAATTTTATTCTGTGATAAAATAACCTATTTGTTGCATTTGTTCCATCGCCATCTCAAAGAAGCATAAATGGCGTGATTTATGAATGAAAATGGAAATGTACGAAAAAATTTGCGTCATCATAGAACAAATTAATATTTTTTAAGACCACTCATATGGTCTGGTTAAAATAGGGCACACTTGGAGTCTTTTCTTTCAATTTAGAGAATTCCTTACTATATAATTAGTAATTTGTTGTGATTCTTTACGTCAAAACGTTGTTTTGTCATCAATAATAGTATTTAATTGTGAATGAATTAATTTTCATTTATGTTTTAAATACCAAATAAAAAGAAACAAAACGTTGCTAAGGACTTTGAATTATAAAGCCAAAACTGTACTTATAAAAATCCCCGATGATGACATTTTACAGTGTCAAATCGTCGTCAAAGGTATTTGTGTAGTACGGCATTAGAAAGGGGATAAAAATGGTTTTAAATATGAGAATAAAAAATCCAGATCATCGGAGGTGAAATTTGAAGCCACCGTTTTGAAGAGCGATAAAAAAACTTGCAAGTTTAAACTGTGCCTTGAAATTCGATAGTTTTTAAAATATTCGGAGAAATATATTTAGGCGTTTTTCACACATCATCCTGTATCTCAGAAACTAACCAGAATTTGGCAACACGGTAAAATAATCTTGAATAACCATCAGAAATTGCGACTTTTCTCTAGTTTACCCGATCTCGTAGTATTTAACGTTTCGGAGGTAGCAATAGTGGCATCACCTGTAGAACCAAAGACTGATTGTATTGTGTCACAGTTTAATTAAACGCACATAACAGTGGCGTATCTAAAAATTTTGGGCCTCTCCAGTATTTAACAAACTCCTATATGCACGATAAAAAATAAGTGATAACTAAAAGAGAAAAAAAAAGGTCCATTAAACATAGTTTTGAATGAAAATTGTAGTTTTCCGTCACATATTATCGCCGGTTCCCCTAGCATCCGCGTCCACCCCCCGCGTTGCGGAGGCTGGCAGGGATTACCTACGCCACTGGCACGCAACAAGATATGGTTTGGCGTTGCCATAATGGTCCACTTGGTTAGAAATATGATAAAAAAATATGCTTATCTATAAACGAATTTAACCAGTGGATCGGATGCAGTACGTCGCGGACTGGCAACTCTTGGCGTTAAATAACCCAGAAATTTCTCGATGGATCCCGACAATACGGAATTGGATGGATCATCTAGTCAAAAATGAAGTAGTTAATAATTAAACCAACTGACAAAAAGAATGGATGAGAAAATAATTTTAATAAACATGAAACTGCCTCTAGTACTCCAGTGAATGTTGGCGGAAGTTTTTGTTGTGTTTTGAACTTGTTTTGTTCGTTGCATTTTGAACAAGGAAATCAGATTTTCGCAGAAACCAAAATTATAATAGAACAGTACAATCCAAAGTGATTAGCACTGACATCTTACTGAGACAACGCTATTTTAATAATATTATTTTAATACTGCTCAGCTACACGATCTGGTGAACTAATATCTGCTACTACTTACCAGACTTATATTGTAGTTTGCCAATAATATGCTCAAGATTACGTTTGGATGTTGCAACAACAAAGAACACAAGAACTGGGTATGTCACAGGGTCTTCCACCCAAGTTGCTAGAACGAGTAAAAAGTTACACTTTTATAAAAGAACTCATTTTGTGTTCCAAGAAATGCACAAACACATAATATGATAAGGAAATCAAATTAAACTCGGCATCTGAAGAGCTGAAAAAAACTGGTAGATGAACTACAAAAAGGGGTGGACCAAAAAAATAAATTTATTTATCGGCTTCAACGAAACTCTAAGATCTTCGAAGAAAACGCTCTAGAAGTAGAAAATCACTATCTCCAGAAAATTAGCAACCTTAAAAATGTTAATAAAGAGCTTCAAATGACCCTAAAAAACCTAAAACAAACACGGTGTCCCAAATTCGAGGCGTATCATTAGGATCTCGGAAACTATAAGAAATACAAAGTCGCTTAAACTAGAGCAAAGTTGGGCAATTTCATGACAATCAAAATGCCGCCTTAAAAGTTTGAAAATTCCGAATACTTTTCCGACTCTATTTGAAGTGATATGACAAAATAAATTACACGTTCTCATTGTTACTTTTCTGCTTTACAAGATGGCGCTGCTAGATTTTCATTCCGACTTTTCGTTTCTTCGCATCCATCGTCAACTTTGTTTTTTTAAATAAGCAAAAAATTCCATTTTATGCTTACTTAACTTTAATTTAAATTCTAAATTCAATTACACAACACACTTGACATATATCTGACGTGTCGAGCCGAAAATCCATCATCAGTGCTAGTTGCTGATGATGGCAATTGAACGAAACGTCTGATCAAAAGCCTGATGACCCCATCTTGCAGAGAAGAAAAAATTATTATAAAAAAGTAAAATTTATTTTGGTCTGTTTTAGTAATATTAGAAAAAAGTCATTTGTTAGAATTTATGTTTGTAACTGCCAGAACTTAATATGAGAATTTATCAAAAGAAAATTAAAACAAACTTCAATGTTTGCTCCACTACAGGATGACGCCATTAGATTTACAATACGGCGTCGACGTTACTTTTTTACGTTGTCCTAGTGTTGTTCTACAATAGCAATATTTGCATAGTGATTCCTTCCTAGCCATCATAATTAGCCGTGTAATATTCTTTTGTTTCAAAATGGCAGGAGTATTTTGACGTTTTTCTTTACTTATTGAGTCTTGATTATCCTCCATTTGTGTTATCAATAAAAATGCCTTTCGCGTGGTTAGAAAAACGCGATATGATCCGCATATACATTTGTCATAGAAATGCCCAAATTTCAAGTCAACGATATCTGCAGAAATACCTAAATACCAAAAGCATGCAGGTTTTGAAAAACCAAGAAAGAAATACGGCAGACAAATGGGTCAGGAAAAAGAAGCGCGTATTTTAATTTATATAACTTAATATTGCGTACTAAAAGGTAACTAATTATTTACTAATTTCTATATTATGGGTTAAAAATGCACCCAGATCATCTCTTAGGGCAAATGAAAATGATTTGGAAATACCACGCATGAGAATTTGGCAAACTCTTATATCCATTCAAAATTCACGTGAGTCAAACTTTAAGACCTGATGGGTCGGATATACGTTAAGTGTGTTGTAGAATTCAGAATTTAAATAAAAGTTAATTAGGCATAAAACGGAATTTTTTGCCTGTTTAAGAAAACAAAGTTGATGATGGTTGCAAAGAAACGAAACGTCGGATTAAAAATTTAGCAGCACCATCTTGTAAAGTAGAAAAAGTAACAACGAGAAAGTGAAATTTATTTTGTCATGTCACTTCAAACGGATTCAGAAAAAAATAAAAACGGAATCGCGAAGATTTGGTTTTTTTCGAATATCTTCGGAAGCATTCGGAATTTTCATACTTTTAAGGCGTCATTTTGATTGGCATAAAATTGCGCAACTTTGCCCTAATTTAACCGACTTTTTATCTCTTATAGATCCAATGATACGACTCGAATTTGGGACTGGCTTTAGCTATCAAAAGTAGTGCCAGTGTTGAAAAAGTCTGATTGAGAAAATGTAAATAACTATAGACCTATATCTGTGGTACGTGTATGCGCAAAGAATTAAGCCACAGTTGACCGATTACCTCGAGTCGCGCCTTTTGCTCAGCCCATACAAGTTTGGTTATCGATATAATGTGTCAACAACATTGGCCATTAGTCTCCTAACGGACTTTATCGACTTTTACGGTCTGACAAAAGCCTTCGATTGCATTTCAGCTACAATATTAATATCCAAACTTGGTAAATATAATATCCACTCAAGGGCTGCCACCCTCTTGTATTCCTATTTGTCTGCCGTTGCCAAGTATGGAGGCCCCACGGCTGCCTTTGAAATGGCTGACAGTCAGGCAGAACTGTTGGCAAGGGCCATGGGGTCAGGGATCTGTCCAAGCGAATGGTTCACTACTCATCCTAAATCGGGAAAAAACACAGATCTTGCGATTCTCCTGAAGGTCCATGCAGTCAGCCGATGAGCCCATAAAGTACCTGGGGATCCATGTTGACGCAGGGCTCACTTGGGAAGGGCACTCTGTCCGGCTGGCCGGGAAACTTAGTAAGATTGTGTTTGTAATATGTAGTCTGAGGAGTAATATCTCTGACCCTGTCCTAAGGACTGCTTATTTTGCATACTTCCACTCACACATCTCATGGCATTTTGTGGTGGGACCATTCTGCGCATACATTAGGGCTTTTGCCATACAGAGGGGGTGTGTGAGAATCGTGGCAGGAAGGGGTTTTCGAGATTGTTGTAGAGACCTTTTTGTTTCCCTGAAAATTCTGACTGTTCCGTATATATATATATATATATATATATATATATATATATATATATATATATATATATATATATATGTATATAGGGTATCCCAAATAAAGTGGCCTATTAGAAGTTTCTCGAGATCGAAAAACCATAGCCATTTGAAATGTGGGTTGTGGACATAAGACACCTTGATCTTTATTTTCAAAATATTTTTGACAATACAGGGTTGTCAGATTACCTAGAACCAGATATAAACTTTGGTTTTTTAAATGAGATACCCTGTACATTATTTCATTTTTGGATTCTCCATAACAGTTTAAGAGTTTTTTGTGTAACATATAGTATACCTATTTGCCGTTTTGATAATAAAAATAATTTTTTTATAAATTTGGCAAACAGGTTTGAACAAAAAAGTTTCGGATACGGTTCCTTATGAGGCTGTTGTATCATAATATGATAAGAGACTTAAGATGTCGCATACAGGGTGTTTGAAAAAAATGAGTTTTTAATAGAACATAGAAGTAAAGATTATGCAAACATTTTAAATAAAACACCGTGTATTTTGTTATTTTTTTAAATTGGGGATTCAATTTACTATAAAATGATATTAGGTGTTCCTATACCTATCGATAGTTTCGGACCTATACCGAAATATATAATAATTTCTCTTATTAAAACTCTTTTCCTAGTAGGCTATGACCGTCGTCCATGGAATTAATTTGTAAAAAAACTGACATTATGTTTGCCGATTGTATCTATCAAAGAACCTACAAAAATTGCGATTTTGCATTTTATGTATATTTAAAAGGAAAGGGGAAAATTGTTTGTGAAATAAATACTTTATTACCTGCATAAATAATAATAAAAATTAAAACTAGGAATTAAAACAAACAGCTTAGGTATCTAATAACTAAATTGTTTGAATTCCCTCCGTTGGCTCTTAAACACTTATGAATCTCGGTAATAACCTAATCATTTGTAGCCTTCCTGTTTTCTTTTCCATCTATAAAATGTTCCAGATCTTCCTAGGTTGTGATGGACGTCCTATACACAATTTCTTTGATCTTACCCTAGAGATAAAAATCGAGCGGGATAAGATCTGGAGACCTCGGAGGCCATTTCCTCGGGCCTCCTCAGCCAATCCATTTGAATTGCACCGCAGCAACTTTATGTGTGCAGTGGGCTGGTGCTCCATTTAATTGATAAAAGCAATTTCGGAAAGTCTCCAGAGGCAGGTTTTCCACAAAATTTGAAACTGTGGTACTTAATACGTCCATGTATTTCGCATCAGTTAAGTTTTCATCATACAGGCAGAAAGCAATTTTATCCATAAACAAACAGAATACATTAATATTAAATTTATATTAAAAATTTCTTTCTTTAACGAAATTGGGATTTTCGTCAGTGGCGGCTCGTGGATATAAGAACCGGTGAAGCGTAGGTAGCCAGGTGGCCATTTTTCGGGGTGCCACGCCAAAAATGGCTATTTTTGTAACCTTTTTATGATGTTGATTATCCATAGCTTTGGAGCGTTTGTTTTTTAATACTTAGGGGAAATAATATGAATTTATAAGATTTTAAATATGTTTGTTTGTTCTTAAAAACAGTTATGTACAACTTAAGTTAATTTCGATTCGATTCGATCGATGCAAAACTGTTTCCGCCTCCGATGATCCGAGCGCCCTAATTTACATTAATTGTATAACAAGCGCCTGCAGCAGCAGTTTTATGCCGCTCCCATCTCTATTTGGCTTACGGATATTCACCATTGCGTTGCCATAGCAACTGCAGTAAACAGATCTAAGGGCGAAAGCCGGAGTGCGAGGGGATCTGATGCGGAATTTGTTACTGCTGATTGTGATTCCTCAACGGGTCGCTCTTATGAAAAGATGACCAGCGCGCTACGTTTTTAAGTCATTATTATTTTTTGAGTATATGACGCACTAGATTTGATAGAAAATAACGGTATAATTAAGTAAATAATGTGAATTTATATAAAACATACTACATTTTTATAATAAAAATATAGATTATAAAATGCTTAATATTTTAATAATATTTTTATATTTAAGTAGATTAATTGGAAAATGTAGGTGAAGCGGCCCTTCACCCGCGTCCCCTGGCGAGCCGCCACCGAATTTCGTTAGCCCAAAAATGAAGATTTCTTCTGTTAATTATTCCCCCTTTTGTAAACTTGCTTTCGTCTGTCCAAATAATATTTTTAAGAAAATTTGGGTCTTCTTGTGAACCAATTGTGTTTAGGCAAAATTCTGTCAATTGACATGCGTGATATTGATATACCCAAATCGTTTTCTGTTGAAGCAATTGAAGCGTGTGGAAACACATAAAAGTAAGCTAAAACGGTAACCTCATTTTCTTCATTAGCTGTAACATACTTGTTCTCCGTTCTGGGTGCTCTTACAGTATTATAATTGACAAAATTTGGTTTTATTCTTCTGAAAGTTTTAGGGGTCATGGCAACGGAATTAGGATGCATTTCATTAAACTTTCTACAAGATACAATTCTCCTACACTCCCTATAAATGTCCAATACATTTAGAATTTCTGAACTTAAATAATGTGAATTAGCCATTTTATTGACATAAATACATGCC
Source organism: Kuschelorhynchus macadamiae (assembly GCA_030620095.1). Classification (NCBI taxonomy): domain Eukaryota; kingdom Metazoa; phylum Arthropoda; class Insecta; order Coleoptera; family Curculionidae; genus Kuschelorhynchus; species Kuschelorhynchus macadamiae. The sequence goes on along the minus strand of JAUTXW010000779.1, from coordinate 1,063,579 downwards.
TATTGCCTATTGGCAATATAAGAGAATCGGAAACTTTCGAAGATAGGTGTAGGGATAGGGATTTACCGGTACGAAATAAAACGGGAATAAATGAGAAAAAAACATGTTTCTTTCGTTTTTTCCAATTCAATTATTACACAAATTATTTTTTGACGAATATTCAATGAAACTTCAAATATGTAACATACGCACGTGCCTGTGGGAGTATACCTTTTCCGCACGCCATACTTTGAGAGTGCAAATGGGTAGGAAAGGTTCAAAATTGCTCTACGCTCTTAGAAAAATTAAATTTGCGGCAACCTAATATAATTGGTACATAATGCTTATAGAAAAATTTATTCATCATATTTGTTAGGAATAATACTATTTTTGACAATTAAAGTAAACAAATAAATGTGTTTAAAACTCCCATTTTAAATAAAAAATATTAAAAACAAAAAAGTTAAACACGTTTAAATTGCTGGTTTTAATCAATATGTCTAATACATTACAAACCTGATTTCCATATAAATAAATTACCAAAATCGAATACATTAATCCTAATTAAACAAAAAAATTATTACTTTATACCTATTATAAAACTGAAAAAGGTTTTAAGTACCTGTAGTAATATTCATAATTAAATACAAATTTAAAAAAATCAATTAAAAAAATTCTTATATTTCGTTATAGGTCCGAAACTATCGAAGATGGGTAGAAATAGAAATAGAAATAGAAATAGTTTATTCATGTCAACATTACAAAGTAATTTACACAAGTCAATGGAGATGGAGTAACAGTGTCTAAAAAGATAATAGTACTTAATTAAATCTAAAAGTTAAAATTTCATAAGTCTAGCCTCAAAGATAAATAAATTAATAAATACTAAAGTACTATTACTGAGAACATATTAATAGCACACTACAATAATGTTTTAAAAGTTACTACAAATACACACAAATACTGTTTTAAAAGTTACTACAAATACACATTATAACATGTTAAAAATGAAACGCTAAAAACTCTTCATATGAATAGAAGCTATTTTTAATTAAAATTTCTTTTATTTTATATTTATACTGGGGCATCGGTAAACTCTTAATTTGATGCGGAAGGGCATTGTAAAATTTAATAGCCCACTAACCAATACCCGTTTGACACCTCTTCAAGCGCCAGTAGTTAGGTACAATATCCAGTTTATTTCGAGTATCATAAGAATGGACACTCTCATGAGCAGTGAACAGGTTCTGGTTTCGTTGAATGTACACTAGATTTTCTAGTATATACATGGATGGTAGTGTTAGCACTCCAAGTTCCACAAATGCATGCCTATAGTCCTCCCTGCACCCCAATCCAGCCATGATCCTTACCGCCTTCCGCTGCAGACCAAAGAGGCGACCTACATCAGCAGCATGACCCCATACAAGAATTGCATAGGAGAGTCTGGAATGGAATAAGGCAAAATAAGCTGTTCTCAGCACCTTCAAGGACACACAGGATGATAGATTACGAAACAGATAGAGAGTCCTAGCCAGGCCGGAAGCCAAGTGATCAACATGACAATTCCACATCAGCTTTGGATCCATATGAACACCAAGAAACCTTATCTCAGTCACATGAGAGTTCACCATACCACAGTCCCTCATGGAAAAGACAACTCTATTAGTTTTATCTGCGTTCAACAGCAGTCGATTACAGCAAAACCAGTCCTCAGCCCTCTCTTGCGCCCGCAAGGAAGCATCCACTGAAGCATTAAGACCATCAGCCCTCACATGCACGGTTGTGTCGTCGGCAAAGAGCGTAAACCCAGATGATGAATCACAAAGTGGCAGGTCATTTATGTATATTAGAAAGAGAATTGGGCCTAGGACAGAACCCTGTGGCACTCCAATATCAAGCTCGCTCTCATCTGATATCACTCCGGCATATCTCACTGCCTGGTGTCGACCCCTTATATAAGATTCTATAAGAGCGATACTCTCTCAGCTGAAACCATAAGCCTTAAGCTTACTCAAAAGAATGTTGTGGTCAACGCAATCGAATGCCTTGCTGAGATCACAGAGGAGAACCGCGCTATACTGAGAACAATGAAAAGATTCAAGAATTTCAGAAACCAGGTCCAAAATACCCAACACCGTACTCCTATCCCTGCTGAACCCAAATTGACAAGAGCTAAACAGGCCGTTTCTCTCAAAAAAATCAACAATCTGCCTAGACATACATTTTTCTATTATTTTTGATATAATTGGAAGTAATGATATTGGGCGGTAACTCTCAGGCACACTTACATATCCTTTTTTATAAAGAGGAATAACTAAGGCATTTTTTAATATAGATGGAAATGTATTTTCTTTAAAGCATAGATTTTTGAGTTTAGTAAGAGGCAATACAATTTCGTTCTTTACAGATTTAATAATTTTCACTGTCAAGCCAAATGCATCATGACTATTTTTATTTTTTAAATTGTCCAAAACTTCACGGACCTCATTTAAACCTACCTGTGCAAATGAAAATCCATGAGGTATTGGCAAAAAACTTTTAAGATAAATTAAAGGATCAGTATTTGATTTCGGAATATTATTTACAAGATCATGAGCCACATTAATGAAGTAATCATTAAACAATTCAGGGGTCAAATTAGTATTTTCCGGGCTATTTTTATGACAGGCCCTATGGTTATTTATTATTTGCCACATTGCTCTTGATGGGTTTGCGGAATATCGAATTAAGTTGTCATTTGCGGCTATTTTAGTTTTTTTAATAGCATCCCTATAAAATATTTTGTACTCCGTGTATTGCTCTCTAAAATAAACCTGATTGTATTGTCTGCTTAGTTCTCCAAGAAATTTCAACTGTTCCCTCATCATTTTCAACTCATTGTTAAACCAACCTAAATTGTTCGATGATCAGCACGAATCTCCATGAAGTGTTTGCCACAATACCATGAAAGACAAACAAGCCTTGTTGTGTGATTGGTCTACATATCCTTTCAGACTGACGAAAATCATTCCGAGATGGACAAGATACTTCAACCATCTGACCCAAGTGATCAGAAATATTTGGGTCAACAACCTGGGCTGACAAAATGTCCACACTAACACTTACAAAGATGTTGTCCAGACATGCCTTCTCTCTAGTGGCTTCATGTATGGTCCTTTGCAAACCAAAACCCATAAGTGTGTCGCACAGCTGCAATGCATTGGCCTCCTCAGTGCCAAAATGTACATTAAAGTCTCCAGCCATGACCACTGTTTTGTTGTTGCCCAGTGCAGTAAGTAAATGCTCAATGGTTCTCAAAAAAGTGTCAAACGGACCTGTTGGCGATCTATACACTACCAATATATATACATTAAAATATTTTACAAAAATACATGAACATTCTATCGTTTTCTCAACATTATAGCCTATAATAAAAGATTTAATGTCTGTCTCTAGATTACACTTAACAAATATAGCTGTTCCCCCTCCAGAAAACTGCACCCTTGAAAAGGAATTGGCCAATTTGTATCCTTGAATGTGTGTAGTCCTAATGTCTTCTTCCAGCATCCAGTGTTCAGTTATACATAAAACATCAACATCCTTGTCAGCAATAAAAGATTCTAGTTCACCAATTTTGTTACGAACAGATCGTACATTAATGTGCAAGATTTTTATTGAGAGCTCTGAGCACTGATGCGTATTGATCTTCGGGATCTTTCTAACACTTTCCCGCAGCTCTGGATATTCAGAAAATGGTTTATTGTCACACCATGTGGCCAGAGATCAGGACATAAATACTTTGATCTCTGTTCTAGCAGTACAGTGATTTTAAAAGAACTACGGTATTTTTCCTTCTTCGTTTTTAGTTTTTCGCACTTACAATTATCCTGCAGGTTGTGTTCCTTTAAATAATCCATAACATTGTTACTGCTGATTTCTGGTGCCAGACCAGACAGAAAAAGAAAGGCCATTTTCGCTGCTGTTTTTAAGGGACAGTTTTTGCTTTCTTTCGTTCCCTTGACTGGTTCTGGTCGAATAGAGGGGTTTATTTTTTCGGTCTTTCGTGTTCTTTTATATTTAACGGTATTCCATCCATTTTCTTCGTCATCTTTAAAATGTTTCTCGCCAATTTCGTCGTTGTCTTCGATTTGTTTTTGTTTCGAATTTGATCGATTTGGCGTTAGGTCTTGCAAATTTCCTGACTCATTTTCACTCTTCTGCTGAATTTCAGTGACACATACAACTTGCGGCATTGCCGATTGCTCAATCTTCTTATTGGGGAGAATTACTGGCTCATCGACCGATAGAAGGCTTTTAGATATCAGATGCTCTTCAATTTTGTCTGCTTTCTCCTTTTCAGAATCAGATATTTCTGTTACCAAAACGGTTGATGTTGACTTTAGACGCTTCAGGACATCATTTTCCACGAATGGTATGGCTGGATTGCATTCTTGGAATTTTTGTTTGGCATTTTTTTCGAATTTTTCTTCAGTTATTTGGGCATTGTTTTTGTCTAGTTGCCTTACCTTTTCTTCAAGAAGACTCTTGTTTTCTTCTAGGAGGGTGTTTTTCTCCCGCAGAGTTGCTATAATCTGTTTCAAGAGAGAAATTTTATCATCGTGGTTCTTGGTGGAATTTGGGGTTATGTTATGGTCAAAACAAACACAACAAGTTTTATCAATTATTAGGACATCTTTGATCCAATCTCTAGTCGCGCACGAAATGTGGTACACTTTTCCGCATTCAATGCACACTAAAACCCGAAAATCTCTTTGTTTTACAGCACTCGTACATCGATTTTTCTTCCGCCGAACTATTTACGCGAGATCTAGTCGGCGCCATTGTGGAACTAATATCATTACTTAGTAAATTGAATCCCCAATTTAAAAAAAAATAATAAAATACAGGGGGTTTCATTTAAAATGTTTGCATAATCTTTAGTTTTATGTTCTATTAAAAACTCATTCTTTTGTAAACATCCTGTACGCGACATCTTAAATCTCGTATCATATTATGATACAACAGCTTAATAAGGAACCGTAACCGAAATTTAAGTTTGCCATTTAGATTGTTAACGAAAAAAAAACCATTTTGTTGCCAAATTTATAAACAAATAGCTTTTATTATCAAACCGGCACAAGATAGGTATAGTATATGTTACACAAAAAACTTTTAAACTATTATGAAGAAACCAAAAATGAAATAACATACAGGGTATCTAATTTAAAAAACCAAACTTTATATTTGGTTCTAGGTAATCTGACAACCCTGTATTGTCAAAAATATTTTGAAAGTAAAGATTAAGGTGTCCTATGGCCAGAACCCAAATTTCAAATCGCTATCGTTTTTCGATCTCGAGAAATTTCTAATAGGCCTATTTGGGATACCCTGAATATATATATATATATATATATATATATATATATATATATATATATATATATATATATATATATATACTAATTTTGTTTTCTTGGGTATTTTGGTTCGATAGTAGGAATAAAATTAAAACAAATTTAATTTCATTTTTGTTACATTTTTATAGACGTTTCGACCATTTATGGTTGGTCTTCATCAGTATTTTTTTGTGTGTCTGTAACAATAGAAAACCGAGATAAGATATTTTTCTTAAAAGACTATTATAAATTGTATGGACAAATTATTAATAATATTATTTTAACATTTTAGATGACTTACCATAAGAAGGATCTTTCAGAATTCATCTTTATGCAACATTTAAAAACAGCACGTTTTCCATACAACACTCAGAAACAGCACATTTAAAAACATTGAAAAGAACGTCATACAGATTAAAATTACTATAATATTAATTGCTACGAGTATGTCTATCTTCGAGCGACACTGCTTTAACTGGCAGAATGCATTCATGTGAAACGCCGGTTAAGGAATTCTATGGGTTTTTTTTATATATATTAGTTTAAAAAAGCAAAAATAATTAGATTTGTTTTGAACTGTTTTATTATTTAAAAGGTGATATATTGTTTATTTACTTTTGAATTTAGAAGAAGGGGGGCTAATTTAGTTTGTTTTTTTTTATATTAATTTAATGTATATATGAAGTCAGTTTTAGAGTTATTTGATAACGTTATAATATATTTGGCTCAAATTCTTTATGTCTGTTTTGTCATTTATAGCATTGATCTCCCGTTTTATGTATAACATTTCCAGAAACTCTGTCTTTTTCGTAAAACTGACTTCATATATACATTAAATTAATATAAAAAAAAAAAAACAAACTAAATTAGCCCCTTTTCTTCTAAATTCAAAAGTAAATAAACAATATATCACCTTTTAAATAATAAAACAGTTCAAAACAAATCTAATTATCTTTGCTTTTTTAAACTAATATATATAAAAAAAAACCCATAGAATTCCTTAACCGACGTTTCACATGAATGCATCGGTTTTCTATTGTTACAGACACACAAAAAAAATACTGATGAAGACCAACCATAAATGGTCGAAACGTCTATAAAAATGTAACAAAAATGAAATTAAATTTGTTTTAATTTTATTCCTACTATCGAACCAAAATACCCAAGAAAACAAAATTAGAATATAAAAATCTCTAAATATATATATATATATATATATATATATATATATATATATATATATACAGGGTTCGCCAAACTCAGTGGCGTATTAGAAGTATATGGAGAACGAGTAAAGATATTTACTTGAGATTTGGGTAAGGTTCATACTAAGAAGTGAACTATATTTTAAAAATATTTTCGAAGTTGCGGCGTTGCCAGCTCTATTGCAGACAGACAGGAAGTTTCTTTTTTTAAATACAATACCCTGTATATTATTGCATTGTCAAATTCTACGAACTATTCTGAGCATTTTTTATGTAGTATGTTCTATACCTATTTTGAGCAGTTTTGGAAATAAAAATTATTTTCTAATTTTTAAGGGTCAAATCGGCTTCAATGTAAAACACGATATATTTTTAGAATATTGTCCCAGAATTCTGAAATTTTTATACGAGTTTCCGAACATGTAGGTTAATTGACGGCTGAAGGTATTTTTTTAAGAAAAGGTTATACAGGGTGTATAAAAATATAGTTTATTCGCGAGGAACAGAATGTTCATAACTCGATTTTTTTTAAATGGAACACCCTGTATATTTTAATTGCATCAAATAGAGAGAGACATTGCCTTTCAAATGACATTAGGTGTTCCTATACCTATCTCTGATGGGTAATAAATTAAATGGCATTTAAAAGAAAAAATCGACCATTTTATTATTTTCTGGAAAAAAAATCTATGTAAAAAGCACTAAATAGACAAGTAAACATTTTTGTCAATAATATATCTATCTTAATGATAACTAAATGAAAATACGTTTGTTGAGAAAAATCTATAGTTTAATATTTACAATATGTATTCACAAACGCTTTAGATAAAAAATTAACGATACAACCGAATAAAACAATATTACAAAAATATAGCTAACAACAGAACTATCCCCAAATGAATTGTCAGTAACTGAACTGTTTAAAGTGTCCTCCATTAACTCTGAGGCATTCCAGAACTTGTGTCATTACATGACTCGTTGCTTTTTGAATCTCTTCCGCGGATAATGCCAGCAGTGCTTCTCTTGTCCGATTTAGGAGTTCTTCCTTTGTTTCTACTGGCGTCTGATAAACTATCCCTTTTACCCTGCCCCAAAGATGGAAGTCGAGAGGGGTAAGGTCTGGGGACCTAGGTGGCCAAATCCATGGACCTCGTCGGCCAATCCGTCTTCGAAGATTGTAGTAAGTTCCGCACTTACTTCGTTTGTACAGTGAGCCGGTGCCCCATCTAACTGATACCAGCAGCTCCGGAGTAAGTTCAATGGTAACTCGTCGAGAAAATCAGAAACTGTAGTTTTCAATATTTCCAAATATTTTTCAGAATTTAAATTTTCATCGTAAAAGCAAAACTTTATTTTGTCATTCGTCATGAGGCAAAATACATTGAAACCGAACTTGTATTGAAAACCTTTTTCTCTGATAAAATAAGGATTTTCTTTGGACCAAAAATGTGAATTTCTTCTGTTAAATATCCCTTCTTTTGTGAATTTGCTCTCATCCGTCCAAATAACTTTTTTTAAAAAGTTGGGATCTTCTTGTGTACGCATCAGGATCATTTCGCAGTATGCGACGCGCTGAGGAGGATCAGTAGGCTCTAAAGCCTGGGCTGTTATAAATTTATAATTATGCATTCTATGTTTGTGCAAAATTCTTTCCACCGATTTGTAAGAAATGCCTAAATCTTTCTCTGCGCTATTAATTGATGCGTGAGGGTATGTATGTATGGAAATAAGACAAAACAGTAATTTCATTGTCTTCGTTACCTGTTACAGGTTTGACTTGAAGTCTTGGCCTTTTAACATTATTGTACTCTCTGTAATTCTTCTCTATCCTTTTAAACTTTTTCTCGTTCATTGGGACAGAATCTGGATAAAGTTGATTAAATTGTCTACATGTTCTTGATATTATTTTATCACATTGACCGTGTACATAAAACAAATTTAGAATTTCTACACTTGAGTAAGAATTTGCCATTTTAAATTAGTGAATTTTTGACAACTATGCATATTAAAAACAAATGTTCTCTGTTTGGTTTCCTGGGAGATGACAGGCGTGCACAGCCTACTAGTTAAATAATCTTTCGTTTTACGAGATATTATTCGTGCTTCTACTAAATGGCATCTAATTAATTAATCATCAGCGATGCTAATACTATTGAAAGGTAATTTTTTCTCTGTTGGATGCAACAAAAATATACAGGGTGTTCCATCGTGAGTATTGTTTTATTCGGTAGTATCGTTAATTTTTTATCAAAAGCGTTTGTGAATACATATTGTTACTATTAAATTATCGATTTTTCTCAAGAAAAGTATTTCCATTTAGGTATCATTAAGACAGATATACGTAGAAATAACTTGCCAGTATTTGACAAAAATGTTTACTTCTCTATTCAGTGCGCTTAAAATAGATTTTTTTTACAGAAAATACTAAAATGGTCGATTTTTTTTTAAAATGCCACTTAGTTCATTACCCATCAGACATAGGTATAGGAATACCTAATGTCATTTGAAAGGCAATGTCTCTCTCTATTTGATGCAATTAAAATATACAGGGTGTTCCTTTTAAAAAAGTCGAGTTATGAACATTTCTGTTCATCGTGAATAAACTATATTTTTATACACCCTGTATAACTTTTAATTAAAAATTACCTTGAGTCGTCAATTAACCTACATGTTCGGAAACTCGTATAAAAATTTCAGAATTCTGGGACAACGTTCTAAAAATATATCGTGTTTTACATTGAACTCGATTTGACCCTTAAAAATTAGAAAATAATTTTTATTTCAGAAACCTCTCAAATTAGGTATAGGACATACTACATAAAAAATGCTCAGAATAATACATAGAATTTGACAATGCAATAATATACAGGGTATTGTATTTAAAAAAAGAAACTTTCTGTCTGTCTGCAATAGAGCTGGCAACGCCGCAACTTCGAAATTATTTTTAAAATAAAGTTCACTTCTTAGTATGAAACTTACCCAAATCTCAAGTAAATATCTTTACTCGTTCTCCATATACTTCTAATACGCCACTGAGTTTGGCGAACCCTGTATATATATATATATATATCTTGTCGTGTCTAAATCGTGTTAAAAACAATACAAGAAAGTACCAGACCAACAGCGACTACCACTCATATGGTACTAGGGACAAGAATGATCTTGTTAGGTATTACCGAACTGCCAGGGCCAAGGATGGATAGAACCATTTCGGCATAAACTGTTTTATGCCTTCCCATATAGGATCAGATCTCTTTCCTCTCCTAAATTTAAAATATTACTTACTAAAAACCTATTTACAGCAGAAATCTTTTTATTCCTTAAAAATTACATAAAAAACAATTTCGAGGATACACCCTTTTCAAATATGTATATATTAATTTTTAAATTTTATTGTATTCTGTAAATTTAAATAATTTTTGTGCGATTTATTTTATTTTTTTATTTTTGACTTGTGAAAATACTATGTATGTGCATTACAAATAAATATTGATTAATTGATTGTATGTAAGTATTTTATCTAAATGTTGAAGACTTAACATCCGATACATTTTTACGATTCATAAATTAAATTAGTATTCCAATCAAAAAGCATGTGTTTAAAAAGCAATTACACTTGCAAAAATTTCGGAAATTTTTATTGCTATTTTAGTCATTTAAACGTGAACAATTTCACGAAAACTACATTTCAATTAGTGGAACTATTAAATTTTCACCTACATAGATTTGTTTTTATGAGATATCCCGAAATACCTAACAATAAAACAAAGCTATTTCGTCTGGATGCTTTGAGAACTTAATAGTACGGCAAACAATAAATTGTCGGTAAGAAATTGTTGATTTTGAAAAGATGCCAAGTCGTGTCGCGCTTATTAAACAATCGTCTCAAATCCGTACTGTATAAAAATTTTCGTAAACATTATTTTAAGTGTTTTGTAAACTTGAAATGCGTGGATGCATCGTACAAAGAAACTAGGTTTCGTGCGAGTGCATTTTTTCAAAACAGATCCTCAAAATAGCATTTATTGGCGTATAAGTCAATCAAATATGATGGCCAGCATTAACAGTTTATATTCGATATTGAAATGTTTTACAAAATGTAAGTGAATTAAAAGAGTATCAAAATAAAGTGGATCATTGTGCGCTTCTCAAACTTTGCTGCTATGGGGACCAGCAAATATTTTCCCAAATCATCTGCAGACGGGCATGTTATTACACATTAATGAAGATGATCGACCATGTTAATTACTAAGATAGACAATATACCTGGTGACTACGAATTTACTAAACAGCCTGTTATTTTAATATCAATTTGAGATTATGGGAGTTGTATGGTTGAATCAGTTACAGATTTAAGGTATAACAAAATTTTTAGGTCACTTCCGGTTTAACCGGAAGTACTATCGACTTCAATATTTTAGATGGAATACCCTCCATAATTCTCAAAATTTGAATTCTTTAATTCACAGCCGCAGTGGTTGCGTTGACTTTTAGATGGTATGTTGAACATTCGCCTTGGTATACTTCTTTTAAAGTTGAGGTGGATTATGAAATACATAAATCTCTCCTAACACCGGAGTTTTGGCCGGAAGGCGTAGAGGAGACCGGGGCAGGTTGCAACACGGATAAGTTGCAACACACTTGATATCTAAGGCACAATTATATTTAAAAACTCTTGAACGCACTCTTCCATTCAATATCGACTGGCAAACGTGTTGGCGAACGCACTTTATTCTTGTCGAATGACAGACGGTTTTTTCGCAGGTTACTTGATTTGTGATTGTTGAGTGTAATATTTTTGAACAGTTTTTTAATAAATTAAACCTCTCTGCTTTGTTTTTCACACGTGTCATTAGTGGTAAGTTATAGCACATATATTACGTGTTTATTGCCTAGATAATAATTGGGATGTCTACAAAACAACAAAAAAATTTAGAGGTTAGATTAGGAAGGTCAAATTGAGGCAAATTGCAACACTCTGCTCGGGGCACTTTGCAACGGTGTTGTAACTTACCCCGGTGTTGCAACGTGCCCCGTTTTCATTTTATTCCATCATTTTAGTTTATTGCTTCATATAAATTTTCTTTTTCTAGGGATCATGAGAAATTATAAGAAAAAAACCGAGAGGGGTACGACTCCGGATAATGTTATTAAACGCGCTGCCCAATTAGTATTAGAAAATATTGGGAATAAAGAGTTTTCTATAGAAAAATCGCTAAAGATTTTAATATTCATTATTCAACGCTTTCACGATATGTAGCGAAAACAAAAAAATTTCGCGAAACGAAGCATACAATAGAAATTTCAGATAGCGGTTATGCCAAGCCACGACTAATATTTAATAGAGAACAAGAACAAATTTTTGTGAAGTATATCAAAAAATGCAGTGATATTATGTTTGGACTTGATCCGATTGGGGTCCGCAAGTTAGCATATCAATGTGCAAAGTTACATAATATTCAAGTTCCTTCTTCTTGGGATGACCACGAAAAAGCTGGAGTGGAGTGGCTAAATCTGTTTATTAAGAGAAACACCGACATTTCTATCCGCCAGCCCGAAGCCACAAGCCTTGCCAGAGCTTCCAGTTTTAATCGCACAAACGTAGACATGTTTTTTGCCAAGCTCATGGATGTTGTATCGCGTAACCAATTTCAAGCTTCTAGTATATGGAATATGGACGAGACGGGGGTGTCAACCGTTCTTCGCCCAAGAAAAGTATTAGCACAAAAAGGTAAATACACATTTAATATCCTATACTGATTTCTGTTTAATGCACTATGTTGTTTCTTTACAGGTGCTAAGCAGGTAGGATCCATTACTTCGGCTGAGCGAGGAGAAATGATCACACTTGCGGTTGCCGTAAATGCCCAAGGAAATTTCATAACACCTATGTTCATATTCCCAAGGAAACGTTTCAGAGAATATTTTATCCGCGATGGTCCTTCCGGTTGCATAGGCGAGGCAAATGGATCCGGCTGGATGCAAGAAAACACGTTTTATATTTTTATGCAGCATTTCATCTCACATGTCAAACCATCGAAGGAAACTCCAGTGATTTTATTATTAGACAATCATTCATCCCACTTAAGTTGTAAAGTTCTCAATCTATGCAAAGAAAACGGTGTCATTATGGTCTCTTTTCCACCACACTGCTCACATCGGTTGCAACCGTTAGATGTAGCAGTGTTTGGACCCTTTAAAAAATGCTGCAGCTCAGGTATTAGTGCTTGGTTGGTAAACAACCCAGGAAAAACTCTTACTATTTTTGATTTGCCACAGATCATAAAGCTTGCATTTTTAAATGCGGTAACTCCTAAAAATATTACTTCAGGTTTTTCAGCTTCTGGAGTTTATCCTGTGAATCCTAATATATTCACTGAATCTGATTTTGCACCAGCTTTTACAACGGATCGGCCACAACCGGAATCGCTAAGCAGCATTGATAAAATGGATCAAACGTCGAAAGTGGCCGGTACACCGAATCCAGACACAGAAGCAGTTAGTACACATACTTTGGATTTTCCTGGCACCCCAGATAAGCAGCAACCAAGCACTTCAAAATATAGCCCGGAGTGTGTTAGACCCTTTCCTAAAGATTTTCCTGATGAGCAGCAACCAAGCACCTCAAAATTTAGCCCGGAGTGTGTTAGACCCTTTTCTAAAGATTTTCCTGATGAGCAGCAGCCAAGCACCTCAAAATTTAGCCCGGAGTTGGTCAGACCCTTTCCTAAAGCCCCCCCACGCGTGGTTCAGTCTAAAAGAGGTAAGAAAAGAAGAAAAACTGCCATATTAACCGACACACCTGAAAAAGAGGCTTTGGAAAATGAGGAAAAACTGAGAAATGAAAGAAAGAAAAAAACGTCCACAAATATTGACAAACCAAAACAAATGAAAAAATTAACATCATGTAAGAAAGGGCCAGAAGTTCGACAAATATGCCCCAATGACTCTTCAGATGATGAACCACTCATTCATATAGTTAAGAAAAAAACCATAGCGAGAAAGCATCCTAAGAAAGATGATGACTGGGAAATTTCTTCTGAGGATGACGACACGTTGTGTCTAGTTTGTAACGAAATTTACCAGGGCGAAAAAGAGAAGGAAGACTGGTTACAGTGCACAAAATGTAAAATGTGGGCCCACGACCACTGCGCAAAATCTGATCCATTTTATATATGTATAAATTGCTTTTCTGAATACTCAGATGAACCAGAGTAGTATGTTGCAACTTACCCATCTTAGTGTTGCAAGTTGCCCCACAAATGAGGTAAGTTGCAACACATGACTTGGTCAAGAAATATATGCGTATAAGCGTTAATTAATTTTTTTAAGCCTCTCATTATATTTTGATGTATTAGCGAAATACAGATAGATATTTTTTTCACCTGACTCTGAATGTTATTTACCTGATAACCTAAGAAAAAAATACTATCCATTTTTTGATGCAACCTGCCCCGGTCTCCCCTATATGTGCGAAAATTTGTCACAGGTAAAAATTTTTTAGCCAAACTTCCGACTCGTCAGGGAAACTTCGAGCCGAAGGTAGGCAATCAAACATAAAAATCATTTACCAAAATGTCCGAGGTTTAAAATCAAAATCGCAGCAGTTCTTCTTGAACTCGCATACAACTGATTGTGACAATTGTTTTATCCGAAACATGGTTAGACTCTGATTATTTGAGTAGTGAGTTGTTTGATGAAAGTTTTATTGTGTATAGATGTGATAGAAACTTAATAATAATAATAATACTAATAAATGACTTTTATTTTCTTACTTGTTACAATGTTTGCTTAAAATTATAAAAAAAAAATCCAGGAAAAAACAGGGCGCAGTCTAGCCAGATAGGCTACTCTACTGAACCCTATTTTGCTGGATATACAGTTACTTCTTCTCTCCACATTTACGAGTTCTGACAGCTTTTTGACATTGTTTGAGGATTTTTATCAAGGAAAAAATGTTATCAATAGTTTGCTCTCACTTAACTCATTTGACGCCAACGAAATAATAAATACTTCTAAAAAAATTAAATCCAACTCAATGGGCCCTGATGGAATCCCAGGGTATATTTTTAGAGCATGTAGGGGGGAACTCATAACCCCACTGAAAACAATTTTTAATTTGAGTTTAAATACGGGTACTTTTCCAACTATATGGAAAAAATCTAAAATTTGTCCAATTTTCAAGTCAGGCAATAAAAGTAATATCGAAAACTATAGAGCGATTTCCATCTTAAGTTTTCCGGCCAAACTATTTGAATCATTGATATACAATAATTTATTTAATCATGTAAAATTAGTTCTGTCTAGCCAACAGCACGGATTTTTTCCGTTACGCTCTACAATCTCTAACCTAACTTATATGAGTCAATATTTAACCAATTCTATGGATAATAAACAACAGGTTGATGCTGTCTACACGGATCTAAGCAAGGCATTTGATCGTTTAAGCCATTCCAAGCTAATTATAAAGCTTAGATTGTATGGTTTGTCAGATAACCTAATTAATTTATTTTCTACGTATTTAAAGGATCGTGAAATGTACGTAAATGTTAATAATTTTAATTCTCATGTATTTGGTAATAATTCAGGTGTTCCACAGGGAAGCAACTTGGGGCCGCTTCTATTTTCAATTTATTTTAATGATGTGGTAGAATGTGTTAAGAATTCGGAGGTACTTCTATATGCTGATGACCTTAAGCTGTTCCGAATTGTATCCTCATTTTCTGACTGCTCCTTGCTACAAAAGGACCTTGACGCAGTGTCTTATTGGTGTAAATTGAATGATCTAAACTTTAATGTTTCAAAATGTAAAGTAGTGTCCTACTTTAAAGTTCGTTTACCATTACTTTATGAATATAAAATCGACTCATATAGTGTGAGCCGTGTTGCCGAAATTAAAGATTTGGGGGTATGGTTTGACGAGAAATTGTCTTTTTCTACGCATATAGATAATATAGTTAGCTGCGCCGCTAAAGTGCTAGGATTTATACGCAGAAACACTGTAACGTTACACTTTTACGGTAACTAATTATGATTTTGCTAATTATATTTTGTCATTTACCAAGATGTCAGGAACTAAGTTTTTGGAAGTTATTTAGATTCTTTGACTATTTTCATTATTATAAGTACTTAATATTGTATGACTGACAGCTTGGTATATTATATACATTTTATGTTTTATATTTACAGATGCTGAGGGTCTGGTTGTTGAAGCTTTCTTTAATGCCCACATATAAAAGGGCCATATTTTTATAAGAATTTCATTATTAGATGTTCATTCACCTATAGTTTTTCTATTATCTTACCTTGACATAATTTTGATCAGAAACAAATCCGTTATAAAAAACCTAGTTGGGTATGAGCTGTTGTGATACAAACTAAACAAGATATTTCCAATATTTCCATTGTAGCCTGGTAACGCTACATAAATTAGAAACATTTGGTATATACCTCCGATTTCGTTTGTCGCCTTTTAAATCTCGTTCAGTTCATTAAATGATTTGTCCTTTTGATAAAATGTAGTTTAAGATGTTACCTATATTGTTAAATGTCCGGTAAACACATGTCAGGTGTTCATTAAACAAGGGTTTGTGTTATTTATTTAAGTAGTTCTCCAAATGGTTGGTTTAAAAAGCCTTGTTTATTTTCGTTTTATAAATTGGGTTAAGTGACAACAAAGTTTGACGTTTTACTGTGTGCGGCGACGCTAAAATCCTTGCTTTGGCCTTTTCCATGAATGACTAAAAGCCATACGATTCCGTCCGACCACTTTACTTTCATTTTAATAAAAACCTAACATTTTAAAGATTTAATTATTTAGGACGAGGCTTACGTAAAGATTAGAGGAAAATATTAAAAAATAACAACATAAATTATTCAAAAATAAATATTTAAATTGAATGTACATATATTAAGATTTATTGTAATAAATAATGTATTCTGAGTTGCCTATCTTTTTAAAAATCTTTTATTTTTGTCAAATAAATAAGGGGGAAAGAGACAAAATATAGGGACATTAAAATCAAGTTTTGCATGGAGCACTTTCAACAGTCTAGTTTTTTGATCAAATTCCTACCTTTTTTTTAAACCTTTTTTTCTTACTAAACCTTAGCTGAAAATCGTCTTGGAACGAGTTCGGGCTATTTCGTTTTGACTGTGGCCGTAAAACTACCTTTAAAAAGGCTGGTCCTGTTTTATAGTTATTTTAAATTTTGTGTTAAACAGTGGTCAAATAACAGCCAGCTCAGCGGCCACATAGCAAATAGCACATTTTAGTGCACATTGAACTTATTAGCACATAGCACATTGCTATTAAAACCTTGCATCTTAGCGCACGTTTGCTTTTTATAGCCTTTAAAGCATTTTGAACATTTTTGCACCCACATGATTGTGAGGTACTTTTCACGAGAAACAATTGGTTGAAGCAAATAACCCTAAAGGTTGGGGTTACCTTTGAAGTTGAAGCAGTAATTCTACATTAAGAAAGAGCCCCTCTTTACCGAAGAGGTGTTGGAATTTTACCTCTAGCCCAACAACCAGGCCCCAGTAACTCCAGTTTTCCTGCCAGTTGGTGAGATTTTTAAAAAAGCTTTATATTACAGTAGTACCTTTTATTGATCAATTTATCTTTTTCAAATTACCACACATATTTCTATTTATAAACAATTTAAACTACATTCTCTCATAAACAGGTTTTTTTTAAATAAAGCAAATCATAATATTAAATAGTGTTTTACTGGTTGTTTCAGTACCTTTACGAACACACGGGTAAGGGGTGTATGAAGGCGGTGCAGTAAGTTCTGTTTTACGTGTGTTGGCGCCCTTCTTTCATATTTATAATTTTCACTTGCCTCCTTCATACACCAAGGAAAGGGATTGAAAATTTTGAACTCCCCCAAAGCCGAACTACCGTATAAGCTAGCCAACGGGTCGTAAGTACAAACTTTTATTATTGCACTTACATAAGAACTCTTTATAACGTGGGTTTTATAACACCAGAGTTTACGTTATAACACAAAGATGTTTGAATCGTGTCGGCCATTAGATATATTGTATTTTGCGTTAGTAAGGAGCAAACTTGAGTGTGCTTCCGTAATTTGGAATCCTTTATATGTGAATTATGAATATAAATTGGAGAGTATTCAAAGTAGGTACCTTAAATGCAAGTATTTTAGAGAAACAGGTCAATATTTGTGGCATCAAAGAGAATTTTTATTGAATTATTATAGTGTATCCAACTTAAAAAATCGCAGATATATTGCATTCATTATGCACCTATATAATATGTTAAATAACAAAATTGATAATTCGGATATTCTTAATTTGATCAGATTACGAGTCCCTAGGTCCGCAAATATTACACCGAAATGTGTGTTTCATTGTGATAAACCTAGAACTAACGTTTTAATGCAGTCACCAATTTATAACATGTGCAACATTTTTAGTACATATTGTTCACAGTTAGATATATTTTGTACTCCTAAATTCAAATTTAAAAGAAAATTGGCTCAACTGTTTGTAGACAGATTTGATTAATTTAGCTTTAAAACTAGATTATGTTATTTTATTTTAGGGTAGTGTAGTATTACATGTTCTATGAACATAATGCTATGATTGTTCTGTAAATGTTTATCGTTGAACAAATTATTATTCTTATTCGCCGTTAATATCTCCAAAAATGTTAGGTTTAAAAATTAATAAAAATTATTCAGAAAAGTTGGGAAATTATTATTTTCATGATACAAGTTCAAGGCAAGGAAAATAGTTTTAATAAGGTAACAGGAGAAAATATTGGGGGAGCGTTTTCCGCTTCCGATGCTTGCCAAATTATTTTGAATGTACGGATCGGTAGGCATGGAACTTACATTGACCGGCAAATAGCTCAGACTTATAACTTTAGATGCATTCCTGGGAGGCATTTGAAAAGTGTCATATACAGAAATTGGAGGGTGAGAAATTAAATAATAAATATGAAGGAAAATTATACTGAAACTGTTATAAACACACTTCAGAGGCAGAGAAGAATGTATGAAAAGTGCCAGGAATTACGTAACAAGCACGTTGAAAATGTCTTTTAGTATTTATTTGGCAATGGCATTTTATTTTCTCATTTTCTGGGTTTATTTGTTATTAGTTATAATCACTTTCTATTGATTTTAAATATTCTTAACTACGCAATAAAAACTAAACAGGGTTTATTATACTTACAAAATAAGTCTACATATTTTCTTTTTTTTATACTCTATCTATTTAACGCATGTTAAGTTGTTTCGGACTATATTTATGACTGACCCGTAAAAATCCACAAACTATCTTATTTAAGATTTTCTTTTATCTTTATAAAAGTATTTCTGTTTGAGTTTCTGTGGTACCAATAAATGGGTAAAATACGTCTGAGTTGGCTTTGATGGAAACTTTACAGGTTACCGACATTCTTCTGTAGAAAAGCCAGAATTTATAACCGTACAGTAAAATTGGAACAATAACTCAGTATATCGTAATTTTCGCTGTGAAACTGAGATGTTAAGAAAATCTTCTAAAAGTTTACTATCGTGTAATACTTTAGTCTTTTTTTTTGGTATAGATTTTTACAAACGTTGGTAAATTTCTCTGAGATACCAAAACGCATCAATATATTCCATAGTACGGTCCGACTGACTGAGTCGCAAGCTTTGGCTAAGTCTACAAATGTACCGGATCTTTCCTCATATATTGACCCCCCCCTAGAAGAGTTATTTTAAGAGATACAAAAAAATATCAAATACAAAAGTTTTAGGGATTTCCTTGAAATTTTTGAATCTGATGTCAAAAAACTTTTTTTTCATCCGTAAATGTCAAATTTTGACAGATGGTCATTTTTTTCTTATGGAACACCCTGTATACGAATTGACAGTTAAAAAGAGCGAAATTTTCTGATTTCAAATATATATATGTTTAAATAAGGCGTTATTGAAATATCGGGCTCTAAACATCAAAATAATAACACATTCAAAATATCATGGTAGGCGCTGCATTGTAAATATTTGACATTTATTAAAAATCAATTGAATCAGACGCCATTATTATTTACTGTTAGTTGGCTTTTAATTGCCAAAAAATGCCGTACAGCGAGGAAGAAAAGTGCGATATAACTCGTTTATATTATAAAAATAATAATAATGCCAGTGCCGCAAGGGCGGAATATCATCGCACGTTTCCTTTACGCCCCACTTCAGCAAAGAATACTTTTAAAAACGTGGAACAAGCATTGCGCACAAGAAAGACTTTAGTAAGAAAACGTCGGACAGTTGTGGCCAATCAAGACGAAGAACTAAACATTTTATTATATTTCGAAGGTTAGATCTTTTTCTTTCTCAAATTTCATATCAAAAAAAATTTATTTCTTTCTAGAAAACCCTAATAATTCAATAGAACATGCCAAAAATTTCTTCGGTCGGTCTGCCAAAAAAATTTACTCAACTTTAAAAAAGTATAAGTATTATGCTTATAGAACATTGCCTGTTCAATATTTAAGTGAAGAGCAAAAAAATAAAAGAGTGGCATTTTGTCAAGAGATGCTAGTGTTGAAGGGAGAAGATAGAATTTTTTTTAAGAAAGTTCTGTGGTCCGATGAATGCACTTTTACAACGGCAGGGGTATATAACCGCAAAAATGTTAGGTATTGGACTACAACTAACCCCCGAATAACCAGGGAAATTAAATTTCAAGGACGGCAGTCCCTTCATGTATGGTGTGGTATTTTAAGTGACCAAATTATTGGCCCTATTTTTTACGATGAAAACCTGTCCGGGCAAAAATATTTGGAGATGCTCACCAACGAAATTGAAGAGAGGCTGGACGATCTACCCCTAAGGCAGTATAATCAAATAGTGTGGCATCAAGATGGCGCCCCACCACATGATGTATTGCCAGTTATAAGATTTTTAAATCAAAAATATAATTTATGGATTGGACGTACTGGGCCAATTCGTTGGCCACCGAACAGCCCAGACCTGACGCCTCTGGATTCGTTTCTGTGGGGTTACCTTCAAAACAAGGTTTATGAGCGGGGAAATGAAAACGTCGAGATGCTCCGCAGAAAAATCATCGCCGCTATAAATGATCTCAATTTTAATAATATACAGTTTATAGTTAATACTATACAAAAAATTGAACAAGACTATACAAATTGCATTAATAATAATGGAGGTCATGTTGAGAACCTATAAAGTATAATTATTAAATTTGAAGTTAATTAACAGGAAACTTTTTTGTTGTTATTGTTATTGTATTTGTTTGTTGTTTATATTAATTTGTTATAAAATATATAATTTCTTCCTCGCTGTACGGCATTTTTTGACAAGTAAGACCCACTAACAGTAAATAATAATGGCGTCTGATTCAATTGTTTTTTAATAAATGTCAAATATTCACAATGCAGCGCCTACCATGATATTTTGAATGTGTTATTATTTTGATGTTTAGAGCCCGATATTTCAATAACACCTTATTTAAACATATTAAACATATATATATATATTTGAAATCAGAAAATTTCGCTCTTTTTAACTGTCAATTCGTATACAGGGTGTTCCATAAGAAAAAAATGACCATCTGTCAAAATTTGACATTTACGGACGAAAAAAAAATTTTTTGACATCAGATTCAAAAATTTCAAGGAAATCCCTAAAACTTTTGTGTTTGATATTTTTTTGTATCTCTTAAAATAAATCTTCTAGGGGGGGGGGTCAATATATGAGGAAAGACCCTGTACTACGTACGCCTTTGATGCTTTTTTGTAACAAGCGAAGCGAAAAAATAACATCCGTGATTTTTCTGTTTGCCCTGAAACCGCTTTGAATATCTGAACGGAATTTCTCGGTGTGTGGTATTAGACGCTTAGCCATTACTCGTGACATAATTTTGCCACCCACTGAAAACAACAAACACAAACTGTCAATTGTCAGAGGCACTACGGGAATTCCGAAAATCCCGAGGAACTTTTTTTTTACATATCTGGTCAATAAGGTTCTTCAAGTGGTTGATAATTTCATTTTTGAGTGATCTATATACTTCTGCTGGGATACTATCGATACCTGTAGCTTTATTAGGGGTATTCAGCGAGTGGTTAAGAACAATGGAATAGTAAATTCTCCTTCTTCATTTGATTTCATCTTCACCATGTAACAAGATCCCACTCTGATCTTTTATTGGACATCTTTTCCTTTATATGGGGCCGTAGAGTTTTTGTAGCCTGAAAGAAGTTACGTTGGCCGTGGTTGCCAGCATAGCTCTGAATCTCGGCTGCTCTTTCCAACTTGAGGTGGGATATCTTTTATTGATATGACAAAAAAGCAAAAGAAGATCGAAAAGCTGCGACAATTTTTTTTGGTGGATTGTCGATTCGAATTCTGATCACTGTCAGAAAAATATAGTTAGGAAAATCTTAGTTCAGGGAGTATTTGACAATATAAAATGATGGCATTTGTTATAACGGTTTTTGAAACACCAAGCTTTACCCAGTTGGCACTAAAGTAGCTCTAACTGTTTCCACTATTACTCTTTAAGTGTTTTTACGTATTAATTACTAATAATCCTACTATATATCAATAAACAATTTGGGTTACACGTTTTTAAGTATTATGTATGTATTTGTTACTGCGAATAATACTTTATAGTAATTTCCTATGTAAAGTAATTATATAATTACTACTGCCAAACAACTACTCACGAAATTGATTCCAAGGTCGTCATTTCTTTTCAGTATTAGGTATCAGAACATTCCTGAACCTTGCAGCGACTACTCCATTACGCCCAAATGTACTCCTATAAGTTATTATTATATAGTAAAAAGAGGCTGCAAAGTAGAAAACGTTATCGTCTAAGGTTACTTTAAACTGACTATAACGATTACCTCTTGTACTTGAGGTTCCGGTGATAGGTGGCGCTGGTACGATATTCGGTCTACAGTGATTTTACAAGGACAGTAGTGACAACAGAAGTCCATCCGCCCTATTGATGCAATATTTCTAAAGGTTTAAATGAACGCATACATATTATCGTTAGTTTTTCGCAAAATATAACTAAATTAATCTACTTAAACACATTAATATCAGAAAATTGGATCAGCTAAAAGGTTAATTATTGAAATTATTATTAATTTTAGTTTACAAGGAGTTATATGCCGCAGAAAAAAGTCGAAATTTATTTTACACTGACAGCATCTATCTAATGCTTTACTCTAATAATCTCTGCTAACTATCTAGTGCAAAATTACTTCTTCATTTAGATTTTTAACAAATAACAATGTTTGTGCAAGTGATTAATTACAGTTGTCTCCGAAGTGAATTTAGTAATGTAGTATGTACTGAAGAAGGCCTACAAAATAAAGTTTCTTTTATGCTAAACTTTGAAAGCTTCTACCTCAAATTGGGATGTTGAATAAAGTAAAACATAATAATGTGCAATATTTAATAACTTTTCTTGGAGTAAACTTAAAATAAAGATATTTACGGTCATAGTCATCTACATATTCATCACAAACACTTTATAAAAACAAGCAAAAAGCAGGTGAACCAGGCTTAAATACATTTCTTCATATGGCCAATGGCTTAGAACTTATTGTTTGAATCAATATTAATTTTAATTATCACAAAAACTAATAAAATATTACACTAAAACAACAAACCTCATAAGAAACCCACGTAGGCAAAAGGTGAACAACACGATTTTAGCAGCAATATGGCCAAACCAATCAAAACTTGATTACCCTATTGTCGCCACAGTCCTTATAAAGTCACTGTAATTTGGTATACAGCCATTAAACTCTATTACATTCGGTCCGAATTTGTCAATCTCAATTAGTTGTGTATGTGTAAACGATAACCTACGAGTAACATTAAAATGGCAATGACGTTACGTCCCATAAGAAAAAAAGTAGCTTTCGTTATTTATCCACATTTTACAGAAAATTAAAAATATCATAACTTGGTTATCTCATACCTGAAGGAAACAAAAAATAAAACGAAACAAATGGTTATGGTAGATAACTTTATTCGTACCACATTAGTGTTTAAAATTTTAAAGTAATAGGGTATAAGTGACAGCTGCATATTTAAAGAATCATCCAAAATTATTAAAGCGTATAGGGCAGTCGTAGACACTTGATGTTAAGTAATTTTCTCAGTAAAGAAATGCAGCTAACTTCAAAGTAAAAGTCCAATACAACGGCATTGTTTATTTTCATCTCCTCCTATAAATACTTAGCTATGATGTTTATTTTTGTGAGTATATAATATTTTAGGTCCTTAGCATAGCTAGAAAACTAAGTGAAACGCATGTATCCTACCACAACAACTAATAACGTATCCTATATACGCTCTACACCATTTGAGGGTTTGTAGTCGCCCTAACTGTTTTGTTTCTATTGAAAAGAACCATACATATTTTTAAACGGAATAAATAAAGACAGAAATAAGGAAGTAACAAACAGGGTAAATTATTACTATTCGTAATAATCACAGTTACATATTATTGACGAAATAGTTACCCTAAAATGATTCCCCATTTTGGTAACGAGTACGTAGTCTCAGCTTAAATACAACGTTGCCGACACCAAATTCAGGTTACTTCATCGAAAATACTTGTTGTAACAATATGTATTCATGACTAAAAGTGCTACTTGGGTAGAATTCGGTAAAAATTTATATGATAAAAATCGAGCTAGTCATGGAAAATGTTAACAGATATATTTGACACAGAGGACCCACCATCCACCCGACTTCCCTCCTGGGAAGCCGCCTCTCGATGATAGGTACTACCGGTTTAACGGGCCTAGGGCCTAAATAAACCATAAGTCATCGCTATCTTAGGTGTGTCAGCTCGTACACATCCGGATGTGTGGACTCACATCGCACCTCTTCTATATTGTCGCGTCAATATAGGAGAGTGTCTGAAAAAACGAAGAGAGTGTGTGTGTTGTCAGTGTAACGGTGTGTGATTGCGGGGCCTACGGTGGTAGACCCGGTGTACCCGCTGCTCCTCCTGGGGGTCGTAGTCCACTAGCATCTTGAGTTCTTCGAATGGGTGTGCTGCTGCCCGCTCTATGCCTTTCGTGGCTTTCTTCCTGATTGCTGTCTGGAGAGGCTCCCAGTCCAGGTCCCTCTGGATCTGGGCGTTTTTTACGTACCAAGGTGCGTCTACCGCAGTCCTTATGTACTTATTTTCTGTTGCTGCCAGTTGGTTTATGTAGGTGGGCGCTGCGTACGCCCACGCTACTGCACCATATGTCAACTGTGATCTTGCGATCATTTTTATCATGGTCGGCTTTGTACGAAGAGCCATGGGGCTTCTTCGGTTCAAGAGAGGGTATAGCCTGGCCATAGCCCTGTTTGTCTTTGCTCTTGTTGCCTCTATATGGGGTTTCCATGTTAGCCCCTTATCCATAATCAGCCCTAGATATTTAATCGTTTTGGTCCATGGGATGTCATCTCCGTCAATGCTTATAGCCTCTGTCATCCTCCTCTTTTGGAAGAGGATGGCCTGGCTTTTTTGTACATTTATTTTGATCTTCCAAGTGATACACCAGTCACTTATCAGATCCATTTTTTCCTGTAGTCTCCTACAAATGATACCTGCATTTCTATGCTTTGCCGCTATAGCACAGTCGTCGGCGTATAGGGCTATAGAAGTGTTGTGTGTCTTGGGGATGTTATGTGTATACACGTTATATAAGTGCGGTCCTAACACAGATCCCTGAGGCACTCCTGCTTCTAGTCTTCTTGGTATCGATTTGGAGAGCTTGACTCTGACGCTTGCCGATCTATCATCCAGATAGTGGGCAATCAGTTTGCATGTCTTTGTTGCAAAACCTGCGTTTTGCATTTTGTAGACAAGTCCTTTGTGCCATACTCTGTCAAAAGCTCTGGCTACATCTAGGAAGATCGTGCCAGTAGCTTCTTTCAAGTTGAAACCGCTGGTGACAGTTTCAACTATTCTCAGAGCCTGCAATTCTGTTGAGTGGCCGCTTCTGAAGCCGAATTGCTCCTTAGGGATTATATCTAGGGCGTCTGTTTCGTCTTTGAGCCTGATGTTCAGGACTCTTTCGACGATTTTACTGAGTACGGGCAGCAGGCTTATCGGGCGGTAGTTCTGTGGGAAAGTTTGGTCTTTCCCAGGTTTACCAATCATCACTACTTCAGCATGTTTCCACCTGTTGGGGAAGTAATCGAGTCTCATGACTGCGTTCGTTATGCTGGTTAGTGCAGCAATTCCTTTTCTAGGAAGTTGCTTTATCATTTGATTGGTTATGCCATCTTTGCCTGGAGCTTTGCGCTTCTTCAGACATTTTATGACATTTTCGACCTCCTGCGGTGTAGCTGGGTGCTCCACCGTGGCAGGAGTTTCTGTGTTGTTTAGTCTTCTGCAGCCATTAATTATTTCTATTTCGTGTTGGTCATCTTCGAGCGGATGTTGGTTTAGCCGACACTCTCGTTCGAGAGTGTCTGCTAAGGCCTCTGCTTTCTCTTGGTCTGTATAAGCCATCCCTCCTGCCCCGTGCAGGGGAGGCATTGGTTTGTTTTCAGACCTTAGCCTTTTCTGCATCTGCCATGCAGTATTATCCTTAGTGTCTAATTCTCGTAGTTTATTGGACCACAATCTATCTCTGTGTACCCTTAGTGCATCCCTCAACCTAGTTGAGTGCCTGTTTAGGGCTATTCTATCCTGCTCGAGATGTCTCCTCCCGTAGGCACGTTTAAGCCTTCTATTCTCTCTTATGAGTAGTCTCAGCTCGCGAGGGAGGTCACTTCCCGGCTGGACGTGAGGAGTGTTCATAATTACTGTGCTTTCGTGAAAAGCTTCCAGTATTTTGTTCTCTAGAGTCTCTACTGCTCTTTCAAGTTCCTGAGGGTTATTAATGGCTGCTATTTCTATTTTTTCCTGGACTTTATCCTGGTAATTCCTCCAGTTGGTCTGCTTCCTGATTGAGGTTTCTTGAGCCCTATTTTCTCTACCCAGTGTGAGTACTATCGGATTGTGATCCGATGTACCTTCCTCGAGGGTTTCTATGTCGAAGTCATGGACTATATTCTTTAGGATTGCTATATCTAGCACCTGAGGACGGCCAAGGTTTCTTGGTAAAAACGTTGGTCTGTCTGGTCCTATGACTATGCTCCCTTGGGCTTCCGAGAAGTCCAGGAGTCTTTGTCCTTTTCTGTCCTGTATGGTGCTATTCCACTGTGGATGTTTGCAGTTCAGGAGCTCGGAGAGATCCAGGCCAGCTATTTATAGTCGACCTGTGTTTACCGAAACGTGACTCGGTGTAACGATCGGTTTCCATGTATGATGTAGACTGAAGCCCCTATCTCTATTAGAATTGTTAGGATGCTTGTAAATGTCAATAGATTCAAATGCAAGAACTTTGGTTTCTTTTACATTTATGACATGCCCAGTAGAATGTCGGTGTACAGATTTAGCAGATTGTACAATTTGTTTCTTTCTGATACATCGTTCATGTTCCTTAAGCCTAGTCGATATGGATCGTCCAGTTTTTCCAATATAAACATCACCACAGGAACAAGGAATTGCATATACTTTTTCCGTTTGAACAGGAATAATGTCCTTTGGCGATCTCAAACATTGTCCAATTTTCTTGTGTGTGTTGAAGATTGTACGTATGTTGGACCGGCGAAGTAACCTTGCAATCTTGTCTGTGGTTCCGTGTACAAATGGATGGCAATATCCATTCCCTCTTAAAGCTTTAGTCAGTTTCTCTGTTTCCGATTGTAAATAATTTTGGTCACAAATCGCGGGGGCTCTGTAAACCAATGAATTAATGACTTTTGCGCCGGATGATGACGGGAATTTGCATTTAAGTACCTTTTCGTATGCGTTGGTTTTCTATATATAGAGTGTCCTAAGAAACCATCCCCTTTCCTTTGTACAAGGACATCTAGAAAGGGAATCGTGCCTTCTGATTCAATTTCCATTGTAAATTTTATGTTAGCATGTTGTAGCATGGGGAATAATTTTAGATGATCAAGAAACCCAGGGAGGTTTTCTGGATCATGTGGCCATATTACAAAAGTCGTCTACATATCTGAACCATGATTTTGGTTTTAGTGGAGACGACTCTAAGGCTTCCTCCTCAAAAGCTTCCATGAAGATATTGGCTACTACCGGTGACAGTGGAGATCCAATGGCTTCTTCTGAGGTTTACTCATAGAAAGACAAAATACGTTGTTGCTTCAATTAGATCTAAAAGTCAGTTGTCAATACTATTATGGTTAAATAAGTCTGATATTATAGAAATTAAATCATGTATAGGCACATTCGTATACAGCTATTCTACATCGAAGTTATCTTTGGGATCTAATTGGATTGATTTTAGTTTTTCTACAAAATGCGTAGAGTTTCTAATATATGAATGTCTTTTTTCTGTAAAATTACTAAGAATATTTGAAAGATATTTACCGTTTTTGTAAGTAGGAGATCCTATTGCACTGACGATAGGTCGAAGTGGTACATTAATCTTATGTATTTTAGTTAGTCCGTAGAACCGCGGGATCCTTGCTTGGCCTTAACATTTTGACCTTTAGAGAGGACGGATTGTTCTGTTTCAATAAGGATTTTGGAAGATAAATTTGAACTTGAATTGAAATTTTGAGACCAAATACAAAGATACACAAAAAACAATAAGATCAAAAATTCGTATAGCAAAAAAAATGAATGGCTCAAGAGAGAGTGGGTGGAAATGGAACGCTTACAAAGACAGAATGATTCTCTTGGATTACATAAAAAACTGAAGCTGACAGCTGGAATACATAGGTCAAGGAATAGGGGCATATTGGTCAATGAGGACAACCAAATGATTTCTGAAAGTGATGAAATACAGGTCTGGGAGAGATATATCGAGAAGCTCTTTGAGGGAAACAGACCTCGACCCGAGTTAAGAGATCCCGACGATGCATCAGGTCCATCCATATCTAAGGAGGAGATACAGAAAGCAATTCAGAGCTCAAAAAACCACAAGTCACCCGGTCCGGATGAAATCCCATCTTCTGAAGCTTTTCGACGATAGAGGCATTAACACCTTACATCATATATTTAATATCATCTACGAGACCGGTCGCTTTCCTCAGCATGGTTGGAATTTTTTATCCCTCTGCCTAAAGTAAATTGAATCGACCAATAAGTATGAGCCACACCCTGAAGATCTTTCTTAAAATAATCCACCAACGAATATATAAAAAATGTGAAAGAGACATGGCTGACTCCCAGTTTGGTTTCAGGCAGGGGATGGGCACAAGAGAAGCAATAACAGCTACACATATACTAGAGAATTGCTACGACCAAAGAAAAGACATATTCTTATGCTTCATTGATTATGAAAAGACATTTGACCGAGTAGAACACCACAAGCTCATGCAAATACTAAGGACTCTTGACATAGATCAGAAAGATATTACTTGTATTGAAAATTTATACTGGGATCAGACCGCACGTGTTGAATGGGAAAATGGTCTTTCAAACAACATCTGGATCCGAAGAGGAGTAAGACAATGCGTCTTGTCTCCACTCTTATTTAACCTGTACTCGGAAGCCATCTGCCGAGAAGCACTGGATGATGTCAAGATGGGCATTAAAGTCAATGGAGTATGGATTAACAACATTAGATACGCCGATGACACGGTCTTAATCGTCGATAAGTTGGAAGACTTACAACGACTGGTCAATTTAGTGGGGGAACATAGCGCATCAATGGGCATGAATCTAAATGTAAGGAAGACAAAATTCATGACCATAACGAGAAATCCAGAAGCCGTTGACGATGCAGAACTGACTTTTAACACAATACCTATAGAAAAAGTAAATAGATTCAAGTATTTGGGCACTTGGCTATATGAAGACTGGACATCGGATAACGAAATAAAATGTCGCATAGAACAAGCTAGACAGGCATTTCAAAAACTTAGACACGTGTTCACCTGCTCGGACTTTGACTTGGAATTGCGACTGAGATTCATAAAATGCTATGTGTGGTCGGTATTACTGTATGGGGTGGAGAGTTGGACCTTAAAAGCAAGCGCACTTAACAGATTGGAGGCCTTTGAGATGTGGACATACCGCAGATTATTAAAAATACCTTGAACAGCGAGGGTCACGAATGAGGAGGTTCTAGCTCGAGTTAACAGGGAACGCAAACTGTTTACTGTTATTAAGAAAAGGAAGACCGCATACTTGGGACATATCATGAGAAACGATAAATACCGCCTTTTACAACTAATAATCGAGGGAAAAATCGAGGGCCGTAGAGGTATTGGCAGAAAAAAAATGTCCTGGCTTCGCAACATACGACAGTGGACTGGATTAACCAACATACAGACCTTGGTACACACTGCAAGGAATAGAGAGGAGATGGAAAATGTGATCGCGAACATCCATTAGTGGATACGCATTCGAAGAAGAAGAAGAAGATAAATTTATAACCGTGTCCTGTGGCGGTTTTAGTTGTCTTTTGCTGTCTAGCAGTCCTTCGAACTTTTTCTGTTGCTTAATTGTAACTGCTTGATGTATCCTTTTTGCTTGCGCATTGGTAATGTTATCGAGAGTTCTATAAATGTTTGATATTCAAGTATAAAAGCTAATTTTAAATGAATATTTAATAACTTACGAGCGTTTATAGCATCATTTATTATGAGAAGGCACGATTCCCTTTCTAGATGTTCTTGTACAAAGGAAAGGGGATGGTTCTTTAGGACACTCTATACATAGAAAACCAACGCATACGAACAGGTACTTAAATGCAAATTCCCACCATCATCCGGCACAATAGCAATCAGTCATTAATTCATTGGTTTACAGAGCCCTCGCGATTTGCGACCAAAATTCTTTACAATCGGAAACAGAGAAACTGACTCCAGCTTTAAGAGGGAATGGATATTGCATTGATGATATTAGACGATCAATTAGAAAATATAATAATCCCCCTCCACGAAATGATACTAACAAGGAATTACCGATAGGAAATGCAGTTCTTCCATTTGTACAAGGAAACACAGACAAGATTGCAAGGTTACTTCGTCGGTCCAACATGCGTACAATCTTCAACACACACAAGAAAATTGGACGGAAAGAGTATATGCAATTTCTTGTTCCTGTGGTGATGTTTATATTGGAGAAACTGAACGATCCATATCGACTAGGCTTAAGGAACATAAACGATGTATCAGAAATAAACAAATTGTACAATCTGCTGGGCATGTCACAAATGTAAAAGAAACCAAAGTTCTTGCATCGGTTTCGGGACTCTATAAACGCACAATTAGAGAATCTATTGAAATTTATAAACATCCTAACAATTTTAATAGAGATACGGGCTTCAGTCTACATCATACGTGGAAACCGATCGAGTGACGTTTCGGTAAACACTGGTCGACTATAAATAGCCGGTCTCGTGAATTGAAGATCCCTGAAAATGCCTCGTGCAATCGAACGCGAAACGTCGGAAAGTGTTTCCATTTTGACACGGTCTAATCCCAAGAACCATGATTTCTTAATAAATGTATTTTGTTTCTTTTAGCGTTATCCATGGCTACTTCGATTTTATCTATATTACTTTTTAGCAATCTTTAAAACTTAAAGTATTTCAAAAACAGGCAAATATCTCGAAATCAGCAAGTAAAGATCTTCTCAACAACAATACAAATATAGGAAGTTACATAAATCGTATAATTTTCGCAGTTTTTCAATGCTGTTGTTTTTTTTGTTAAAATAGATAAGCTTAAGATGTACACTTTTTTTGTATCTCAAAACAAAAAGGCTGAAGATGCATGTTAGAATATAAAAAACCACCTTGTAGAAAAGGCTTAGCCCTGCGGCTCTAATGAAATTCGCCCTATTAGAGAATTCAGAAACACAGAACAAATTTAAAAGATATAAGTGAGTCTATAACAAGTTCTTTTAAATGTATTCAGATTCACATTTTCCTTAGAAAATATCTTTGTAATTTACCTTGTAATGTGCTTTCGAAATCCCTGGAGTAGCGATAATCCTTTAAGACTACCTCATCTTCTACTGTCTCTCTCCACCAGCTGGTAATAAGACCAATGGATTTCTTCATTGATGAGATCATCTGGGATTAGGTTATTCTGCCGTCCATTGCTATAATATAGAATTAATTAATTAATTAAGAAGATAAATATAGACCGAAGTAAGGGACTTTTTCCAGTTCTAGACTTCCAGATCGAAATGTGGCATTGGCATAAATCGATTAACTTTTAATTTTACCAACAGAGGTTCACAGTATATTTTATAGTTTCGTGTTGTTAACAAATAATTGTCATAAGCATTTGTAAAAGACTTTAAAAGATCATTTTTTACTAAAAGAGTTGTCAATAAAAGCTTAAAATGCAATGTAAATTATACAGGGTGTTAATTAATGTCGTGGACATATTTCAGGGGGTGATAGTACTAGACAAAATAGGAAAAAAATGCCAATATATACGTGGTCAAAAACGCACCATTTTCGTTATACAATTCAATTTTTTTCTCGTATATTGTGTGTACGCGTGAGAAGTCATTGGTATTCTATTACAGACACTTACCATAAAATAGTAGTATATTACGTACCGAGTAGGGAAGTGTTTCATTACTGTCGAGAGATTAACTAAATCTTGAGGCAGTAATGAAAACATTCCTCCGAGGTTTGTATATTATTTTATTTACATCCACACCATTATTCAAAAAGTAGGTACAATACTTTATTTTGAAAATGAAGAAATGTAGTAAAAAATGCCAAAATTTGTCATTTTCTGTTTTGACGTTTTCATATAATATGTTGTCATCTGAATCAAAGACGCATTCACGGCGACTGATTGCTATGGCACAAACCTTCAAAAACAGCAAAACATAAACAGTCTTTAGCAATTTTGAATTTCTCGTTCGTTCTTTGGGGTCTGTGTAACAAAAGGAGCTAAAATGTTGTGAGAAAGTGATGATAATCAAGATTATTTTAACATTGGTACTCCACTAGAAGTTGAAGAAGCTGCAGACAAAGCAGAATTAAGTTTACTTCCTGAGAAAATTAGAGGGTGATATGAAAAGGCACTGAAGGAATGTGTCCATGGAAGCAAGGGAAGCAGTGCTTCCTTAAAAAAAATTACAAAATATCTTCTAAAATGTAATTTTTGAAATAAGAAACCATTAATTTAGTTTATATTAAAAATGCTAAAATATTATCTTAATAATAAATGTGGCCTTGACTCCGACCGAGCCACAATGAAAATCGAATAGAACCTATGCAGACCGCTAGCTTCTCCGCAGCCAAGTATGCTTGATTTCCTGCGAATCGAGCCAGAGATTATTGAACTTTCCACCGGTTGTTTGCAATTTTTGCATTTCAGTCGCGTGCTTTAAGTTGGGGCGCAAGCTATCGTTGTAGAAGGTTCTTTGTTTGAACGGCTATCTGTGTGTTATGTGATACGTACGTCGCGTCGTGCATGGTGCGATATGGAAGACAATAATACGAACGTGGATATGAAAATACCGTCAACTTCGGCTGTCGGTAATAACGTTGAAAATGTTGGAGAATTTAGTAAGAAGAGTGTGTGTAAATGTGTGGTGTGTGTCTTAATAATAAAGGGATTTTCAACATTAAACTTCGCTGATAAGCTTCAAATAATTTCCAAAGAAAGGGCAAAACCGCCTATGAAAAATTTAACCATAAAGATGAAAAACTTTTTTATCCGAAAAAACAATACGAACAATTTAAATGGCTAACAGGGTGTGAAAATATAAGTAAATTATTTTGTTGGCCATGTTTACTTTTTGAAAATGAAAAAGGTCTCTGGAATAAAACTGTTTTTTCCGAATTAAACAATTTCCATAAAGCTGTAAAAAGACACATTATGTCCAAAGCGCATTTGCAGGCTATCATAAAAGAAAAAATCCTCGGCAAAGCCAGAATTGAACACGCCCTTAATAAACAGTTGGAAATTAGTCACCGCCAACACGATGAACTAGTCGATCTAAATAGACAAATATTAAGAAGACTTATCAATCTTGTTTGTTTTCTCGGACAGCACGAATTGGGATTTAGAGGTCATGACGAAACAAGGGTTTCTTCAAATAGAGGAAATTTTCAGGATTTACTTAGTTTAATGGCTAAATATGATGATTGCTTAAAAATCATTCAGAATGATTTAATTTCCGCTGTTGCAACCACTACTCTAAAAAGAATTAAGCAGGAGATTGGCGAGGCGCGGTTCATTGCTATTGTTCTGGACGAAACAACTGATGTCACTAATGTTAGTCAATTATCTATAGTAATACGCTACGTTTTCCCAAGTGCTGTGTTTGTCCATTGTTTTGCTCATAAATTAAATTTAGTTTTATCCCAGTCCATCAATCACATTAAAGAGTGTAAAGTATTTTTCGTTACTTTAAGTGGTATGGCTGCTTTTTTTCCAAGTCAACAAAACGTACACAAGCTTTGGACTCCATTGTCCACAAACGATTGCCCAAAGTAGCTCCTACTAGGTGGAACTATAATGGAAGAATTGTGTTAACAGTATCTGAAAATCGTGAATCACTGATTGAACTATTTGAGTTCTAAATAGTTCGAGGGGGTTTTTGGACTGTTTGAAATGAGATTTTAATTTTAATTATTTGTTGAACATATTTTCAGAAATATTTTCATTCTCGGACAATGTTTTTAATATATTACAAACTAAAACAAATGATATTGCTTTTTGTCGAAAAAAAGTGGATGATTTTAAGTTCATGTTAAGCCAAAAGAGAGATGACTTTGACGTATTTTGGGAGAAAACGATGACGTTAAATGTAGAGCCACAAGCCAAGCGTCTTCGAACAGACAAGGTGGGATATGTCATACA
This sequence comes from Kuschelorhynchus macadamiae, assembly GCA_030620095.1. Taxonomy (NCBI): domain Eukaryota; kingdom Metazoa; phylum Arthropoda; class Insecta; order Coleoptera; family Curculionidae; genus Kuschelorhynchus; species Kuschelorhynchus macadamiae. Next base: position 1,029,148 of record JAUTXW010000779.1, on the reverse strand, counting down.
TACGCCTCTTTTATGAAATAATCGATCAAATTCAGCAACAAATAAACTATACATTTAACGGTTTAAATGATTTTAAATTCCTCGAGCTCTGCAATTTTGATGCATTTAAAGGAAAAACTTTTCCAGAAGATGCGTTTAAATATCTTCTTCTTCATTATGGCCAGTTTTTCGACCGAGTGTTACTGCGATTTGAACTAAAAGTGATTTACGTAACTGATGACATTAGGGCAAAAAATAACGCTAAGGAACTAATGCAATTTTTAAAAGACACGGAGCTGGAAGATGCTTACACCGAAGTGTCGAAATTGTGTGAATTAGTATTGACAGTACCTGTCACAAGTTCATCAGTAGAACGCAATTTTTCAACACTTAAGCGTATAAAAAATTTCGTGAGAAATTCAACGGGGCGGGAGAGACTTTCGCATACATCGCTGTTGTCCATTGAAAATAAACTTCTCCAAAATACGTTGGAGCATCGACGTTTTTATGATGACGTCATTGACGAATTTTCAAAAAATGATCGAAGAATCGAATTACATTACAAATAGGTAAATTTCTAAAAATTGCTTCCCTTTCTTAAAATTTCACCGCACGCCCCTGGGTGACTGTAAATACCAATAAATACTTAATGAAAACACATAACTGTGAAACTAAGAGGAATTAGGTATCAGGTTTAAAGTTGTATGTTTCAGTTTGTGCGACAAATTTTCCGGATTGATTAGACATCTTAATAACAAGAATGGGCAGCATCCAGTACCAACAACAGCTATGCAAATACTAGAAATTGTTGTAAGAAATCTATTATTTTGTGCTCAGACTATAAATGGAAATTTTATTTAAGTACAGCTGATATTTGCCAATAGTGTGCTTTTTTGTATTTGGATAAGGTTACAAATTCTCTACATTTAAAAAAAAAAACCTTATAGTTTTTAGAGATAATTTGAATTAAAATAAAAATTTAGCATTTCAAGCTTCCATTTATTGTCGAAATACTACCTAAATTTTGATCCCAGGACCTAAATAGTTAGTTACCCGAGTAAAATAAAAGCCATATAAATCTAATTACTATGAAATATTTCAAATTTTATTTACAGCGAGTTTTCTCTAGAGGCCTAAAATCACACAATTTTTATTAGAAAATCTCACTTTTTTGAAATGGAACATATATCTCTATATTTTTCTGGCATTTTACACCTCACCTAAAACTCTTCAAATTTTAATAATAATATCATATACCTATCTCCAACAGTGTTCGAAAACTCTTGATTTTCCTAGTGTATTTTAAGTATTTTAAACAACTTATTGTTAATTTAATTTGTAAATTCAAACCTAAATTTTTAATTCCACTTTTATTTTACAAAAACGAGCTATTCGTTACATGTTCAAAGCTTATTTGATGATACTTGAATCTGTATCTCTCATACATAAAAAACATGGACATTTAATAACTGAAAGGGCCTTTAAAACTTGACAGAATTTGAACCTCCCGCTTTTTATCCCCAGAAGAACCTTAGTAAAACATTAAATTTTATATGAAAGTAACAAAATGTACAATCACCTCACAAAAATATCACTGGCCGACAAGATTTTTCTAACACAGGCCATTATTTTCACAATGGAATAACCCTCCCAATATTCGGAAGCCCTAATACGTAACATTTTTTAATAGCCTAATTAGAATGTTTTATATTGGCAGGTAAACAATTTTATTGTGGGGCGGCTAAAATGGGTCCATTTTACAACGGAAAAATTACCTACACTGGGTTGTTTTCAACATCAGACATAAAATAAACGTTAAACATCATTCTTCTGTTTAGTTTCGAATTGAGTGGTTCTCTGTGTATCGGTAAGCAAGTGTATGTGAAGAAGAGAACGTCGAGTCAAACGCGTCGAAGTTGCAAAATTTCTCCTGATAAATTTTCTTATATTTGTGGAGAACTTCTGGTGAAATCACAAGCCAGGCCATTTTCCGAAAATGTAAAAAAGCCTACTTTAAATATTTTGGTGTGTTAATTGGGGATCAAGATAAGCGGTGGGCTCCCCATGTGTGCTGTGTTAGTTGTAGTGTATCACTATTGGTGCAGTGGATGAAAGGAAAGAGAAAAAATATGCCTTTTGCAGTTCCAACGGTATGGCGAGAACCCACCAATCATTCTGGCGATTGTTATTTTTGCCTGAAAAAGACTGAAGGTTATTCCAAAAAGGGAAAGCACAATATAGAATATCCAAATTTGCAATCTGCCATACGACCTGTCCCTCATAATCCAAATTTGCCAGTGCCGATTGCGCCTTTAAATTGACAAGCTATTGATTTGGGAGATAATGAAGATAACGCATCATCAGGCAGCTCAGGAGAACAGTGCACCGATCCCACTTTTACCACAGGTCCAGTTCCGGCGAACCACATATGATTGTTCAAAGTGAATTAAATGATTTAGTACATGATTTGGGGTTATCCAAGCAACAGCCAGAACTTCTGGGTTCCCGTCTTAAGGAATAGAACCTATTGGCCAAAGAAACAAAAATTACGAATTTCAGAAAAAGAAATGCTGTGTTTTCTGAATTCTACAGTATGGAAAATTCGTTGTGCGCGTGTACTCATATAGACAGTTTAATGCAGGAACTTGATATTAAACATTCTCCCTGTGAGTGGCGCTTATTCAAAGACTCATCTAAATATAGCTTAGAAGCTGTATTATTGCATAGTGGCAATTTAAAACCCTCTATACCAGTTGCCCATTCAGTTGCAATGAAAGAAAATTATGAAAATATGCGCACGATTTTGGATAAAATAAACTACAATAAGTATAAATGGCAGATATGTGGGGACTTAAAAGTTATAGCGATTTTAGTAGGACTTCAGGGGGATTTACAAGATATTGCTGTTTTCTTTGTTTATGGGACAGTCGTGCAACAAATCCAGCATTATTGGCAAAATCTGGCCAGAAAGAAGAATTTCAACCGGGATCTCAAAATGTTAAATTTATACCTCTTGTTGATCTCAAAAATGTCCTTTTGCCTCCTCTTCACATTAAACTTGGGCTGATGAAAGACTTTGTGAAGGCTTTGAATAAAGATGGTGATGGATTTAAATACCTAAGACAAGTCTTTCCCCGGTTAAGTGATGCCAAATTAAAAGAAGGCATTTTTATTGGGCCACAGATCAGAAAATTTCTGGAGGATGTCAATTTTACGGAAAAGCTTACCAGGCACGAACTCAGAGCATGGAATTCATTTGTTCATGTAGTAAGAGGATTTTTAGGCAACAATATGAATGCAAATTATGAACAATTAGTTAATGAACTCTTAGATGCCTATAAAGCGGTTGGTGCCAGAATGTCATTAAAAATTCACTTCCTCCATTCCCATCTGTCATTTTTTCCTAAAAATTTGGGAGCTGTTAGTGATGAGCAGGATGAAAGGTCTCACCAAGATATTAGAATAATGGAAATTCGATATCAAGAACGATGGGATCCAGCCATGATGGGTGACTACTGTTAGTTTTTGAAGAGAGAACTCATAACCTCATAAACGGAAAAAATAAAGTTTAATTAGTGTTTTAAGTTAATATTTTTCTCGTTTGCTTTTCTCTTAGATGTATGGTATGTTTAATAGGCGAAAACGGGAAACATAGTCAAAAAACAGGATTAAGAATTTTCTGAAATCATTTTTTCTATAGATATTAAGTATCGTAACATTCGATATGGTTCTACAACTCTAACAAGAAAACCCTACGTGCTACGACTTTCTATTTGTCATTTTCGTATTTGGATAGGTCCATTCTATTAGATTATGCTATTCTGATTTGTGTTCCAACAAAACATTTTTTTTTGTCGGCCAGTTTAGAAATACTGAATCTCTTAAATTGTTTAAGAAAAAAGTAATATGTAGCTTGGAGGCAAAATCATATAATAACTGACAAGAATTTTACGATGAGCATACCGTATATTTTGTTTTTTTTTGTTACTGATGTATTTTATTTAGGTCATGTGGCTAAAATCTGTTTTTAAAAGCTTTATGTCACTTTTATTATTATATATACAAATAAAACAGAAAATAGTAAAACCAAACGAACACTTTAATTCTGTAACATAAAAAAATCAGTTTCTTCTTAATAAATGTTCGACTATATGTCCTTGTTCAAACACATGTCAATTCTTTTACCAATATTTTCCCGAACATTGGCTAACATGGTTTGTGTTATTGTTTGACATACCCCCTTAATTCTATTAATCATGTCATGTCTTGTCGTAGGTTTTGTGACATACAATCTGTCTTTTACATAGCTTATAGAAAAACATCTAACTGGGTTAGGACCACAAGACTTTGGCGGCCATGCAACAAAACCCCGAGGCCAACCCATCTTTGAAGACAATGCTGATCCAAATATTCTCCCGCTTCCAAATGAATGTAAGGGGAGGGTTCCATCTTGTTGGCACCACATAGTTTGACGTTGGTTAAAATTCACTTCTTTCAATATTATTGGCAACTGCTGTTTCAAGAAAAGTAAATAAGTACGTCCCTATAAAGGTTCATTAAAAAAATATGGACCGATAATTCGTTTGTGGAGAATGCTGCACCACACATTAATGGACCAATGATTTTAGTGTTGAGCTTCAAGGATCCAGTAAGGGTCTCTATTGCATAATAATACAATATATTGTGCCTATTGACAGCATCATTACTTCTGGAATGTAGCTTTATCTGAATACGCGATACTTTTTAAAAAATTTTGATTTACTTCAATTTGGCAGTAAGTTACGCGCCTCATCATGGTTAACTCTTTGATAAAGTTCTATATGGTGTGGATGGTATTTATACTTGCGCGTTGTTCGATTTAACGTAGCACGCAGTGGGGATTCTCCTGAACTTGTAATAATATTTCGAGTCCTTTTTCATCATCAACTGTTCTATTCACAACTTTACGTTTTGGACATTGCACACGGCTCATTGAATCAAAACGTTCCCTTACAAATTGAAAATTCCGTAGACTGGGTTCTCGCCGCTCTGGTTACTTTGTCTTGTATTACCTTTCGCCTAAAAGGTAATTTTTATCCACCTGTCCCACAACATAAGTCACAAAGATTAATTCATTCCTCGCAAAATCCATTTTAGGTATAAACAACTCGACAGTAAAATTGTTTGACTTCAAAATGAACCTAATTAAATAGATTCCTAATGCCAAGCAGTCTGTGACACTGGTTTCATTTGTTTTGCATGGCTACTTCGTTTTATTGACAACTTATTTAAAATAGAAATATGAAAAACTAGAAATTTCGAAAACTGTTAGAGAAAGGTATTATTAAGAAAACCTGAAGAGTTGTAGCTGAGGTAAAAATGGGAAAAAATATACAGGGTGTTCGATTTAAAAAAAGTGAGACTTTTTAATAAAAAGTTTTGTGACTTTGTGCCTCTAGAGAGAACACCCTGTAAATAAAATTTGAAATATTGCATAATAATTATGTTTATTTGGCTTTTATCCTACTCTGGATACTAACTTTATAGGGCATGGGATCAAAATTTAGGTAGTATTTTGACAATAAACAGAAGCTTGCCAATGCTACACTTTATATTATTTAGAATTATCTCTAAAACTATAAGATTTTGAAATTTTAAACATGTAATAAAAGAGTGTTGGAATTACACGTTGAATTCAAAAATAAACTGAAATACAGAGACCTCCATTTAAAAAAAATATCTTTATTGCACCCTACTTTGTAAGCGCACCCTGTATAAACCGAAATATTTTTAGAATGTGGTGAATCTTCAACTATATCATGACACAAAAGCAGATTACTGACAAATGACATCTTCAAGGAAAAATATTACTCCGTACTATCGTTGACTCACCCTGTAGATACAGGGTGGCGCAATAATGTGACAACGTACCATATCTCCCTCATTTTATATAATTTTGATTTTTTTTATGAAAGTTGCATACCAAAAACAAGTCTACAATTTAAAAATATTTCTAATTATACAGGGTATTTCACAAAAGTGAGGCAGCTAAGAATTACCTTTTTTTTTAAATGGGACATCATATATATTTTAAAACATCACATTTTGTTTCGACGTTGCCAAATTATTCAAAATATCTAACTCTAAAAAAAATCATGGTCATGCATAACCTACTATAACTTCTAACCTTCAACGATTTCATTAATGAAAAATTGTACCAAAGAAGACAAATATCTAACTACGAGTTTAGATAACCGCATACCTAATAATTTTAACGGGGTGCTTGCTGACAATATGCCAACTTGACAAAATTAAAACTAATTTTTCTTTAATTTGTTTAATAACACACCCTGTATCTGACTATCTTATCGTGTTCCGTTATTAATCCTCTTCCACTTTTATTCAGGTGATCTTATACCTATCTCTAATAGTTTTTGCGATATATTAATTTTTATTAATTGTGTCGTTGAAAATGCATTAAAACATATTGATGTCATTTTTATTTAGCCATGTTTATTAAAGAAATTATACGTCAAAGTAATATTGTTTGAAAAGGTTTCTTTCAATTTATCTGTCAGTGGCAAAAATTACTCTTGTAAACATTGTATAATATTTCTTTTAGGACAGCTCACCTTTCGACAAGCTCTGAAAGATCAATTTCATCAATCAAATATTTTTCGTTTTTAGCAGCATAAGCTGATAATCTAATTTATCATTAGAAATTGTGGATTGTTGAAAATTTTTAACAAATTGGAGACTAGAGTTTCTTTCATTTGTTGCGGTTGAATATCCAGCAGTTAAAATTAATTGGCAGAGTTTCAATGCATGCCCTAGAGGAACTTTAAACTTTTCTGCAATACTAATTAAGTCTGAACTGTGCCAACATTGTTTTTAGCATACATCAAAAAGTACCTCTAACTGCCCCTGACGTAAATATTCGTCTGGTCTTAGTGATGGAGGAAACATATTTGTAACTTTTTGGACGTTTTCGATCTTTATATTTTCTTTATTTAATGGCAATTGAAAAATATTTAGAAAATTAGCAATATATTTAACTAAAGCACTTAGATTATTTTGTATAAAGGAACTTAAGGTATCTACAATGCAAAAAAATTCTTTTCGATAAAACTCGTCAAATCCAAAATCCCTATTAGCATCCTTTTTTTTTCGATACCAAACGCCGTCTATGATGTTTTCTATAGTCCTCTTCTGGCAAAATACTTACTTTTTGAGAGATTAATTGAGCACTTTCAATTAAGTTATTTATTTTCGTATCACTATTGTGAATTTCGATTAAAGAATCATTGGTAATAATAATATCAACTGCATCTAAAATATTTAGGTTTAAAATTATGTCTTCATTTTATAAAATATATGTTTTGTAAAAAATAAACAACTTATAAAATCGAACGATTTATATAATTCATTAGCTATATTTGGTTCTTTTACTATGTCGTCCAAAACTTGAGGAATACCTTCGAAAGAAGTGTTTACAGCTTTTAAAGTTTCAACTCTAGCTGTCCATCGCGTTTTATATAAATTTTTCAGTGAAATGGCATTTTCAATCGTTGCAATTATCGCCTTTAACAGCTGTGATCCTTTTGTACTGCTGTTAAAAAAGACAAAAAGTTCCGCCAATACATTAAGAGTATCATCAATAATTGCCCTAAATCTCTAAATCTGCAGCTATAAAATAAATAAAATAATAAATAAATAAATAAATGCTTTATTGTCAAAAAAATTTTACAATTTTGTGGACAAAGCTGTTGTAAAAAAAAATAGTTTACAACATCAAAATTAGCAAACAAAACAAAACAAAAACACATCATAAATATTATAGAAAAATAATATTTAAATCAAGAATTTAGAATATTAATATAATAGAATCCTAAAAGAAGTACATTAGAAATGTACTTTGTCAGTCGTACTATGTTATAAACATTTTCATAAATATAATGTAAAAAAAATAAAAAAGCAAAGTAAAAAATAAAAAATAAAAAAGTACGAAACAATTAAAAAAATACATATACAAAATTCGGTAAAAATGGTTGGTAATGGCAACTATCACACTAGGGGTTCATAAGGATAAATTTATGTGTTGTAAAACTCGTTCACGGTGTAGAAGGCGCTTTCCAGTAAGAATGACTTCAAAGCCTTGCGAAATGAAGTCAGAGATATTATGGATTTGATGTTAAATGGTAGGTGATTATGCATTTTTTTTGCATTGTAGATTATTGATCTTTTAATTAACTCTGAGTGTGGGGTTGGAAGATAGAGATCGTGCTCAGTGTTTCTGAGAGGGTAGTTGTGAGAAGGTCTCTCTAATAGAGCAGGTGCATGCTTACGAATTAAGCAAACCGATTCCAAAATGAATAAGCAAGGAAGGGTTAGTATTTTATATCTTTTAAAGAAATCTCGGCAGTGAGTTCTACTGTTAAGTCACAGTAGGTAACGAACAGCTTTTTTTTGTAGTATAAAAATTCGATCAAATTGAGTCGCACAACATGTACCCCAGAATGGAATAGCATATCTGAGGTGCGACTCAACAAGAGCAAAATAAACAGTTCTAGAGGTAGAAAAGCTAAGCTCCTCGGAAACAGATCTTAACGCAAAGCAAGCAGAACCCAACTTCCTTGATAAAGCGTCGATATGTGGATCCCATTTTAAAGAATCATCTACAAGAAGCCCTAGAAATTTTACAGAGTTTACGACATCAATAGTGGTGCCATTAAGGTAAAAAGGTTGCAGCGTGTTTTTATAAGACAAGACTTTCGTAGTACTGCAGCTTGTTAGTTAATATATTATGATTCACACAATCGAAAGCTTTGGAAAAATCACAGAAAATTGTTGCCGTAGCGTGATGGTTGTTTAGGCTGGAGTAAACTCTATTAAGAAGGGAAAACATGGCATCGCTTGTGCATTTGTTACTTAAAAATCCAAATTGATGTTTTGTAAGTATTTCATATCTAGACAGAAATGATAAAAGCCTTTTTTTAACCAGTCTTTCGATGATCTTAGATAGCGTAGGGAGAAGTGCAATTGGGCGATAGTTCGAAGCTTCTTCTGAAACACCTCCTTTGTGAAGAGGTATGATTATTGCAGTTTTAAGGCAGCTTGGAAAAGTACCATTTTGGAAAGACATATTTATCAAAGCAGTCAGATGCTCTAGAGTGCACTCCGGCAGACTTGAATACATTTTTAAAGTAAGCTCATCAATTCCCGAGGAAGATTTATTTTTGATATCATTAATTGTACTGCGAAGTTCTGATAAAACTACTGGTGAAAAGAAGAAACTGTGCAGGTTTACCCTATGATTAGAGAGATATGAAATTGGGTCATTAGACTGAGATACGGATTTAGTCAAATCTTTGGCTACATTTACAAAATAATTGTTTAGGTCCTCAGGAGAGGTAAGGATAGTGTTGGATAAAGGAGTTTTGTTTCTTAAATCATTTACGATAGACCAGGTTTCTTTAGCTACATTTTTGGCGTTAGAAAGTCTATTATTGTAATAAATATCTTTGGCGGCTTTAATAGTCTTATGATAAATTTTTCTGTATGATTTTACATAATTATGAAAAAAGACACTGTCCGAAAATTTCTTTAAATGAGATAGTGACCGCATGTTCTTAGAAGATATACGTAAGCCTTTAGTGGACCAGGGTTTACTTCTTTTATTTTTGATAGGCCTAAGAGGAAAAGATTCAGAAGCTATATTAGTTAGAGTTTTTATAAAACGAGAAAATTCAGTGTCGACATCATAAGTGTGAGAGTCCCAGTCAGTTATTTGACATAGGTGTTTGAAATTAATGAAATTTCTAACCGAAAAAATACGGCCTACTTGTCTAGAGGAATTTTTGGCTTTGGATGTAATTGAAAATTTTGTGAAAATTGCTTCATGATCGGAGAAACCTGGACTTAAGACATTACATTCGACGGAGCTAGGATCGAAAGAAGACACAACGTAATCTATAGTACTGGCACTTGTCTTAGTAATTCTGGTTGGTGAGTTGACGTGCATGGCAATTCCTAATGACTCAAAGATGGACTGAAGACATTCCTGAGCAGCACACACACTGGAAAAGTCAATATTGAAATCGCCACATAAGATTAATTTGCTTTTTACAGGAAGGGACTCGAGCAAACTTAGAAGGTTATGGCAGAATAATTGCACATCAGCATCAGGTGTTTTATAAATACAAATAATATAAAGGTCATAAGTATTGTGATAAACGATAGAAAATTCAAATACTTTTTCAGATAATAAATGATTATACTTTGATATTTCGGAAAAATCGTTGTTTAAAGACATTATCATGGTACCTCCATGAGTTAAATTAGTTCTATTAAATCTGGCAATTGTGGTATAGTTTTTAATAAAAACAGGTTGATTGATATTTAGCCAGTGCTCAGTGATGGCAATGACTTCTGGAAAATTTAGCTTTTCTAACAAAAGATATAATTCGTCTGTTTTATGTCTTAAGGACTGAATATTAAGAAAAAAAAGATTAAAATTACTATTGGTCAATTTTCTAGAGGGTGCTAGATCCTCTTTTCGCGTCATATTGACTAAAAATTTTTACTTTTTGATGGTGAACCACTAGAATAATATTTACCAGTACTTTCACGAATTTTTTGGAGCCGTAAAATTTTTTCCGAGGAGTAGAAAGATCTATACGCTGCAAGGTCTGAGTCCACTTCAGATGAACCAATCCCATAGGTATCGTGGAAGCGATAATACAACTTGCGCAGGGAGTCCTTGTCACTGGGAAGGCCTTCTGAAGCTAGCAATAATTTAATGCTAGTACTTGTATGCCCCTCAAAACACACACTAGATGGCTGGTCGTGTAGATAAGCAAGAAACAGCCTTAAGCTCTTTAGTAAGGAAGGATCCCTTAATCTGGCTAATATATAGCGACCATTTGCTTTATCCGAATCTTGGGACAGCCGCACTCTTGGTGGAGTCATTGGATCAAACTGCAAAAAATCATTTTTCCTTGCAGTTTTCTCCATGCTTAATTTAGAACCCTCCAGTGCCAATGACCTACAAGCTGCTATGGCCTCCCTGTCAGAGCCAATCATGACTGACTTATCCTCCTCAGGCACAAATGTCACTGGTGATTCCAATAATTGAGGCTTTGGTGGAGACAGCCCCCGGCTCTTTGGGATATCTATATTGACATCTTGATGACTAGAAGATGAGACATTATGGGCTGTGGAAGTGGGCGGCGTTTGGATAAGGGTTGGTGAAACTGAATCATTGGTAGGATCAATTATGGTACCAGGTGGCCACAGACTAGCGTTCTTAAGCTGAAAATAACGTGTGACCAACTATTTCTAGATTTTTTTTGAGTGCCATTGAATCTACCTAACATAGAAGCAGCGTAATCGTAGGATTGAAACGCTCACTTTCATAAGTCTATATAATTTGCCTTCAATATTTTAATAATGTCGTTAGCAGTGTCTTCACCAATTTTGTTTTTAACATCAATGACACTTAACAATCTTTCCTTGGGACACCCACTTTTTTCTACAAATCTCACAATTATTGATAACATTTCTTTATTATTTGAAACATCAGGTGTGTGATCAGCCATAATGGTAAAAATGGGGCCTCATTTATTTGAGCTAAAGTTCTTTCTTATACTAATTTACCTAGAAGTCCAATAAATTTGTTTTGAGAAAGTGCACTCAAATAGGTTAAATGATATCGCTTTATTTCAGAATCATCAATCCATTTTTTTTTAATTAAATTGTGTCGTGATATAAGTTCCACAATTTTACAAAAGTTCCCTTCTTTTTCGGCATGTCATGAAACGTTGAACCCTGCTCAGCCAAGGTTCTTGCTACATCAAATAATATTTTGACTACATTAGTGTTATGATACGGTTTTGTACATTCATAAGATTTCTTTTACTTTTTTTCAAGAAGGTTATCAATATGATTGGATTTAATTAGAAAATGACAGTAATCTGATAATGCAGACTTATGTGCAATATAAACAAAGTATTGCTGCAATTTTCCACTCTTATTTCCCCCTAAAGATTTCATTTCCAACCATCAATTTCTTATGCCATCAATAGCCCACGCGCTTTCAGATGTCTCTCTTCCTGGCTCATCAGAAAATAAAAAACAAACAAAACAAAAAGCTGCATCTTTTGCAACACTATATTTTAGAAATTTAAACTCTGTACCATTTCGAATAAAATCTATCTTTTCCATCACTAGGAAAAACTTTTAAAACTGTTTGGTGAGGACCTAATTTAATTAAATAATTTTTCTGTTGATTTAATAAAACTGAATTTCTTAACCCAGGATCATGATTAACTATGTCAGAATTAGTAGAAGAATCAGGAATATCAATTTTCAAACATGCATTTTTTTCTCTATTTCTGAGAAATATTTCTTACAAAACAAATTAGTTTCAACACAAGCCTGGCTAATCTCAGATGATATATCATACATCTGGGGATTTAGGGATTCAATTTTTTTTTTTTTGTAATTTAAGGGGTTTCATTTTATTTTAGTTCTATAATATAAAACTTGTTACTGCATAAAATAATATTTCCTTATTTAGCGTCTCGTCTGACGTTCTTTTTTTATTATTATCACTATAATATGTTGCTTACAGCCACCATGGTATATATTTTAATAAATACAGAAATAATTACAGTTGCATTGCATAATTATGAGTTTTTTATACTTCCGTGTTCCGGAATAATTAAATGTGTAGACTGAATTAAATTTGTTATTTAACTCTTTGTTGTTGGTTATAATTAAAACGAAATTTTTTAAGTCATTGGCATTTTCATTTATCATATCTTACTATTTTTTTTAATTAACTATATGCATTATAAATATCAAATTATGGTTTAAATTTGAAGTTAATTTATTTTATAAAATGTTTACAACAATATATTTTAATGCATTTTCAACCACACAATTAATAAAAATTAACACTTCGCAAAAACTATTAGAGGTAGGTATAAGATCACCTGAATAAAAGTGAAAAAGGACTAATAGCAGGATAGATAGATATAGGGTGTGCCATTTAAAAAATCAAAGAAAAATTAGTTTCAATTTTTCCAAGTTGGCACATTTGCAGCAAACACCCGGTATAAAATTATTGGGTATGTGGCTATCTAAACTCTTAGTTAGACAATGATTTTCTTTGATACAATTTTTCTCTATTGAAATCGTTGTAGGTTAGAAGTTTTAGCAGGTTATGGGCGACCATGTTTTTTTTAATTTAGATATTTTTAGAATTTTTTTGTGAAATAACATGTATAATTAAAAATATTTTTTAAATTGTTCTTGTTATACAACTTTCATAATTTTTTTTTAATTATTAAAAACGAGGGAGGTATGGTACCATGTCACACAATTGTGCCACCCTGTATAAATACAGAAATATGGGAAGTATCTTAAAATATGTTCTATAACGATATGTTATATAATGATATAGCATGATATGCAAATAAAAATGTGAACAAATTCTGGTTATTAAGCAAATCTAAAGAAATATTTTTATTATTTTTATAAAACGATACATTATATCCTAGAGTTCCCAATCAACACCTAATTAAAAATAACCTTTTATAATTATTTCCTTATTGAATATTCTTACCAAAACGAAAAAAAAAATAATTTGTTAATCACTTGTTAGCACTTCAAAACGTAATTCAGACACACAAGTTTACTTTTCGGTATGGTTCTTATAAGATCATACTTTAACAAATATTACTGATTAGAGTCGAAGCATCACTATTAAAAACGGTTCTGAAACTAATTTGAATTCTGTAAAAAAACTCGATTTGTTTCTGGTTATAGCCTAAGGACGCTGCTTCTAAGTAAAGATGGTAGATATAATTCTTAAGAAGCTTGGTGGGACGTAGGTCACGCTGTCGGTCATTTAAAAATACGCAGAGGGTAGTGATAATACTATCAGAATGCAAATTATGAAATTATTAGTTTATTATAAGAATTTGAATAAATAAGGTTCTTGTCGGAGTAGTTGCCCCCGTAAAATTAAATGCGTGTCCAAAAAGAATACAGTGAGTTTTTAGCATCAATTGTAGATACTTGCATCGAAAAAAATTTACCGTATTTTTATTTATTTGTTTGTTTGTCTGAGTGAATAATAAAATTATTGTTTATATATAATATATAGGACAGGAGTTTTCACGGTCGTGGTCAATTAAGTGAATTCCATTTTGACACGGTCTAATCCCAAAAACCACGATTTTCTTAATTATATTTATTATATTATATTTTATTTTCGACATAAACTGCAGCCTGCAGCACTGTCACTGGTTAAAGTGACGAGCCGCCACTGGTAAACACAATAAAATTATAATTAAAAACCGTACAAAACCGCTGTATATTAATAATGAATTAACCAGTATTAACAATTAATTAGAACCATTTAAAATTTAGACAAAGTGGTAAATAATATGACAGTATCATATCATATTAAGTTATCCTGTCCCTGCTTGGATTTTTGCGGAACATGCCACAAGGAATTTAGTAAAATATAGGACTCCTAGGATTACAACATTTTCAATAATGACTGGATTCGTTGAGCGTGGATTATTTAGTATAACACAAAATTGCAAATTGACTTTATATAGAGTTAATTGGGAAATATGGATTACGCTGTTAAAATATTTTCGACAATGAAAAATCTATAAAACCTAGATAGATTAAAATTTTTAGTGGATTTTTTGAAAGTAAATATTTTCGTAACGAAAAGAAATGTTAAGATATACAATAATTGGAGATAAAATCAGAAGGTCAAAAAATGTAAAAAAGAAAACTTAAATACAAAGATATACTTATAAACTAGAGAATACAAAATAAAAAAAATTATAAAAAAATTAAACCGACTTAGAAATCAAAACACCGACTTCACTGAATACGTAATTATGTGTTTGTGATTAAATAATTAAGAATAAATGTAGCACCAACTTCAGGGAGTAAAATTGTATTGTAAAAATCAGGTTTAAAAAATGACCCACTGCGTATTTTTTGCTGATATAATGTTGAACGCGTGGAATCGAAACGCGAGAGTAGAATTTTAAAAATCTTCTTGCAATATATCTTGGAGCAAAAAATAAAATAGCGACATTCCTCCATTTTTAACTTTTTTTTATTATTCTTGCTATGGGACCACTCCGGCGCTATCCTGCATATTCACTGAAAATTTCATCTAAATCGATCAAACCATCGCGGAGTAATCGACGTATAAATAAAAAAAAAACGATAGAATTGTCGCCATTTTTATTTATTTACTATGCTTGCTAACGGACCACTCCGGCAATATCCTAAATGTCCCCTGAAAATTTCATCCAAATTGGTCAAACCATCGCGGAGTAAGCGATGGACAAACATAAAAAATTACGTAGGGTCAAACTGATAACTACCTGCTTTTTTAAAGTACGTTATAAATTTTAATGAGGGTAGTCTGTTACTAACGTTTTATTCATACCGAATGTTCATTTTTCGAAAATGTCAAGTAAAATATTAGATTTTGAGGTTACACATTTTCATGGTCACCCTGTATACACAAAATTACATAACAGCATAGCAGAAGAGTTACCTTTTAGCAAATGGGGTTGTAACTGTATTATACACCTCAATGCTTTAGTTTAAAAAGGATATTTAAAAAAAAGTAAAGTTTAATTTAAGTAAGTTTAATTATAGTCTGCCTTTATCGCCCTTATAACGGTTTTTTTAAATATAATTATTACAAAAAAAAAAACGGGTGAACCGATTTTAAATCAAAATACATGGAACCATCAGAGAGACGTCCTTTACAATTTGACCTGTGACTCACCAAAATCGGCCAAGCAGTTTAGACAATATGCTGGAACAAACATAAAAAAAATACATACAGGTCGAATTGACAATCTCCTCTTTTTTGAAGTCAATTAATAAAAATATTTACATAGCATTTTTCTAACAGCACATTTTTAAAAATATTTATGTTGGCAGCATCTCTAATTTCTTTATTCAGTTTATTATATAGTGTACATCCCGTAAAGTAAACATATTTTTGATACATAGTGCAGTAGATCGGTGGTTTTCAGGAAACAGAACCACCTTCGATCTCGTGTCGTAACTATGAGATGATCTTACTTCTTGAAAGAAACACTTAATATGGTATACAAAACAACATATTTCATAAATATAAATGTCAACAGTCAAAACCTTTAAATTTTTGAAAGCATCGCGACATAATTCGAGAAAACTTTAGGCCGGCAATCAGACGTATTACATACTTTTGTAAAATAAAAATCATTTTAATATGAGAACTCGTATCCCAGTTTAGTATACCATACCTATATCGCGAGTGTATATCAGGGTAATAAAGAGTTAGAAGCATATCTTTGCTGCAAGGCGAGGACATAAAATTTAGTACATAACAGCCACTGTGCAGTTTAGATGAAAGTTAGTCAACATGAAAAAAACCACTTTAAATTTTCATCAAAAGCGATACCCAACAGTTTGGTTTTCTCTGCAAGAGTCAATGGATACTCTGAATTCTCGAATAGCTTAAAATCTAGCATATTATTGTTAGATTTCATCGAAAAATGTATTATTGTAGTTTTATTTTTATTTATCTTTCGTTTGTTTTTTTCTTTGGACCATAGTATTATTTCTTTGTAAACATTCTCGGCTTGTGTTTTTAGTGAAAATAAATTATCACCAACTACAGAAATGTTTTAAGATATTTTAGTAACGTAGCTGATCAGGTCATCAGCAAAAGTCAGGAAAAGGAATGGTCCCAATGTGGAACCCTGAGGAATCCCTGACTCAACAATTTTTAGACCACTATTAGTACCGTTTACTCGCACGGTCTGGTTTCTGTCAGACAAGTAAGATGTTAGAAGATCTAAAGGTTTACACCTTACACCATATCTAAACAGTTTTGAAAGTGACAACTTATGATCTACTATATCAAAAGCACGCGAAACGTCAATAAACATACCAAAAACCAATAATATCTTATCTAGGAACTCGGTATGGTACGCTGAAACTGGCACAGTGCTGTCTCTGTACTTCAGGGGCGTGCAGTCCATGGAAGCAAGGGAAGCAGTGCTTCCCCAAAAAAAATTACAAAACATCTTCTAAAATGTAATTTTTGAAATAGGAAACCATTAATTTAGTTTATATCAAAAATGCTAAAATATTATCTTAATTATCAAGCCAATAATAAATGCGGCCTAGACTCTGACCCAGCCACAATAAAATATCGAATAGAACCTATGGGGGCCGCTAGCTTTTCTGCAGCCAAGTCCTGTATGCTTGATTTCCTATGAATCGAGCCAGAGGTTATTGATATTTACACCGGCTGTTTGCAATTTTCGCATTTCAGTCGCGTGCTTTAAGTGATGTCGGAAGCTATCGTTGGAGTAGGTTCTTTGTTTGAACGGCTATCCGTGTGTTGTGTGATACGTACGTCGCGTCGTGCATGGTTCGATATGGAAGACAATAATACGGACGTGGATATGCAAATACCGTCAACTTCGGCTGTCGGTAATAACGTTGAAAATGTTGGAGAATTTAGTAAGAAGAGTGTGTGTGAATGTGTGGTGTGTGTCTTAATAATAAAGGGATTTTCAACATTAAACTTCGCTGATAAGCTTCAAATAATTTCCAAAGGAAGGGCAAAACCGCCTATGAAAAATTTAACCACAAAAATGAAAAACTGTATTAGACATTTTTATCCGGAAAAACAATACGAACAATTTAAATGACTAACAGGGTGTGAAAATATAAATAAATTATTTTGTTAGCCATGTTTACTTTTTGAAAATGAAAAATGTCTCTGAAATAAAACTGGTTTTTCCGTTTTAAACAATTTCTATAAAGTTGTAAAAAGACACATTATGTCCAAAGCGCATTTACAGGCCGTTATAAAAAAAAATCTTCGTCAAAACCATAATTGAACACGCCCTTAATAAACAGTTTGAAATTAGTCACCGCCAACACAATGAACTAGTTTTCTCTGACAGCACGAATTGGGATTTAGAGGTCATGACGAAAATTTTTAAAATTCTAGTTGCTCTGACAAATCACAAACACGATTTTTATTTTTTGGTTACCCTTACTAAAATAGTAAAAAACAATTTCAGCGATTTTTCATTATTTTGAGTTTCTTTTGTAAATGTTGATAATTTGGAATATTTTGCCATGATGGTTTTCAGACTTTTTCTCTAGATTTAGTAGTTACGTAAACTCAGGTGTATTAGTAGCCAAAAACGCCGTATAACAACTCCATAAATTGCATGCTTTAAAAATTATATGTTAACATTTTTGCACATTTTTTTGTTAGAGGAAATATTAACTGTTCGTATCGCAATGTTTTTCAATTTATATACCGCGTATTCCAAGAATCTCATAAATGCAGGGTGATTACCTTTTACTTCCCTCGTAAAAGGGAAGTATTGTAATCGTGAAAAAAATAATCCTTCGAGATTTTTTCATATCTTCACGTTTCATGTTCAAAACTATGTTTTTTCTTTTCCGTCGATCTGTCTGTATTTCTGTTCGCGGCATAGCTAAAAAACTACTTACCCGATTGAGTTTAAATTTTAACAAAAATTAAGGGTCACATGGGAATGACCTGGTAAAAATCCAATGTGGCGAAACAAAATGGCGACCTAGTGAAACGTTAAAAAAATTATTATTAAAGAAACTACTTATCCAATTTATCTGAAATTTTGCATAAACATCAAGTATTATTTAGTGTGGTATAGTGGTCAACTAGTGGTTCTAATTCAAGATAGCTGAACAAAATTGCGGCCAAAATAAAATGTTTGTAATCGTGAAAAAAATCATCCTCACGGTTTTTACATATCTTCACGTTTTAGCGTCCATAGATGCCAAAAAAACAAGTTTTATCAATTCCCTCGGTCCGTCCGTCGTTTTGTCTGCACATTTAAATAAGCATTAAATTTTGTTTTATTTTTTCAGTTCGCGGCATACCTTAAAAACGATTTACCCGGTTGATCTCAAATTTTGAAAAAAAATTCAAAATGTTAAAAAAATATTAGTTAAAAACTATTTATTCAATTTATCCCAAATTTTGCAAAAATATCAAGTATTATGTTGGAATCAGCTGGTAAAATGTTGGTATGAATGCAAGATGGTGGAACAAAATGGCGGCATAATAAATTATGTTAAAAATTCGGCCTGTAAAAACCACTTAATGGATTGATTTCAAATTGTGTGCCTAAAAAAAAAACAAAATAGAAGCCTAATAAAATATTTCAAAAATCAGCCTGAAAATACTACTTATTAAATTAATTTCAATTTTTGTGCAAAAATTAAGTGTGATGTAGAGATACACTAGTAAAATTGTGATACGATTTTAAAATGGCGAAATAAAATGGTGGCCAAATAAATTTTTTTAAATCAACGTAAAGAATCTTGTTCAATTGACTTTAAATTTTGCAGAAAATTAAATATGAAAATGGGATAAACTGGTACGAATTTAACATGACTCAACAAAACAGCAGTATGTGTCAATGTAAACACTACTATTTGGATATTAAGTTTTGAAACGTCTCCCACGAACAGAAGACAGCAACAACGTTAACCCGGAAGTTTGGAACAATAGCTTTCAAGACTTCTTAAAGCTTACACGAAAGGCCGAGACTCACAATGTATGAAAAAGAAGGAGAGCCCCTACCGTTCCGGGTAAGAGTTTAACAAACCCAGAAATTTTAGATGTCATAAAAACGAAAAATAAAGAAAAAACATCAGGAAGCCAACCCAAACCTGTAACATCTAGGGAAAAAAAACATATAAAAAACCAAAACACAAAAAATTAATTTACCACCTTTTCGAATCCAGGGAAGGTGGGCATATATCGCTACATGATTCCAGCTCTGATGTCGATCCGGAGGACTTAATACAAGACAGGTCTAGAAGATTCAGTTAATCGGACGCCCAGACAAATGAAATTTTTTCTGCTTCTCCGAATGTCGAAGGGAATAAGAAGAAACATGTAGTATATAAAAAAGACCGACGAAGAAAATAAGACGACTGACAAAGGAATTAAATAGTGTGAAAAGAGTTAATAAGAAAAACGAGCAAATGGATGAATAACCTTTAGCTCATCCTCTTATTTATCCTAAAATCATTATTCACAACAGCAATAATCCAACAGAATCACAAATTGGACAAGATTCGTTTGTCGAAAAAGCTGCGATTATACGTATTTTAGTTCCTATTAGTTAATGTAGGAATCTTTAAGTTAATGTTATAGCTTTTTTGGCTGTTTCGTTTACTTAAGTGTTATTATTAGTATTATAGTATTTTGACTTCTTTGTTTTCAAATGTTTTAAGCACTGGTCTGTTACGTTAGGACATTCCTCAACATATTTTTTTAAATGAAAAGTTGTGCATGATGAAACATTCTCTGGCGGAGGGAGGTCTCAGGGACTTCACATAATAACGTAAAACTTCTGCATAATAACGTAAAACTAAGAGTGTGAAATTTGTTTTGCCTTAGGTCGATGCGTTTAGAAATTACACCCTCTCAATTTTAGAAATTGTCAATTTTCAAACGAAAAAAGTTGAAGATATGGTTAAAGTATGTAGTATCAAGATGGCTTTTAATTTTGCCTCTGTTTCGTTTAAATTATTAATTTTATCATATTTTATATAATTCGATTGTCACTATTTTTATTATAGGAAGAAGTGCATTTTAAAAAATAGAAATCCATTTTTTTCAATTTTTCAATCTAAATATCTGCTTAACTATAACTAATATAAAAAAAAAACTTAACCCCATAAGAAAACATATGGGCTGGAATATGAGGAAATAAATATGCAAAGAAATACAACTGTAATAACGTCAATAACTTGCCAACAGTGATATGACAAAATAGGCTCTATCTAAGTTTGTTTTCTGCGAGTTTTCGCCGGATATCAGTCGCGTCGTGCCCTTCTGCCCATCGAGGCCGTCGAGACGCTCTTTGAAAAGTATTCGCTAAATTAGTTTCGTAAAAGGGTTTTGTTACAGAAGAGGTACTTTTTCTGGTGGTGCATAAAAAGTAAGTATGAATTTTAGAAACAATTTCATGCAGTAAAAATTTTTTTTTTTATTTACTTATGACATTTTGGAAGTTAGCTGATAGCTGACGGAAATTTAAAAAATCGGTGCACTTTTAAATACGCATTAAACTTGGTTTTATTTTTTTTATTTGGTATTAACTTTTTACAAATCCGTCGGTCTGTCTGGTTGCGTCACACCTAAAAAAACTATTTACCCGGTTGGCTTCCAATTTTGATAACAAATTAAGGGTCATATGGGGATGACCTGGTAACATTTTGGCCACAATCCAATATGCCAAAACCAAATGGTGGCCTAGTGAAATGTTAAAAAAAATTATTACTAAAAAACTACTTATCCAATTTACCTCAAATTTTGCGTAAAAGTCAAGTAATATGTAGGAATCAATCAATTGGTGAAATTTTGATACGAATCTAAGATGGTGGAAAAAAATCGCGATTTAATGAAATATTTAAAAAATCATCCTGAAAAACTACTTAATGAGATGATTTTAAAATTGTATACCATACCTAATTGTGGTATAGATACATAAAATTATTATGTTGCATAGAGATGAACTAGTAAAACAGTGGGACTAATTCAAGAGGACGGAACAAAATGGCAGCCAAATAAAATATTTATAATCGTGAAAAAATCACCCTTTGGGGTTTTACGCATCTTTAAGTTTTAACGTCCTAGATGCAAAGGTTCTATTCCAGAAAATGAAATTTTGTCTGTCTGTCAATTCGCGTTATAGCCTAAAAACTACTTATCAGATTGACACGTTGCACAGTGATGCCTTTCGCTCTAAAACCGGTCAAAAATCAATTACCATTAAGATAATGTATCTCTTAGCATGTATATTATTTTTTCATATCTATTATATTATATTTTTATACAGAGCGTACAAAAAATATATATTATACTGTCGAATAAGAATTTTTTGGACTGCCTTCAAAAATAAATCTATTTTATTTTGTAGTGTTGGTTAATTATCTAAGGGATTAACGAGATGATGCTTACAAAAAAATCCGCACTATATGGGAATTTTCTGTATTAAATATACAAAAAATTTAAGTAAAATAATCGTCTCTGCTCGTCTATAGACTAAAAACTTGACAAATAAACTTTGTCACGTGACATCCGATATACGTCAAATTATTATTTGTTTAAAAGTGCCAAAATTGGGGTTTATGTTGTTTATTTTTAAGAAAGATGGATGAAAATAAATTTCACATTTTTATTTCAACTTTTTCGCCTCTACAAGATGACCGAATTATATTTCTGATTTAAAATTAAAGTTTCGTGTCTTTGCGTCCATCATCAGCTTGCAATGATGGTGTTTTTTTTTTAGTGCGATAATCCGACAAGTGTGAAGTGTGATATATCGTTATAATCGTATTAAAATTTTCTATTTGATAGAAGAAAATATGATAAGGTTTCCATTTAAAAAGACATAAATTTATGCCATATGTCAAAAATGACATATATTCCGGCTTGGTCTCTGTGCTCTTTTTAATTCTACCTTTGTATTATTGTCAATTTATTCCATTGTTTTTATATTCAGGGTGTATTTGGAACTCCCTGTAGAATAACATAACTACAGAAAAATAGTAAATTGTAATTTATAATTTAGACCTATCTTTTAGGATTATTTTGGCTTTTGATTAATTGCTCTACCTCTATTTTTAAACGAGATACAATGGGTAACGTAAAACATTGCACTTTTACCATTTTATCTATACAGACTCACAAGTCTTCAAAAAGATCTAGTAGTCTTGGAAATTAAAATTATCAGAAGGCCACCTGTATTTTGTTAGCGTTTCTTCGAATGTCAAATAGCCGTCAAATTTTTAAATAATATAATCTGCGCCATTCAAACTTGTATCTAATAGTTATAATGGCTAGAGAAGTAACTCTAGAGGATGTAGCCAAAGTGATTGTTTTAGTAAATGAAAGCAATAGTGTTAGTTATACTGGTAAAAAAAGTCGGTATACCAGAATTGACATCCAGAAGAGCAAGTATACAAGAAGGATCGGTTCAGGTGGTCGTAGATGCAAATATCGACGATAGGTTTACTGTCATTTAAGCAACCAGGAATCGATTTCAGAGCGCGACGATGACCAGCAGACGCCTACAAGAAGTACGTGATACTGCTATAAGTGAATACACTGCCCGTCGAAAGTTGAAAGAAATAGAGTTGAAAGCAAGCATTCCAAAACGAGAAGTGTTTATAGAAAAAGAAAAAATTGGGGTTGGTTCAGTGATGGTATGGGGAGGGATTTCTATAGATCATCGTACGGAACTTTGTGTGCTACCAAGAAATTTTTAAATGCTCAAGGATATATCGACGTACTAGAGCAGTATGTTATTCCGTTTGCCCATCTTATAGGCCAAGACTTTATTTTTATGCATGACAATGCGTGACCCCACGTTGCACGTATTCTAACTGAATATTTGGATAATAATGGTATAGAACGTTTACCATGGCCTGCGAGAAGCCCCGACTTAAACCCAATAGAATATTTTGGGACCAACTGGGTCAATGCTTAAGAAAACGATATGGTGTGCCACAGAATTTAGACGAACTTAGCATGGCGCTTGTAGAAGAGTGGAACAATATTCCACAAGAGGCTATTGCACGTGTGGCGTGTAGAGCCAGTAATTAGAGCTAGAGGTGGAAATACTAGATATTAGTTTATTATTTTTTAGTCCTAAGCTTAAATAAAACGTTACATTTTTGTGAAAAACATTGTTTCATTTAAGAAACCTAGATTTTATAGAACTCAGTATCTGACCTCTGTTTGACATTTAACGACAAGCTAACAAAACACAAATGGTCAGACAGTTTTAATTTTCAAGGCTACTAGATCTTTTTGAAGACTTGTGAGATTGTATGGATAATATGGTAAAAATACAATGTTTTACGTTAAACATTGTAGCTCCTTTAAAAATAGAGATAGAACAACAAATTAAAAGCCAAAATAATCCTAAGAGATAGGTCTAAATTATATTTATTTAGTACGTTTCTGAGGTTACGTTATTCTATAGAGCGTTTCAGAAATTTGCAAAAAAACACGGGCTCATATTACAACCTGTATATAAAAACAATGAAACAACTTGACAAAAACAGAATTACTGACCATAAAATTTTCTTTCGACTCATGTAAAGGGCAACAAAATGCGATAAGGCGTTCAAAAGATATAACCCTTCAAAATATACCTAAATATTTAGCTCGTCATTTGCATGTCAGTGTATTACTAAAAGAACTAATTATCTAATTTACCCCAAATCTTGCACAAAAATCAACTGTTGCATAGCAATCAACTTCCTATTAGATTAATTTCAAATTTTATGCAAACAATAAGACTTAGTTAACTAATAAAACCTTGACTTCAAATATCGCAGAAAAATTAAATAAGATATAGGGATAAACTGGTACGAGTTATTATTAATTATACTTATTCAATTTATTTTAAATTATACCCAAAAATTAAGTATGGCAGAGGTAGAAACTGGTAAAATATTGGTCCATATCCAATTCATTATGGTGGAACAAAATGGCGCCCAAAAACGTTTGAAAAAATGCTATCTGGGCTAACCTTTATTTTTTATATTTACATAATTGCTATACAGCAGTAATTGACATTCTACGTTCGTAGATTAAATTATGTCAAGAGCAAAAAAAAAATTCGGAATTTCAGAGAGAAGTCGTAAACAATCAACAGTTGTTTAAAAGCTTCAATTTTTGTCTTTACCATCAAAACTAAAAACTCTCAGTTTTGCTAGAAAACAACTGTAAAATATAGTCAGTCTTACCTAAAATTGGCACGATAAACCCGATTATTTAAAATTTTCATTACTTTATTGTGAAAAAATGATATACTCACATAGTTTATGTTAAATGCTACGGACTGCAATTAATGTTTATAAATAAAAACTTAATACATCATTTTCCTCGAATAAAATATGCTAAAACATTAAAAGCAGTTTAATATTCAGCGTACGACAAAATACTAATCTTTGTTCCTTATTCGTGGTGCAGCTTGAAAAATATATTTACGAAACGGATTTTTTTAGACCTAACAAAAATAATCGCCCTGAAAAGTGTTTACAATTCGTACATTCTTTTGTGGTAAGCTAATATAAAAGAGAGTTATGAAAATTTTCCGATATAGTCGAATTATCACAGCAATAAAAATTTAAGAGTACTTACAACACAAAGCCATCGATTATCTTTACACAACCGAATTACGGTAATGATGGAAACTGTATCTATATTTCAAAAATTATTTGAAACAATGTTAGCACAAGTGCAAAGTTTCTTAAACAATACCGACGTTATCCCCTGAAAAATGTTATTAGTTTCTAACAAGTCACAGCTGTCCTACAAAATTTATAGACACGACTGACATTATTCTGAGATGTTGGATGAAAAATAAGCTAATGCAAGTTCTAAATATTTTAGATTTTAAACACCACTAAACATCCGTTAAGAAAACTATGTTTTATAGTTTTATTTTCTTTCGAATTAATTAAATGAAACTACACTCAGTTCGAAAAAAGTTACGCACTTGATTTTTAGCCCAAGTTCAACGTCTTATATCTTTTAAACCAGTGAACCAATTTTAAAGAATTTTTTTCGTAGCTAGATAAAACTGTTCTCAAAGATTCTTGGATAGTAATGAAAAAGCTCGAATCATGCTTTTTTTTATATTTTTTGATTTGCCTTGTGTATTAGTTGAGGATTCGTATAAATAATTTTTACAACCTATTCGAAAGAAGTTACGTTCCCGTGAGAAATGCAATTCTGCATTTATGCACTTGCAATTCTTAGACTTTTATCTTTTCGTTCTCATGCAACATAAGCATTACTGAACTTATAAATATAACTAAAATGCATTTTGTAGTCAGTTCTTTTTGGACGCTTATGAAATAAAATTGATTTTTTAAAAAAAATTTCTCGTATTTCGAGTTGTTAACTGGCGCAGTCGGTAGGATTATTGCCAACAGTCGCGCATCGTGTGTATTTTCTGGTTTCGTTTCAACGATTCGTGGCAAAAATCGGACAATCAAAAAAATCTTCAGGGTGTACCAAGAATCTCAAAATTGACCAGGGATTTGAAACAGCATCGTCAAGCGTCCTATTGGTGCGAGTTTGGGAACACACATCGTCCCACCCTCATAGCAGCTAACCAGGAAATGGACCACATCGCTTCTCCTATTGGACCCTAGTTTAAGAATGAGAATTGGAATTATCTTCAGTACATTGCTGTAAGTGCTTCCTTTCAATTTTCCTTATTTTATTTTATTTTTATCCTATATTAAATATTGATATTTACGTCTCTTGTAATTCCGCAAACTGGAAGATTTAACATCAGCTTTTGGAAATTTAAATTGTGAAGGAAATCTGACACATTTTTCTAATTTAATTCAAATAAGTAAAATAATGCCTACTGAACCTAATTTACAACTAGTCAGATATCAAGCAGACAATATTTCTTATTCGATGGGAATCCAAAACAAATAAATAGATTTATTAATGCTTGTGATAATTTTTATAATAATCATAGAAGTAAAACTGACAATAATGCACCTATAAATGTATGTTTACACGATACTATTTTAAGTAAACTTGTAGGTAGGGCAGCCGATATTATTTGTTCTAGAATAGAATTAAATGCATGGCCGTCAATAAAAGCTGCAATAATTTCGACTTTTTCAGACCATAGATCGATGTTTTATAGTTTTATTTTCTCACATTAATTAAATGAAACTACACTCAGTGCGAAAAAAGTGACGCACTTGATTTTTAGCCCAAGTTCAACGTCTTATATCTTTTAAACCAGTGAACCAATTTTAAAGAATTTTTTTTCGTAGCTAGATAAAACTTTTCTCACAGATTCTTGGATAGTAATGAAAAAGCTCGAATCATGCTTTTTTTATATTTTTTGACTTGCCTTGTGTATTGGTTGAGGAATCGTATAAATAATTTTTACACCCTATTCGAAAGAAGTTACGTTCCCGTGAGAAATGCAATTCTGCATTTATGCACTTGCAATTCTTAGACTTTTATCTTTTCGTTCTCATGCAACATAAGCATTACTGAACTTATAAATATAACTAAAATGCATTTTGTAGTCAGTTCTTTTTGGACGCTTATGAAATAAAATTGATTTTTTAAAAAAAATTTCTCGTATTTCGAGTTGTTAACTGGCGCAGTCGGTAGGATTATTGCCAACAGTCGCGCATCGTTTGTATTTTCTGGTTTCATTTCAACGATTCGTGGCAAAAATCGGACAGTCAAAAAAATCTTAAGGGTGTACCAAGAATCTCAAAATTGACCAGGGATTTGGAACAGCATCGTCCAGCGTCCTATTGGTGCGAGTTTGGGAACACACATCGTCCCACTCTCATAGCAGCTAACCAGGAAATGGACCACATCGCTTCTCCTATTGGACCCTAGTTTAAGAATGAGAATTGGAATTATCTTCAGTACATTGCTGTAAGTGCTTCCTTTCAATTTTCCTTATTTTATTTTATTTTTATCCTATATTAAATATTGATATTTACGTCTCTTGTAATTCCGCAAACTGGAAGATTTAACATCAGCTTTTGGAAATTTAAATTGTGAAGGAAATCTGACACCTTTTTCTAATTTAATTCAAATAAGTAAAATAATGCCTACTGAACCTAATTTACAACTAGTCAGATATCTAGCAGACAATATTTCTTATTCGATGGGAATCCAAAACAAATAAATAGATTTATTAATGCTTGTGATAATTTTTATAATAATCATAGAAGTAAAACTGACAATAATGC
Source organism: Kuschelorhynchus macadamiae (assembly GCA_030620095.1). NCBI lineage: Eukaryota > Metazoa > Arthropoda > Insecta > Coleoptera > Curculionidae > Kuschelorhynchus > Kuschelorhynchus macadamiae. Next base: position 1,001,299 of record JAUTXW010000779.1, on the reverse strand, counting down.
ACCTATAAATGTATGTTTACACGATAATATTTTAAGTAAACTTGTAGGTAGGGCAGCCGATATTATTTGTTCTAGAATAGAATTAAATGCATGGCCCGCAATAAAAGCTGCAATAATTTCGACTTTTTCAGACCATAGATCGATGTTTTATAGTTTTATTTTCTCACATTAATTAAATGAAACTACACTCAGTTCGAAAAAAGTGACGCACTTGATTTTTAGCCCAAGTTCAACGTCTTATATCTTTTAAACCAGTGAACCAATTTTAAAGAATTTTTTTTCGTAGCTAGATAAAACTGTTCTCAAATATTCTTGGATAGTAATGAAAAAGCTCGAATCATGCTTTTTTTTATATTTTTTGATTTGCCTTGTGTATTAGTTGAGGATTCGTATAAATAATTTTTACAACCTATTCGAAAGAAGTTACGTTCCCGTGAGAAATGCAATTCTGCATTTATGCACTTGCAATTCTTAGACTTTTATCTTTTCGTTCTCATGCAACATAAGCATTACTGAACTTATAAATATAACTAAAATGCATTTTGTAGTCAGTTCTTTTTGGACGCTTATGAAATAAAATTGATTTTTTAAAAATAATTTCTCGTATTTCGAGTTGTTAACTGGCGCAGTCGGTAGGATTATTGCCAACAGTCGCGCATCGTGTGTATTTTCTGGTTTCGTTTCAACGATTCGTGGCAAAAATCGGACAATCAAAAAAATCTTCAGGGTGTACCAAGAATCTCAAAATTGACCAGGGATTTGGAACAGCATCGTCAAGCGTCCTATTGGTGCGAGTTTGGGAACACACATCGTCCCACCCTCATAGCAGCTAACCAGGATATGGACCACATCGCTTCTCCTATTGGACCCTAGTTTAAGAATGAGAATTGGAATTATCTTCAGTACATTGCTGTAAGTGCTTCCTTTTAATTTTCCTTATTTTATTTTATTTTTATCCTATATTAAATATTGATATTTACGTCTCTTGTAATTCCGCAAACTGGAAGATTTAACATCAGCTTTTGGAAATTTAAATTGTGAAGGAAATCTGACACCTTTTTCTAATTGAATTCAAATAAGTAAAATAATGCCTACTGAACCTAATTTACAACTAGTCAGATATCAAGCAGGCAATATTTCTTATTCGATGGGAATCCAAAACAAATAAATAGATTTATTAATGCTTGTGATACTTTTTATAATAATCATAGAAGTAAAACTGACAATAATGCACCTATAAATGTATGTTTACACGATACTATTTTAAGTAAACTTGTAGGTAGGGCAGCCGATATTTATTGTTCTAGAATAGAATTAAATGCATGGCCCGCAGTAAAAGTTGCAATAATTTCGACTTTTTCAGACCATAGATCGATTGATTGTATTATTCAAGATATAATAACGTCCAAACCGGAAAAAAATGAAACACCGCAACAATTTGGTCTGCGTTTGCAAGACGCTCGCAGTTTGTTATTTTCCAAAGTAAATTTAAGCAATGAAACACAAGCTTTAAAACTTTTAAAAATTAATGAATACGGAAATTTAGTATTAAAAACCTTCATAAACGGTCTAAACTATCATATGCAACTTGTTGTTAGATTAAAAAATCCAGTTACTTTAGAGGAGGCAATGAGCTGTGCCTTGGAAGAAGAAAATTTTATATATTATAAGAACCTATTTTCAACAAACAATGAATAAACATTTTAAAAATTTAAAACTTATAGAATTACTAATTAAATATCGTCATGAAGGCAAAACAAATCATAGGGGAATCGAGGAAATTTGCAAATTTTTAAAAACAATTATTGGGAATCACTTAAGGCAGATGTAACAAAATATATCAATAATTGTGAAATCTGCCAAAGATCAAAATATAATCGAAAACCACCAGATCAACCTTTGATATTAACCGAAACTCCAAGCAAACCTTTCGAAATTGTTCATATCGACACTTTCATCGTAGGTAAACAAAAATTCCTAACTATTATAGATAAATTCTCCAAATACGCGCAAGCCTTGCCTTATACTGGAAATGCAGTGTCGTGCTGTGAACAGTTAATTAATTTCTTCTCTTTTTTGCGTATGCCAAAACAAATAGTTTCAGACAACGGATCTGAATTTCAGAACGAAGTCATTAAAGGCTTATTAAATACACATAATATTAAAATACACTTCACTATCCTCTACCACCATGAATCAAATTCCCCTGTTGAAAGGCTACATTCCACATTAATCGAACACATTCGATTACTTCTAAAATCGGACCCCAATGCAGAAGTTTCCAAACTTATGTCGTACGCAATTATTGCCTATAATAACACGATCCATTCTAGTACGAATTTTACCCCATACGAACTTGTCTTCGGACACACAGACTCTAGAGATCCTATGGATCTAATACCCGCTCATGTATATACCAAGTATGTCAATAATCATAAAAATAATACACACATTTTGTACGACAAAATTACAAAGGAATCACGAGAACTAAAACAAAAAATTATAGATAGGGCAAACAAGGATAAAACCCCGACTAATTTAATAATAGGCTCACAAATTTACAAAAAATCAGATAATCGATCTGGAAAAATAAAAAAGAGATATTTAGGCCCATTCATATTAACGGCTTTATTAGAAAATAATAAAATACAAGTAGAAAATCCCAAAAATAAATACAAAGAAATTATACATGTTAACGAAACTAAAATAATACCTCTTGTTCCAGATGCTGGACCATCATCGGCGGCTATGTAAAATTACACGATTTAAATAAACATCCAGGAATACCACCATTCAAAATGGGAACCGCTAAACTTAAATCCAATCACTGGACATTCGTTCAAAATTAACCTAACCCCTTTAATTAACCAATTTCAAAATATTCAAAAGCAAGCAAAATCAATATATAAATATATATATATATATATATATATATATATATATATATATATATATATATACAGTGTGTATCAGCCAAATGGAATAAATTCGATAATAAATAAATGGGGGCGTGTTCGGAAAAACGCTTGGACCCGTCGATTGGTATTTTTAGTTGCTCATTTTCTCCAATAACAACTTTTTATACAGGATGTGTCCTGTAACAGTGGTCAATGCCAACTTTCTTATTTCAAATGCAACACCCCGGATATTATTTAATTTTTGGATTCTTTAGGAGATTGTAAACATATTTTAAGTTCAATGTCCTATACCTATCTTCAACTATTTCAAGTTTTCAAATTTATTTTTATTTTATTTATTTCGAATTTATTATTATTCATGAAAGTGGCTCTGGTTACTGAACTATTTATTTGATTACAAAAATTCGCTACAACACACTCAATACTTATTTACCATTTAGGTCTTCATATGAAGAAAAAAAAAAGTAAGCAAAAACCATTTTAGCGTTCCTTTTTATTGATATGGAACAAAAAGAGCCAGTTTTGTTTACTTTTAAGTTTTGTTTACTTTTGTGTAAAATGCCTGGCCTTTCTCTTTGCAAGACAGTAGTTGTCAGTGTCAGTATCATCAGTCTTTTGAATTTCGTTAACTGCATAATACCTAATATCAGAAAAATGGTTCATTTAACAGAAATGCATAAAATAACAATTCTACAAATGATTGGTTATGGAGATAACACACAAACACAAGTGGAAGTTGCTCGCTTATTTCATGAAAAATTTCCAAATTTGCCGCATATATCCCAAGGGACAATTAGTAAAATAGAAAAGCAGTTTCGCGAGCTTGGACATGTGAGGCAGATAAAAAAAGCAGCTGCCAATTCAATAAATGATGATACTAAATTGGATATTATGCTTGAGTTTGAGGAAAACCCACATATTTCTAGTCGACAAGCCGCCGCAATGTTCGATATTAGCCATTCGTCGATTATTCGAACATTAAAAGAAAATAAAATGCATCCCTATAAAGTGATACTAACTCAGGAGCTCATGGAAGACGATTATGATAGGAGAACTTATTTTTGTGAACAAATGATGGCTATGTTAGATAACAATGTTATTCAATTAGAACATGTTTTGTTTTCGGATGAGTGCACCTTTACACTTCACGGTCATGTAAATCGTCAAAATTGCCGCTATTGGTCTAGGGAAAATCCTCACTGGATCAGCGAAGAACATACTCAATATCCTGAAAAGGTTAATGTTTGGGCAGGAATTGTTAGGGATCATATCATAGGCCCCTTTTTCATTGACGGCAATTTGAATGGCGATAATTATTTAGCACTGCTCCAAAATAATGTGCCAACTTTAACAAATTTGTATCCGGATCCAGCAAACCCACAAGTTCCAGCGAATATGATATGGTTTCAGCAAGATGAAGCACCGCCCCATTACCAAATTAATGTCCGGCAGTACCTCAACGGAAAATTTCCAAATCGGTGGATAGGGAGACGAGGATCGATAGAATGGCCAGCGCGATCCCCTGATCTGACGCCATTAGACTTTTTCTTATGGGGACATATTAAAAATAAAACTAAACCCCTCGACTTAGCTGACTTAAGAAAACGAATAACGCTTGCGATTAGATCGGTCACGCCTGAGATGCTAAATAACGTTAGAAGAAATTTCTATTTAAGATTAGGAATTTGCCAAGACGTTCGCGGCGAGCATATTCAACAGTTCCTAAATTAACTTTTTACTTTTGTTTATACATTATGAAGAAATAAATAATTTTATTTTTTTAAACTTAATTTTTGCAATAAATTTGAAAACACTTATTATTGCCCAAATAGTTGAAGATAGGTATAGGACATTGAACATAAAATATGTTTAGAATCTCCTAAAGAATCCAAAAATTAAATAATATCCGGGGTGCTGCATTTGAAATAAGAAAGTTGGCATTGACCACTGTTACAGGACACACCCTGTATAAAAAGTTTTTATTGCAGAAAATGAGCAACTAAAAATACCAATCGACGCGACGGGTCCAAGCGTTTTTCCGAACACGCCCCCATTTATTTATTATCAAATTTATTCCATTTGGCTGATACACACTGTATATATATATATATATATATATATATATATATATATATATAAACATTCAAAATAACAGCGAATACCATAAGGAATATTTTAATTCTTTTAATACATTATGTACACTTGAAAAAAGAATAGAAACTTTATTAGAACAAATTGTCCCAAATCAAGAAAATTATCGTAGTAAAAGGAAGTCTTTTTAACCCCTTAGGTTCATTCATAAAAAGTATAACCGGAAACTTAGGCCAAAATGACGCAGAGCAAATTGATGCCAAAATCACGAAATTACAAGAAAATCAAAATAAATTGAAAATTGACGCTATCAATCAAATTACACTTTTAGAATCTACTATTAATAAATTTAAAACAATTATATCTAATATCACACATAACCAAATTGTACTAAAATCACGCATTTTACAAATAGAAAATATAATTAATAAAGTTCAAATGAAGCAAATAAGCAATCACGAATTTTATTTAATATATACAATAATCAATCAAATAACAACAATTTATCAATCAATCTACGATATTCTGAATAAGATTGAAATAGGTATCACTTTTGCAAAAATTAATGTACTTTATAATTCGATAATAGACCCAAATGAATTATTTATAGAAATAAAGAACTTACACAATCATATAGGCTCAGATAAACTCCCTTTAGAAGTAACTTATAAAAATATACTTAATTTCGATTATAGAAATTAAAAGCTTCTTAAAAAACTTTAATATTGTATTTATATTTGAACTTCCTCTTGTGGAATCGGACATATATCAATATTTTAAGTTATTTCCTTTACCAATTCCCAATAATCGATCATTTCTTGTAAATATTCCTTATAAACCCTACCTAGCATTAGGCAATACAAAATATGCCCATATGGACCAAAGATATCATGAAATTCAACCACAGAAATATTTGTGTAAAGAAGCCCACAACACGTTTGTCGAAGACCGCCCCTCCTGCGCTGTTCAACTTATCAAACATCACCCAAATATTACGTTTTGCCACCCATTCGAAACATATAAATCAAGCCAATTAACATTTAATGGAATTAATCTACCTACCCTTAATTTAAGCCTAATTAAGAAAAACGAAATTCATTCTACAGTCCTTCTAGTATGGCCTTAAACTACGTAAACCTAAAAACTACTAAAGAAATCGAAGCCAAATTGGAGAACCAGAAGAAAGCCCTAGAAGAACTGACCACAACGATTTATGTAAAGAAGACCAGTTTTGGAGAATTTTACTTTACATATTCATTTCAATAATTATTATATTTTTCGTATACAAAAAACTTGTAAAAAAGTCTAAGAAAAAACAATTAAATGCAAACTCTGATACTTTAGATATTGAATAAAATAATAAAATTTTCTAAACTATTTATAATCTTTAAAAATTTTGGTAATTTTTGAAAACACGTCTTTAAGAACGTGCATTCAACTGAGAGGGGAGAAGTTACGTTCCCGTGAGAAATGCAATTCTGCATTTATGCACTTGCAATTCTTAGACTTTTATCTTTTCGTTCTCATGCAACATAAGCATTACTGAACTTATAAATATAACTAAAGAGCATTTTGTGGTCAGTTCTCTTTGTACGCCTATGAAATAAAATTGATTTTTTAAAAATAATTTCTCGTGTTTCGAGTTATTAACTAAGACCCTTTTTTGTCAGCATTTTTTTTTATTCATCGACTTATCTCTAAAACTGACCGAATGACAGCTTTTTTGCTGAAATTTTGCCAAGCTACATGAATCATAATGGGAAATCTTAAACGTTGATTTTTTTTCCTGTTTTTTGATTCATCCTGTGTATTATTCGAGCATTTGTATAGACAAATGTTACACTCTAAGTGAAAGACTCTTCTTCTAAGACAATTTTTTTATTCTGTTCATTAATTTTTCTTGAAAATGTCTGAATTACAGCTTTTTTATTGTAACCTTGATTTTTCAGAAGTGATATTCTAATAAAATAAAATTGAGTATTGCCTCCTCTAGCAACTCTGAGAGCTTCTAATCTGCGTGGCATACTTGAAATTATTCTTTCCACTGGTATACGGTACCATTGTTCTGATAACCCATATGCCAACTCTGCTAGGCTCTCAAGAGGCCTTTCGCGTGAACGCACCTTTCTTCCTAATTCATTCCACAAATGTTCTAATGCATTCATATCAGGGGTTCTCTCAGGTCACTGTAATGTGGCGATACCAGCACTAGAAAGTTCTGCACTATTGCTGCGGTATGTGATCAAGCATTACTGTTTCTGTACCAGAATAAAATTGGTACCAACGAAATCAGAAAGAGATAACACATACTGCTCTAAAATGTTATTGATGTAAATTTGGGCTGTCATTGACTCTCTAATGAGAAAAACATAAAGGGGTGTACGTCTATTCATAAAAATTCCACCCCACACCATAACTGAACTACCAATAAAATTATCGCATTCTGTTATCAAAAATTGATTGAATCTTTCGCCAGTTCTTCTTCGTACTCTTTTTCTTCCATCCACCATGTTAAGGCAAAACCTTGATTTATCAGTAAACAGAACACTTAAACATTCGAGATTAGTCCATTCTCCATAATTTTGTACGAAATATCTCCAAGCAGCATGATGTTGAGGTAGCAATGTAGGTCCTTTTGCAGGCCTCCTAGCCTTTAAGTTCATTTCGGCCAGACGTCTACAAACCGTCTGCTTACTCACATAACATCTCGAATTTGGCAAAGATCTTCTTGAACTTTCACAGCCGTATTCGATCGATTCTGTAAAATCCGCAGTCTCAAAAAGGGATCATCTCTAGGAGAGATTTTTCAAGGGCGACCAGAACCCACCTTCCGAGCAATGCTTCCTGTTTGTTCAAATTTCAGGATCGCTCTACGAGCTGTTGCTTCAGGGACCCCCACAGCCCGAGCGGCGCGCGTAGCGTTGTAATTTGGGGTATTTTATTAGTAAAATCTTGTTTTCGTATAAAAAATGACAATGAAGAAGTTAGTGAATTTCATAACTGACAAATATGGCGACGGCAATTGTTCTTTTCAAAGTCGATTATCATCCGACATAGTCCATCCGCTTAATACATAATTTCCAGTTCCATTGAAAAAACTTAAAGGGTTTTAACCTGCAGAAATTATATATTTCTGCTATTATACATATATGTTTTCCGGCCAAGAACTTTTGATAAAGATGTGTGAAAGCGCGTTTTTATCGATTTTTAGTATCTACTCTCCGCATGATGGTACATACTTTTAAATTACCTATGGGTCTGCAGCCGGAAATCACCGGAGCCCCAATAGGTGGTGCTAAGTGTTACATTTAGCGTGCAGTACTGTTTCAGTATGATAGACGTTTCGTTTTCGATCTTGTCATATCGAGCAATCTGTTATTTCAGATCTCCCTGGGTACAAGCCTGCTTGATGAGGATAGAGGCCCAGAAATCATGATCAAAGGAGAGTAGCACTGTGACACAGTCGAAAGTAATTCTTCTAGTAGACCGTTTTGCACCTGCAGAAATTATATATTTCTGCTATTATACATAAAGGGTTTTAAATTCACTTTTTGCCGTTGATTAGGAAGGTGCAAGACTTTTTTGATGATTTTTCGAAATCGATCCAATACAAGAAGATCTTCGCTAAGTTCGAGATGCTATGGTTAGTGAGCAGACGGTTTGTGTACGCCTAACAACTGAATTTTAAAGCTAGGTGACCTGCAAAAGTCTAAAATTATTGACGTAGGATAATGCCCAATGGCATACCCTAGCAATGGTATGAAACTGCGGGTATCGCCACATTATAGAGCCTGCGAGAAGCCCTGATATGAATTCAATAAAACCTTTGTGGAATAAATTAAAAAGGGTGCGTTCTCGTGAAGTTAAAAAAAAACATTGTCTACTAACTATTTCCATTAACAACTATGCAGCTTGGTAAGGTTTCAGCCAAAAAGCTGTAATTCGGCCAATTTTAGAGATAAGTCGATGAATAAAAAAACAAAATGCTTACAAAAAAAGGCTCTTTCATATAGAGTGTAAACAGTTTTTATACGAATCCTCAACTAATACACAGGGCAAGTCAAAAAATAGCAAAAATGCATAGTTCTAGTTTTTACACTATTATCCAAGAATCTTGGAAAAAATTTTCATTTGCTTCACATACCTACGAAAAAAAAATTGTTTAAAATCGATCCACTAGTTTAGAAGATAGAAGTCATTGAACTTGGATAAAAATCAAGTGCTTCATTTTTTTTTTGGAACTGAGTGCATTTGGCCTTCCCAAAAATCATTAAGTTTTTGCTGGATGTACACGAGACTATACCAAAGTAAATTAAACTTCGACATTCTAATCCACCAGCTGAAGGATTAAACCGCCGAATAGTTAGGAAGAATGTCATTTTTTTTTATTTGAGCCTCTTTGTAACTAGTGCTAAATTAAATCTAAATTATTCAGGCATTACTGTACAAAATTGTATTGATCGCTTATCTTGATTCAATTAATTCATCAATAACATTTTCCGAAAAAGAAAGAAAAGATGGCGTCAAACAAATGTTTGCAAGGCCTCCTCCATATAAATGAGCTTAAACGCCCCTGCGTGAACTTCATAGTCAATTTGGCTCTAAGTAGGCTTTGAATATAATATATCTGTTTTATATTTTATGCTTTTAAAAGTGCCATTTTCTTGGAAGAAGGGCACTTGTTATTATTCAAATTAATTCAAATAGGTTCTGAGGAAAATGAAATAGACATAAGAAGGAATGGTAATAATCAAAAATCCCAACATTTGAGTGAAGTTGATTTTCTCGATTCAATTGTTTTACCAAAGGTACTGTTAAAATCATGTCTAATATCTTTAGATATATCAAGTGGTTTTTGTAAGTATAAAACATGAAGTTTATTTCAGTTACTATATTTACTGCAAAATAATGAAATGATGATAATAAAAAAATGATTATATTTAAAAGATTATTATTTTCCAAAAACTCAGACACTAAGTGTTTGGTACCGTCGGAGAGGTAATTTAATTTCCAATCGACTAACAAAAAATATACAAGGGTCCCATTAAAAAAAAAACATAACTTTATATCATTTCTCAAATGTTGGAATAGATTTCACGAATTTACTTTTTTCTTCTCTCACCAATAATACGCCAGATACAGCCCCCTATCAAAATTGACTAATTTTCGAAAATATCCCATAGCTCAATAATAAGTCAAGTTAGCCATGATCAGTAAGCGCGGTTAGAGTTCATTTGTAAATTGAACTCGGAAATGTTCGATCAGTTTTTATGTAGCGTTTTCAGTTTTGTCAAGTATCGAAAATGCGCTACCCTGTACAGGGTTTTTTTATAACTTGACACCCATGAGGGCCTTTTCTTTAAAAGCTACAAAAACATTTTTATATGAAAGTTGTTTCGACGATACCAAACTCGCTTTACCCATGAAAAAAACAAAACATTTATTTATAAAGAAATATTTTATTGACTGGGTTATAGATTGAAAACGTTTGCGCTGTCCTTGAAGTTTACTTAATGTAAGGCAATGGGTACGGATATATTTTTGCCGCCATCCGTTTGAAATTCAACTAGCAGTCGAAAACATGGCGATCTTTAACTTTGACGGTAGCGGCTAGCCTAAATCGACGTTGCAACCAACGAATTTCTTGGATTTTAGAGTGCCTTTCAAAACGGTCGTCCTTCGTAATAAATTTGACATTAATATATACAAATACCCAAGTAACACAAATTAGCTGATGAGCTTTTTTGTCTAACAGTTAGCCATAAAAGACATAACAAGCAGAGATTTGTTAAATTTTGGCAAATGATCCTGGGTTGTTTTCTAGCCATGAAAGCTCGCTTCAAATTAGATTTTTTGGGTCCAAAAGTACCAGTTTTTAATGTAGATAGGCTGTAGCATTATTAATTTGCCAAAAAATATATTTTATGGGGTAATTAAACCTCCAACTTTTTTTTTGTAATATTGGATGGCGAAAAAGTAGAAATATCTGTCAATTGTGTTGCCACAACATAACCAGATATATTCTAGTAAGTATTGAAGTTCAATTATAGTAAACATAGCTGTTTAAAATGTCAGAATATGGCATTTTTAATCAGCAGAAATCGAGGTCAGAATATAATCAATAAGTAGGCATTTTTCCCAAATTCCAATCAAACATACTTTAGCAAGTCTTTAAGTTTAATTATAGTAATAATAACTATATAAAAATGTCAGATTATGACATTTTAAGACAACAAAAATTGAGAGGAAAAAATATGGCTTTCATTATGATATTTTTGTTTCAAAATTAAACTAAAATTGGATAGTTTTATTTTGCTGTTCCTACTCCGTAAATGTGGTGGTCTTTGTTGACTCATACTTTAATTAATAGGCACTAATTAACTAATTATCTTGATTTTAAAGTCGTCAGAAATTAGCAGATCTTAAAAGCGCAATAACGAACATTTTAGTTGATGTCTTTAAAAAAGAAGTTGCAGATCAAAACGATGACACGCAAAAATATGAAACAGTTTTAATGATAAACTAGTTGGCCCGGCAGATCTTGTTCTGCCTTTTCCGTTAGATGGCGTGATGAGTTTCCAGTGCCTACAGTGACTTTATACAGAGACAGTGGCGACAATAGAGCCCATCCGCCATATTGCTGCTAAATTTCTGAAGGTTTAAATGGGCGCACACATATTATCGATAGTTTTTCGCAAAATATGACTGAATTAATCAAGTTTAACACATTAATATGAAAAAATTGGATCAGCTAAATGGTTAATTATTAAATTTTTAATCAATTTTAGTTTAGAAAGAGATATATGGCCCACAAAAAAAAATCGAAATTAAAATTTCCCGCCTTTACACTGACAAATTCTGTCAGGGCCACCTGTAAATGTGAGGTTATGTGTCATGTTATTGTAATTATTGTATCAATTTTTATTGCAAATATTGAAAATACTGTGTGAATTGCAAAATGCTTGTTTGATGAAAAGTTTTGCTAGTTTGCTACCCTACCGTCAAATTATGTTATTGTTAAATTGCCACATGTTCTTAAATTTAAAAAGAGCTTGAGTTAAGTTCAGTTTCAACTTGGCAGAGCAAGGAAGCAAAAGTTTTTGGTGGCATAAATTCAGTTTAATAAATAAAACCACTTTCAAAATATTAGTTATCAGTCACTTTCCAGTTTCCACACTGAGTGTTTAAATTTGGTGGTGTTGTGTCGTAATTAGATTTAAAAAAGTTTTAAAGGAGCCATTTAAATTGTGTTGTGTAAAATGTGTTGTCTCTTGTAAGCTGGAAAATCAAATCCAATTATATTTTTGGAAAAACAGAGTATTAAGATAAATACCTAGGTGTAATCGTTGACCCTGAATTGACAATTAATTTTCAAGCTGATGATACCGCTAAGAGAGAGTCTGCAGGATGTATAGGTTTATAATTAGCAATACTAATGACTTTACCAAGTTCACGGTGCTTCAAGAAGCTGTATCATACCTACTTATGTCAGAAATTTGTTAGACTCTTAAGATAGTTTTAGGTATATAGTCTGTTTCTGTTAAAGTAACTAAATAAATATGTTGAGTTTGAGTAATAAATAAAAGTCGATAGCTACATAGATGTTTTAGTTAATAAGAAGTACCGTACTACCGTATCCACCTTGTCACCTAGGTCACAAGTTGGATACACTTCTGAATGTAGTACTAGACTGTAAGCGGCAAGTAACAAAGCAGGTAACAAAAGCATCAGTTACTCACAAGTAGCAGCACTCAATAATGACCTTAATACTGATTATGTAGGTAAATATAATAAAATTAGAAAATATTAAAGATCAATAAAAGCCATAGTGATTATTCTAAATATTTATTTTAATACTATACCTTTTTAAAGATATTTATTAAATAAAAAATATGCAAAATTTTATACAGATGATCCACTAATACTAATTAACATTAACAGGTATTAATACTAGTCTTATGTGCTCAGAGCTAATTTTATACATTATATAGTTTTAACAGATCAAAGCACTATACAGATACACACACAAACTACAGATTACTAGCAAAATACACAAAAAACACTTTTTTCAAATACTGTTCTAGACAATACTAAAATTTGCAATCTTTCATTTACAAATTTATCACAAACACTGATTACAAGCGAAAAGCAGGTGAACCAGGCTTAAACACATTTATTCATATGGCCAATGGCTTAGAACTTAGGGTTTCTATCGATATTCGTTTTAATAATCACAAAAACTAATAAAATAATACACTAAAACAAAAAACCTCATAAGAAACCCATTTAGGCAAAAAGTAAACAAATCGATTTTTGCAGCAATATGGCCGCCAGGACCACGTGACGCGGAGAACCAATCAAAAATTGGTTACCCTATTGTCGCCACTGTCTCTGTATAAAGTCACTGTACCAGTGCCTAGTTCTATTACAGTATAAAGACGGAAATATGGCTAAAGTGGGGAATACTAATTTGGCCATAATGGGGTAAAAATGGCCAATTGGCAATTATACGGTAAATGTTGGCTAAGTTTAAAGGTGCCCTTTATGTTGAAATTTTTAGCGAATGTCAAACTTGTAGAGAGGATATCTGAGCCTAAAACCTTCTTAAAAAAACAAACAATAACGAAATATTTCGGTTAATTATTTAAAAAGTTGTAGTTCTTAACAACTCTATTAGGCTCATAGTTTTAATTTATTTTATAATAGGGTATATGGTAGCATGACACTGACAAGGGTAGGATACACAAAGAAAACAGTATTGGTATATAAAATTAATTTGGGGCACTAAAATAAAGTGGGCTAGCCATTTTAGCTAATTAGCCAGGGATATTAGCCAATATCACAGCATTTTAGCCCATATATGATTACATGTGCTACTTGGGTAACACCCTTTCTATTTAAAAAAACTGCTTGGGGTCATTGTCTTTAATTTTAAGAATATACTGGTAGGAGTTTTGAGTATTTCTACCCCAATTAACAGGCCGAACTCGCCACCTGCTCTTCAACAACTTTACAGTTGCGACAGACATTAATATGTCGACAATGCCTAGTCTTTACCAAGCATCATAACTATAATTTTGATTATTCATTCACTGCAAATTAAAAAAAAATACATAAACTTAAAAACCAGCAAGTCAAAATTACATTACACAAAAAGGAGTTAACCTTCCTTCTTCTTCAGTTTAACGGCCTTAAGCTGCCTGGGCTATACTGCCGAAAAGGTGTTAAATATAAACATAAAAGTAAGGTTAGTTTCACAAGCGACGCAAAACGCAAACGTTTTCAGTCTATAAGACGGGCTAAGAACCAGCGTAAATGCTTAGCTCAAACGGACAACGCAAGACGCAAACTTTTTCAATCTATAACCTAGGCTTTATTGACTTTACGTCAATTAATTTATTAATAAAATGCTTTTTACTGAAGAAGAAAAACTTAAAATAATTCAGTTGTATTTCGGAAATGCGAATAACGCGAAAATAATAGTGCGACGTGCGACAGTACAGGATGCTTCCTCTAGATAAACTGTTTCATATATAAACCATGCACAAAGAAAATCCGAGGGAAAATCACTGCATAAACAAAGAAAGCAAGCAAAATTAAACTTGGACGAGGAATTAACTAAATTATTACATTTTGAAGGTAAACAAATATTTCCAGTCTAAAAGTTTAATCAAAATTAATTTTTAGAAAATCCAAGCAGATTTCCTGGCGTCTCTAGAATAACAGACAAATCTTGATATTATATTCATTTGGTGCTCAAGAAGGATCAGTACTGTCCGTATAAAATAAAACCGGATTAAGACAAGATAAGCTGTTGTTTGAAAGGATTTTGTGGTCAGATGAAGCTTTGCCACAGCCGGCATGTTCAATAGAAAGAATAAATACTTTTGGTAACAAGGAATCCTTATACAACAGAAGAACGAAAGAAGCAAGGTCAGAAATCGTTGTGTGGTGGGACATACCATCTGGAGCAGCTTTCCGTAAATATCTTTAATCAAATAATTTGGCCCCAAGATGGAGCACCACCTCACAATATACGAGATGTCACACATTGTTTAAACGCTCGATATGGTTTGTGGATCGGTAAACCTGGTAATACTTATTGGCCAGCCAATAGTCCGGACCTTACACCATTGGATAATTTTTTGTGCGGATTATTAAAAGATAAAATTTACCTTAATTGAACGGACAACATACACGAATTGCGTCAAAAAATACAGCACGAAATTGCTATTTTAAATACAGAATGTTCTATTTTCATTATCAATGCTATCAGAAAACTGGAAAGAGTTTTCCAAAATTGCTTGGATAATGGAGGGGTCACGTGATATGTGATTAACTTATAAAAAGGCTTAGTAATCGATTCATTTATAAAACATTAAAATTTTATTTTACATTGATTTTTTTGTTAATCGTTAGTTTCTATTCATTAAAAGTATTGTATCAAAATAATGTTAATAATTCTATTTGTTTTTCATGGGTAAAGCGATTTTAGTACCTTTGCATTGCATCATGATGAATATGTCATATGTGGCAACTTTAAAGCCGAATAACTCAAAAACAACTGTTTCGAGCTTAGACATATTATATATTTTTAAAAAGAGGAGAATCCAAAAATGTCAAAAAAATATAGGGTGTTCCCTTTAAAATGCCAAAGTTCATAGTGATTTCTTGATTTTACGATCGTCATTTGTTTTTAAATTTGCCGCCATGTAAATATTTAGGAAAAATCCTACAACTTTCATATAAACATTTTTTTGGTAGTTTTAAAAACAAGCTCTAACGGGGTGGCAAATTATATAAAAAAACTCTATACAGCGGTTTGCTGATTGCAACAGATAGAAATTTATCCCTTTTCATTCGCCTCTCAAATATAAACTCTTCGAAAATAAAATCAAAAATGGTATTCCTACGCCCCTGAAAAATATTGTATAAATAAACTAAAACCAATTTTCACGTTGTTATTTCAAAGCATTAAAAATTTATTTTTTTAAAACATAATAATGGCGAATGTCTACTAAAAATAAAACAAAATCATGATGTTTATGTGTCTCTGCGTTAAGTGAATTTGAAAAAAGGAAAAAGTGAAAATTTATTTATCAATAGTCAAGTTATAAACTCACTTAGAAAGTATATACAACGCAGAAATATTGATTCGCAGTTTACCTAAAAGATGGACTGACATGACAGGCAGTGATATCGAAATAGTACAAACGTTAATCCAAAGAATTTTGCACTAAACTAAACACACCTTTCAAGCGACGAAAAGGTGTTTTTCACACAAATAAAGCCAAAGTACAATAAACATAACATACCGAGAAATATATCATACTGAGAGTGTAGAAACGAAAATTGCTGAAATATTACTAAGCAATTTCTCAATTAGATGTAATTGATGGTGTTTAGAGGATGTTATACCTTTACCTTTGAAATTAATAAATCGTGTTATTAAAGGTCAGATTTCTGTTTCCATTTGAAAAAGTAAATAGTTATTTAACTGAATATAATTTAATGTTGCCCGAATTCTAAATTATTCCATGGTCAGTGTTTTTGGTCATATAATCCGGAATAGTATTATTTTACAGAACAGGATTTTTCTAGATATCAAAAAAACGTTCAAATTCAAATTTTTCTTTAAATTATAGGAATTTTTATTTAGTGTAGTTTACAGATACACAGAGTGCCAATTTTTTTAAAAATAAACATCAACTTTGATACTTTAAATATAACACCCTGTATATTATACGCTCATCAAATTGGCCTCTTCTTGCTGATTATAAATATATCAGGTTTAATAGCTTTACCATTAAAGAACCCCGAGAATGTAGAAGAACGTTTCCATCTCTCTCTCTCCCTTACATATTACCTTTGACAGTTGTCAAAAAAAATTCAAATAAATGACGCCGCTAAAAGTTATATAAAACTGTGAAAACCATATATAAAAGTGTTAGGTAGTTCAGAAGTTACAGGAAAACATTTTTTTAAACTGCCACAATATTTTTCAAAACATTTATTCAAATTTACACCTTTTGATCAAATAGAAACGGTTCAAAACACAATAAATAATCATCATATTGTTAAAATACAACGCCATTATCAAATATATATAAAATATGATATTAGGATATTACTAATTGCAAAACTTCGCTTTTGTTAAAAAAAATAGTAACCAAACACTTAGGTAGATTGTAAAAAGGAAATGGTGGTGCGTTCACAGAAACTACCTGGGCAGATGCGTTGAACCACGTTTATATTGTCTTAGATTTTTCAATAATTCAGGCAAATTCTCGTTTATAAAACTAGTTAAAAAAGTTTTCTTCTCACAAGAGAGTTCTCTGAGCACAATGAAAATAAACATACACTTAAACTCGTAAGTTTAAAATACAAATCGTGAAAACGACTCTTTAACGCGTAAAAGCACAAACATAAATCGACGCGATAAAAAATATCAGAGAAATATTTGCTCTAAACAAACCAGAACTCAGCCGTGACAACTATCACAACTGACATGTCAATATCTCTGAATATTTTATTATCATCCTAGACCTCCAACCACTCACTGTTGAGTAGTTAGAGGGAAATATAATTAGAGCTATTTTGTAGCCAAATAAATGCTTTTTCCGCAAAATAATTTCGATTACTAGTCGCAGTAAGCACCAAAATGAGGTTAAAGTTGGAATTTAAATTATTAGCTTTAAAAAATTGCAGTAATTTAACCACTGAAGAAATTTGATCACCGTCTACCTAAAAATATTTTGTTTCGTAAAAAAATACCCTACGGGCTTAGATATTTTAGTTTCGTTGTAATGTATAGGATAATGTCAAAACATGTACCCATTCTTGGGAACTTTGGTGCAAATTTCACCTCGTTAGTGTACCCCTTGTATATAAACCATGACCCTTCCTAAAAAGTTCATTTTGTGTAGCTCTATAGCACTTGTTGATGTGGTAACTAGTTTACTGACCAGATGCCTAATTAATTTGTTTATGACTTTTTCGAAAAATTTCAGTTTTTCTTAAAAATTTCTTTTTTCTCATCATTTTTCCGACATAGATGCATTTAGGTTTTTGTTCTCCTAGATATTTCCTACGAAAAACGTGCCTTGGAAAATTTCAATAGGACTCACCCAGTTTGAGATATAAGCACCCCAAAACACCCTTTCTTCGACCGAAAAAAATTCGTAAAATCTTGAAACGAAATCGAAACCCAACCAAAAACAATAGGGTTCTCTAAGGCAAGGTGTAGAAGCATCGTTCGAGAAAGTTTCGTCAGAAAAACATTAAAGTTGTTGCCCCAACCGTGTTACATCGAAGTTGACTTGTTGTCAAATTTGCAGTACCATACCTTCCGTATCAAAGGTGGTACAGAAAAATGTGTCAAACATATCTCGAGATCCCCGTCTCTTCTAAAAACACATATCAAATTCGATGTCCTATCTCTAATAGTTTCTAAGATATGCCCATCGAAAGGTCGAAAAACACGGTTTTCTGAAATGCACACCAGGTTTTCGTCCCTGAGTGTGAAGTTTGATGAAAATACCATATACAGGGTAATACATTTAAGAAACCAAAGTTGATGTTGATTTCAGAAAAATCCTGTATATTTACCAAACTACATTAAAAAAACTCGTACAATTTGAAGAAACTTTTGCATTTAACTTTTTTTGATATCTCTAGAAATACGAACGTTAATGAGGGGGTACTCTGTTCTTAATTTTAAGAATAAATGATCGCTAGAGAGTATCTATAGTGTGTAATAATAAAAAAATTAGCGTCCGAGATTTTCAGATCTTTATGTTTTAGAGCCCTTAGATGTTATTTTCTTAACCACTGGTGACAGCGGAGATCCCATGGCTGCTCCTGAGGTTTATTCATAAAAAGTTCCTTGGAAAAAAAATATGTTGACGTGAGACATGTTTCATTCAGATCTAGAAGTGAATTGTCAATCTTATTATGGTGAAATAAGTCTAATATTATGGAAATTGAATCATTTATAGGCGCATTCGTATATAGCGAATCTACATCAAAACTGACTAAGATATCTTTGTGGATTGCTTTTAATTTCTCTACAATATGCGTAGATTTTTTAATATATGAATGTGTTTTTCCTGTAAAATTATTAAGAATATTTAAAAGATATTTACCGATTTTGGAAGTACGAGATCCTATTGAACTGACGATGGGTCGAAGTGGTATATTAACCTTGTATATTGTAGGTAGTCTATAAAACCAAGGGATCTTTGAGCTGCTTGGCCTTAACGTCTCCTTCTTCTCTGCTGGTAGGTTGGATACGTTTATAAGGTTGGTTATCCGTCTCTCAATTTTGTTGGCCGGTTCTACTTGAATTACTCTGTAAGCGCTGTCGTCCAAAGTAGTTGTATTTTCTCTACGTAATCTGTTTTGTCCATGGCGACAGTGGCATTTTCCCTGTCTGCTGGAAGGACCAAAATGTTTGTATTTGTTTATCGCCATTTTTTCCGCAGCTGATAGATTCGACTTAGGCGGGTTAGAATTTGTGATGATCTTCATACCTTATTACGTCAGCTCCTTCTGCTGGAAGTGTTCTAATTGCTGCTTCAACGGATGACACTATGTCTTCACGGGTATTTTCTTTGGTGTAATGGGCAAGTTTTGGCCTTGAGAGAGGTCATATTGATCGGCTTCAGTGAGGATTTTGGAAGATAAATTTATTACGGTGTTCTGTGGAGGTTTTATTGATCTTTGGTTGTCTAGAAGTGCTTCGAACTTTTCCTGTTTACGATCATCTTTAACACAAGAAAATGTTTGCGATCGCCAAAGGACATTATTCCTTTCCAAACGGAAGGAGTATACGCAATTCCTTGTTCCTGTGGTGATGTTTATATTGGAGAAACTGGACGATCCATATCGACTCGGCTTAAGGAACATGAACGATCTATCAGAACGAAACAAATTGTCCAATCTGCTGTATCTGAACCCAACATTCCAGTGGACATGTTATAAATGTAAAAGAAACCAAAGTTCTTGCATCGGTTTCGGGATTTACAGAATTAGAGAATCTATTGAAATTTATAAAGCATCTTTAGAACTTTAATAGAAATACGGGCTTTAGTCTATATCATACGTGAAAACAGATCGTTGCACCGGGTCACGGTTCGGTGAACACAGGTCGACTATAAGTACCGACCTAGGTCTCTCCGAGCTCATTCAGTGTTCCGATCTCATGAAGTAAAGATCCCTGAAGATGGATCGTGCAATCGAAGGCGAAACGTGTGAAATTGATTCCATTTTAACCCGGTCTAATTCCAATAACCATGATTTCTAAATATGACATAATTATATTTTCAATGATATGTCGGTTTCTCTGACATGTTAAAAAATATTTCGGCACTTGATGAATAGTTTTCCAAACATTTTTATGTAAATATTTACTTACACTTCCCATCGCCGATTTTTATGATTTTTTGTACTCCGGTAGATTTTCAGACGCCGATAACGGTCCGAAGTCATAGTTTTCGGCGACGTTTCATTTCGGAGATATTCGCCTTCAAAATTCACAATCTTATGCCTACAGTGTTCCACTTTTGTTTCTGTATCCTTCAATAATTTTTATAAGAAAACGATTGAATACATACTCTATTAAAATATCAAAATTACATATATTTTCCGATTTATGACGAAATATTACTTAAAAATCACATCAATAAAATTTTTGTCAATTGCTATTTTTAATAGGGAATTTTTCTTAATTTTGTACTTTATGTTGGCAACCCTTGTCAATCGAAAAAATATTTTAAATTAGAACTTGACAAAATTTATCAACGTAACAGGTTTTGTACCTTTTATTATGGACATTTTGTTATATAAGTGGATCAGTACCATGTTAACAGATGGTTTGGCGCCGGAGCGTGGCAGCCTGAAGGCACTAGGTAGGTCAATACCGGGATAGCACCAGCTTAGATGACGGAACGCCAAGGCATCATCATTAAAGCTATAATACATTAGTAATATATCTTTAAAGATGATGCCTCCGCGCTCCGGCCCCTCTCCTAATGCTAACTCGGTACCGATCCACCTGCTAACATGATACTGATCAACTTATGTAACAAAATATCCATAATGAACAGTACCAAAAACCTGGTTGTTACATTTTGTCAAATTTTAATTTTGAATATTCTTTCAAATAGCGATGGTTGCCAACATAAAATCAGGAAAAATTCCCTATTAAAAATAGCAATTGAGAGATACAATTTTATTGATATGATTTTTGAGTAATATAACGTCATTAATTGGAAAATATGTGTAATTTTGATATTTTAATTGTGTATTCAATCGTTTTCTTATCAAAATTACTGAAGGGAACAGAAAAGAAAGTAAAATATGTGTGTATAGGAATGTCAATTTTGATAGCGGATATTTCGGACACTAAACGTCGCCAAAAAAATGTGAATTCGGATTTGTTATCAGAGTCTGAGATGAAGTGTTCGTGATTATTTACCCAATTTTGTTGTTGGGAAAAAAAGCTATTAAAAAATCTGTTCAGAATAACTATTTATTATTGGTCACATTTATAGGAGTCACATTAGAAGTAGAATTTATGGCGGGCTGGAAGTTGTTTGCCGATGTTGGTGATGCTTTAATAAAGAAAGTCCACCGGCGCTATCCACAGAATTAGATGCCGTCATCGCTAAGTGTTGATCTTCTGAGATTACTAAGGTGCCAGTGTTTGGAGACGGTACCACGCTAGTTACAGCTGGTTGGTCACCCAGGCTTGCATTGGAGGTTTCGGGTTACCGTCCTTCATTGCTGATTGATAGAATCTTGTCCAAACAGTTTGTTTGCAATCTGGAATCCTCGAGGTACACCTCTGCCAGTGATAGATTTCTAACCGCCTAGTCACTTGATTTTGGTGATTACTTCACCAACATAAATAGGCTGAAATTTCGGAAGGCATTTTTCCGAAGGCATTAACTTTTACACATTAGACTCTACATTTTACATTTTTGTACTGGACAAAAAATGGCGATGTGTAGTGGTTGGTGGTCGTATCTCTGCATACTTTTTGTATAGCTTGAAGAACATGCCATTATTTACTTCTTCGGAAATGATAAATGAACTTGAAGAGTGATATTTTTCTCTCTTCAGTGTTATCCGCCGTTATTTTTGACAGTTCTGCTCTAAGGTAGTCATCTGCCAATCCTAGTATTGGGGATACCTTTATTAAAAAGGTAAATTTCATCTGGCGCCTGCATCAAAAATGTTGAGATGTCCTTTTCAAAAATACTTTTGCTTTTTTTTTTCAAAAATGTGACAAACTTATAATATTGGTGTATATCGATGTTTTACCTGAAAGAATTAATCATCGGGATTCTGGAGCAAAGTGTATTAGGTTCTAATTACTGATTTTTTTTAGTAATTCAGAAACAGTAAGAGCTTTTTGATTAAGATTTGGCACAACCTCATAGGTATTTAAAGGATATATTTTAAGATAATTCAACAGTTTTTATTTCAGCCGTGGGCTGTAACCATCCCTAGCTCTTAATAAAAAAAAATGGTACGCCACTGTCTTTTAGTGTTTTGAAGTACAAGTTGTTTTCGAGAAAAAAATACAAATTCTATTTTGATGCACACCTCTGGCACCTATGGTCCAGTTTTAGTTGGAGTCAGAATTACTAGGGATTCCTTGGACCATTTTAAGAAAAAAAGTTTTAAGTAATATCGGAAACATCGAAACTGACTGAAGCTCTCAGAGGGAATGGCTATTGCACTGAAGATATTACGCGTTCAATTAAAAGATATAGTAATCCAACTCCGCTAAAGAAGATAAAGAGCTACCATTAGGGAGTGTTGTTCTTCTCTACATACATGGCACTACAGACAAAATAGAATGATTCCTTCGGCGATCCAACATACGTACAATCTTCGATACACATAAGAAGATTGGACAATGCTTGCGATCCCCGAAAGATATTGCATCTTTCCAAACAGGAATATAAAATGCCTTGGTGGAGTATATATCAATATCTAGACTTAAGAAACATGAACGATGTATTAAAAAGAAACACATTGTTGAATCTGCTGTAGCTGAACACCAGCATAACACTTGCCATTTCATAAATGTAAAGTAAACCAAGGTTCTAGCATCATTTTCAGGTTATTATAAACAAAAAATTAGAAAATCTAATCAAAAAATTTCAATAGAGATACAGGTTACGGTCTACATCACATGTGGAAACCGATCTTAACACAGGGTCACGGTTCAGCGAGCACAAGTCGGGTATAAAAGCCCGCCTAAACCTCTTCGAGCTCATTCAGTGTTCAGATCTCCTAGTGTAAAGATCCCTGAAGATGCCTCGTGCAATCGAAGGCGAAACATCGGGTAGTAATTCCAATTTGACACGGTTTAATCCCAAGAACCATGATTTCTTAATTGACGAAAGCCGTGAAAGCTTCCCTTCTATGTTATAAAAAAAGTTTTATTTTTGAGATACAGGGACTTGAAGTTAAAAAAAAACATTTTTTTTATTTAAAAAATTCTTAAAATAATCCAAGGAATCTCTTTTGTATAATTCTAAGCAATTCTGATTCTAACTAAAACTGGACCAGGTGGCGGAAGCATGCATCAAAATGGAATTTGTTTTTTTCCTTGAAAACGACTTGTCGTAACACAAAATACTGAGAGACATTTTTTGTATATTTTTACTTACGTTAAATCCCAATTTTTTAAAATATCAGTGGCACACCATATTTTAATTAAGAAAGTCAGGGATAGTTACCAATACCTATGTCCATGCTTGAAATCAAAACTGTTGAATACTGCCAAAATATAGCCTTTAAATACCTATGAGGTTGTGCTAAATCTTAATTAAATACCTCTTACTGTTTCGGACCTTTTTTATATGTGTCTCGAAAACTTTTCATATGAACTTATTTTCTTACAAAGAATCTTACGTTAAACGTTGGCGTACGTTTTTTGAAAACACCCTATATAATAATGGAATTCGGTACGAGAGAATTTCTGAGTAATATAGCGATTTTTTAAATAAATGGGGATTATCTATGAATGCCAGGGTGTTTCCTTTCATATCTTTTATAAAACGATTTCCCTTGTCTTTATTATCCGTTTAGACAAGATTTCCTCCTGAATAATGTCGGGAGAAATTTTCTCTGACCATGCAGGTTTGCGTGTCACTTTAACTTTGCGTTTGGCCATAAATATCTTTAACAGACTTTACCACACCATGTTTCTTAGATATAAAGGGGGACAAAGTTTCTTGATGGACCAAATGTGATATTGCAATTTCATTTTTTCTCCTGGACGGAGGTGATATTATTATTTAGAAATTTTTCTCATTGGCATGAAATATTCAAAAAACAGAACTCAAACTCAATCTCAAATTTTTAAATTTAATTATATATAACCTGCTGGACACTCGAACTGCATAACGTAATTTTTTGGGGTATTTTTAACGTTCGATATTTCAAAAACGGTAAGCTAAATTGAAATGCGGTTTTCGACGTCACCTTACTCAAGGTGTGTAGATTACAAACTCGACTGGTGGATCGCCAGATATGATGGGAAAAGGTTTGTACAGGGTGTAAACTAAAACTCTGCATTTTTTTCCAAATCTTATTTAACGATATTTTTTACAAAACAATATTTTATTTATTGTCATATACACCAAAATAATCTATGATTAGATACAAAAAAACAATTTCTCCCGTTTTTTGAAATTGCCATTTTTTCGGAATATACAGGGGATTTTCAAAAATTTGTACATGGTTTTACAAAAAAAATCCTAACTCACCAGTGATAGCTCACATCAAACTGATTGTTGTATTATTCTCATTATTTACAATACTGCCATCAGGAAAAAATACAATTATAATATACAGGAGTCTAAAAAAGCTTACAGTTGATTTCATTCCTAAAATATCATGTTTTTGCATATTTTTATGCTTCGAACATTGAAAACTAGAGAAAGTATAATAAAACGTAAAAATTTTCAATCTCGTTACTTGATTTACATAAATTAGAGTCTTTCACCGAAACGGTTTTTTATATTCCATCCTAACCTCACTTTGGGAGAAAGTAGCGGCACAAATGGACAGTGTTGCTTTTTGACAATATTGAAGAGTGTTTTTTAAATCCATTTGACTTTTTAGAACTGAATAATTACTATAATGAAATTCTAGCATTATTATACCTATAAAACAGGTACCAGTAGCGTTTTATAGGAATTTCGTAGTTTTACAGAGTGTCTCATGGTGATGGTTTCTGGCGAACTAAACAGCAGACCTTAGTCTTAGTAAGAATTTGGTTACTCACATAAGGAGACATGTTCTATCAGGTCCGCTTCAATTAAAAATTAGCGGTAAATTCTAGATTTTTTATGAAGCACCCTGTATATTAAATAATATTTTTATTCCTTCAACGATCGAAGAGAATTTATGAAAGGTGCTTACTTGAGGTATGTAGGACCGAGTGATAAATGAAAGCTGTTAGATACCTGTCTACGTTTCGCTTTATTTTAAGGGATCTTCAGGACATTCAAAGACGTTAATAATAATTAGTGTAGTAACCAAGGTAATAATCGCACCTGGATTACTTTTAAATTAATTATATAAAGTTTTTAAAATGTTACAACAATTTTGAAGATCTTATAGTGTCTTGAAAATAAAACGAAACATCGACAGGACTATAGCTTGCATTTATAACTTGATCCATAACCCAACTAAGCATCTTTCAATACCCTGTATATTGTATATTAGATTCCACTCAATATTATAATACCCACAGGTATAGTATAGTATACCTGTATTCAACTCTAAAATTCTAAAATATAATAAACAATTATTTGTTAACCTAATTCAACTACAGCGAAGAAAAAGTTTAGAATAGGAAACAAAATCTGATGGTCATGAAAGTCGGTACCAATGGAGGTATCTGATACTCGTGATAACATTCTTGGTACCTCCTTGTACAGTACTATCAGATGTGAAAAACCCTGGATAGTTTGAGTGTACCTAACTACGATGGCACATTTTTAGACACCTTAAAAAAACAAAAAATAACCCTTGTAGGATTGGGATAAGAGAAAGGAGAAGAAAGAAAAGAAACGTAACCATGTTAATATTTGGTTGGCCCTCCTCGCAGACGAATAACTTCACGGCATCTCCGAGACATGCTGTGCACTAAATTATTAATGAAATCTAGGGGGACGTTGTTCCATTCCTCTTGTATGGCTTCGGACAGCTCGTTCAAGGTTTCTGGGGCAACATCTCTTGATCTCACTAATAATTTTAAATGCGACCACACATTCTCTATAATATTCAAATCCGGAGACTTTGCAGGCCAATTCATACGATTTATATTATTGACCTGCAAAGCCTCCGTTACAATTTGCGCTCGATGAGGCCGTGCGTTATCGTCGACCAAAAGAAAATCGTGTCCATAATTTGCGGCAAATGGCACGACAATGGGAAGTATGATATCGTCCCTATAGACTACAGCATTAACTGTTTGTCTGGTAGTGAAAATATCAGACTTCCCATTGTATATTACCCCCGCCCAAACTGTAATGCCTCCGCCTCCAAAGGCTTCTTGAGGTGCCATGTTTTCCTCGTCATACCTTTCATTCGGCTCTCTCCAAACAAGAATTCTACCATCCGAATGAATGAGGTTGAACCTTGTTTCGTCGCAAAAAAAACAGTTTCTCCACTCATTGATGGTCCAATCTCGATGTTCTTGGGCCCATGCTAACCGTGCTGCACGATGAGGTGGTAGCAAACGAGGACACTTCGCTCTACGTCCTGCTCTAAAAAATTTGTTTGATTTTATTTTTTAGTTCGTACTTGTTGACCTCTACTTGTAATAATAAATTGCTTTCGATGTTACAGATATTTCCATATTACTCATGGTTTGGGAATTTCTTGAATAAGATTTTTTTAAATGTAGATAAAAATTGGACCTTGCAAATTTAATGCTTGCTATGATAAAGTTTTACCTCAAATTGTTTCTGTTTAATGTCCTCCTTACAGTACGATCAGAAACATGCACTTCAGCTGTACGACGCAGCTCATCGTTCAATTTCCTGGAACACTTCGTTCTTTGTTGGCGCGTATTACGTACTAAATTTATTTCTGCCCTTCCTCTAATTTTCCTCACCCAACCACCACCGTGCCGATATGCGTCGTTTCCCGTATTTTCAAATCTTGTTTTTAGCCGCGAAATTTGACTTTGGTTCACATTATATAAATTTGCGACTTCTTGCTGAGGCATGCCTTGGTCCAAGAGCCTAAGGGCATTTTGCCTTTCGGCAGCAGTTAGTCTCCGCATCGAGAAGATATGAATTAAATACACAAAAAACAAACAAAATAAAAATCAATAAAAGGTAAAATCACGAAGTAAAATGTAAAAATATGAGTTTAAGAAACAGTACGTCAAAATGACAAACAAGGAAGAATATCCAATTAAGCATTTTGTCGTATCCATGGAATCCATGACATTTTTATCGCAACGCCAACTAAGATTAGACGGTGCACAGGCCATAAACCTTCCATCTTACAATTTAGCGGAAATAATAAAAAATCCAGCGAAAATCGGCATTTCTATGTATTTTTCATTTGCTGTTACGCCCCCTAGCGGTCATCTTAGAAACTCAAAAATTTTTTCCAGCATTTATTTGGCCACTATAGTTAAAAAAAAATTTACAGCAAGTTTCTAAAATCAGTAGTTTCCGAGATACAGTACATTGCACGCTTATTTGGCCACCCGGTATAATTATGAAATTATTATAAAACGCTATTGGTACTTACTTTCCAGGTATAATAATGCTACAATTTCGTTATAATAATCATTTCAGTTCTAAAAAATCGAATATATTCAAAAAACACTTTACAATATTGTTGAAAAGTAGCGCTATACATTTGCACCGCTAATTTCTTTGGAAGTGAGGTTAGGATGGAATTTAAAAAACCGTTTCGGTAAAATACTCTAATTTATGTAAATCAACTAACGGGATTGAAAATTTTTACGTTTTATTATACTTTCTTTAGTTTTCAATGTTCAATGCATAAAAATGTGCAAAATCATGAAATTTTAATAATTAAATCAACTGTAAGCTTTTTTAGACCCCTGTATAATATTATTGTATTTTTTCCTAATAGCAGTGTCATAAATAATGAAAACAATACCACAGCGAGCTTGATTTGAGTTATCACTAGTGAGTTGGGATTTTGTTTGTGAACCCATGTACAAATTTTTGAAAATCCCCTGTATATTCCGAAAAATGGCAATTTCAAAAAACGGGAGAAATTGTTTTTTTGTATCTAATCATAGTTTATTTTGGTGTATATGACAATAAATAGAATATTGTTTTGTAAAAAATATCGTTAAATAAAATTTTGAAAAAAATGCAGAGTTTTAGTTTACACTCTGTACAAACCTTTTCCCATCATATCTGGCGATCCACCAGTCGAGTTTGTAATCTACACACCTTGAGTAAGCTGACGTCGAAAACCGCATTTCAATTTAGCTTACCGTTTTTGAAATATCGAACGTTAAAAATACGTTCACGTTACACATACGTATACAGTTCGAGTGTTCAGCAGGTTATATATATATATATACAGGATGTAACAAACTCAATGGCTCGCTTAAAGTGTCTGGGGAACAAGTGATTTTTGGAAATATGGCTCCGTTCATAGTTAAATATATAGTTACTTTCTAAAATATTTTTAATTGTATGTTGTTGCCCCTTTTACCCCAAACCTCATTTACCTAAATTAAACGGTTTTCAAGAAAATGACGCGTGTTTGCCCTTCTAAGTGACCTAACTTGGAACAAAATGGATTTCACTTCCCTATCTTTGATAATATATTTTCCCCTCAGATCAAATATTTAGAAAGATACATAACAAAATACAAAAAGTGTCATGACAGCCACATACTAGATGGTTCAGGTTTTCTAATAATCTTCTTTTTATCTTTCGGTAGTTATATCTCGGAGACGGTTTCAGATCAGAGGAAAGTACTGCAATCTTTATGTTTCAGGGTCCCTAGACGTCCGAAAAACATGTTTTCTCGCCAGTCTGTCTGTCGGTTCGCGGCATAGCTTAAAAACTACTTACCCGATTGACTTCAAATTTTGATCAAAAGTTAAGGGCCATATGGAGATAGCCTGGTAGAATTTTGGTAAAAATCCAATATGGCAAAACAAAATGGCGGCTTAGTGAAATGTTAAAAAAATTATTACTAAGAAAGTGCTAATCCAATTTATCTTAAATTTTGCACAGAAATCCAGTATTATCAAAGTTTACTGAATTTATATAAGTTCCTTCACTCCGAGTTGGAACTTTGTCGAACGGGCTAGACAAGCCTGCCGACTGGGACAAAGCCCGTGCCGCCTTGAACATAAAACTGCCAGGGGAGATTAGAGTAATAAAATAAAAAATGTAATCATTTTCTCCTCAGTTGCATATTACGGGGAAGGCGATGTAAGGCGGTGTTCGATTGTAAAATAATAATAGTAATAAAGTTTAATATTTATTACTAGTATCTGACAGTCATTAATTTAAATAAAAATTTAAGGAAATTAATTTGATGTTTAAAAAATCCGTTCTATGGACGTGACTATTCGTACGAGATGGAGAAAAGAAAAATGTCACAGTCGAAAAGCATCACCATTTTTTACATTGTTTTATTTATAAATGGTATAATATTATATATTATATTATAACAAGCATTGCCATGTCATAATGCAATAGCCGGGATTTTTCTAACGTTTACGAAAGGTACTTTCTGGTGTCCGAATACGTAAATATTTCCTTCCCTTCCTGGAATATTGATGTTTAGTGGAGAGTAGAAGTTTTAGCTAAATTAAGCCGGTAATACAAAAGCATGTTCCTTTTTGTTTTACGTTTTTTTATTGATAAACTATAAAAGTTATAACAGTGTAAGAAATGAGTTCTTAATATTATTTGTTTATAACAGAGTACATCCTGATTGTTGTTCGAAAATGGACATAGTGTCTTAAGGACTTTCTATGTGATCCATGAGGTGCATAATTTAAACATAACTTTGATCATACACTGAGCTCACAAAACCGTAGCAAGCCAATCTTTCTATTTTTGATAAGACACAGAGTATATTCGTTTTATTTTGTTAAGCTTATAGGTACTAAAGAGTACACATTCTGAAGTATGCATGGACCACTTGGAAACCAATGAAACCATGTATAAGTCAATATAGGATAAAATATGACATTACCCAACCGCTTTTCGAATAAACTTTCCAAAATACAACAAATGCACTGGGTGTCTGATTAAAAAAGAAAAGAAGTTTGGTTTGCTATGGCTTTGTGAATTGTGGGCTGAAGTGTATGATCAAAGCTATGCTAAGACCATGTATGTTATGAATGACACTTTATTCTATTTTGTACATCAACTGAGATATTCCCTAGTCAAAATTTCATGCGACACCCTGTATATTTACCATTTCAAGTTGATGTGGCTTGAATTTTGCTGATAGACATTTTTTTCAAATTGGACTTAAGTTGCATATGTAGTGTTTCACAAGACTCTTGCAAATTTCTTGTTCTTGTCTTGTTCTTGCTGCAAGAACAAGACAAAACTCATTTATATTTATTATTTCCGTTATCCCTTATTATTTACCAAAGTGTTATGATTCAGATCTGAGTACCCCAAAACCCATAAAAAGGCATATTACGGAATTATTAACAAAAAATTGTTGTTTTTTATCAATTAATCCCCCACTTCACCCCCTTCTTCTCAACCGATTTTACTCAATACCATATGGTTTACTACCTATATACCAAATTTAAACTCGATAGCAAAATTATTCCTTTGAAATTTATCACATAAACTAACAGACGGACAGAAAATAGATTTCGCCGAAATTATGTTTTTACACTTTTTGGGTCGTTTTAAATCAATTTAGCGAAAAAAAAATAATTTCTTTTTGCCGATATTATAGTTTTCCATCTCTTAGAGATATAGAAGTAATAATTTAACCGCCATTTTGTTTCGCCGTCTTATATTCGTTTCACAATTTTAACAGTTAACTTCTAAACCAAAATCAATTCTTACTTAAATATTTTATTAGGTTGCCATTTTGTTACGCCATCTCGGATTCGTACCAAAATTCTACCCGTCGATTACTACGTAAGACTTTGTGCAAAATTTGAGGTGTAGTTTTTTTAGTAATATTTTTTTAACAATTTACTAGGCCGCCATTTTAACAGCCATTTTGGATTTTCACCAAAATGTTACCAGATTACCTCATAATGACCATTAATTTTTGACCAAAGTTTTGTTCTAGTTATACCGGGAACGGACAGAGACCGACGGAATGGAGAAAACATATTTGTCGGTATCTAGAAGTCCCCTGAAACGCAAATATCTGAAAAAATCTCGGAGGGTGATTTTTCACCATTACAATATTTCCATTTTACGAGAGAAATAAAAATCCTCGTCTTCGGCACGGATTTTTAAAACCAGTAGCGCTCATACACTATTTATGAAACAAATTCCTTAGAAACTAGTTGTTCGGGTTTTTCCGGAAAAATCAGACACACTGGAGATATTACCCCCCAAATTTTAGCTACTTTTTGGACAGGTATAATGTGGAAATCGCATTGTACTGGAGGCGTTGCTTTAAAGGTGACATAAAGCTTTCTTCCGTAAAATAACGGCTGCAAATCCTAATTTTTTTTTTTGATAGGAGAACTCAGAATTAATGTCTGCATATTCGTGGTCCCCAGTAAACCCTAAATGCGACTTCCGAGCTTGACATCTGCAGAGATATTATATTTCAATTTAAATACCAAAAAAATGGGTACTATACAAATCTTTTTAATATTTTTAAAATTGCACAAAAATTATAATGTTATAATTTTATATTCCAAAATAGGTAGGTGCCTATCTTGGTTCATCCTTTCGACAGCGAAAAAACGATAATCCACCTCCACGTTTTGAAAAACAACTATCCACCGAACAATATTCGACGGGCATTTTATTGGTCTACCACGTACAAACAACCGACAATATGTTAATCGTAAACAAAATCCACTGTGTACACGCCAGCGCGTCGCACAACTGAAAACCGTTGACTGCCGAGAACCAGCTGCGGCGAGGGGAATGGTATAGGTAGATTTTCGTCGAAGTGCGGGAACTTAATTCAGTAAACTTTGGTATTATTTAGGAATCAACTGGTACAATTTTGGTACGAATCCAAGATGGCGGCTTAATAAAATATTTAAAAATTTAACCTGAAAAAACTACTTATTGATCTGATTTCGAATTGTGTGCCATAGCTAATTTTATTATAGAAGTGAACTAGTAGAAGTGGGATACTAATTCAAGATGGCGGAACAAAATGGCGGATAAATAAAATTTTTGTAATCTAAAAAATCACCCAAACCTTTTACTTATCTTCGCGTTTTGGTATCTCTAGATGTCAAAAAATATGTTTTATCTATTCCTCCGGTCCACCTGTCGCTTTGTCTGCCTGTCTGTCAGTTCGCGGCATAGCTTAAAAATTACTCATCGGATTGACTTCAAATCTTAGTTAAAAATTAAGGCTCATATGGGGAGGACATGGTAATATTTTGGTAAAAGTCCAATATGCCGGAAGATGATGGCGGCCTAGTGAAATGTTAAGAAATTATTACTAAAAAAACTAATTATCCAACTTCTCTCTATCCTAAATAACTATGTACTGAACTAAATTGGTTCACACTTCTTTATTCCTAATAAAAGGAAATATTCATAATGGTTGCCGTTAAAGGAAATTTACTGATTTTTTTACTTGCTTTCATCCCATGCGGAAAGATATTCAAAATGTATAATCCATTTTTCAAGCTTTTCCTGGTATACGGTTGAGCTAAACTTTGGCACACTTATGTAAATTCGGTGACAATGCATTAACGGAATAAAGAAATCGTGAATATCAGAGTGCGTAAAAAATGATCGGAAACTTTTGTATTATTGATTTTAGCAGAAAATGTTATTCTTCATTAAAAGTTTTGTTTGCTCCAAAACTAAGGATGGCGTAAAAAATTGATGTTAAATATTCCAGGAAAAGAACTACTTAACAAACAAAAATGTTTTTTGGCTTTTTCGCAACTGAATTGAAGCAAATATTTAATATAATTACATACCTCAACATGTAGGCTAGTCTGTCTATGGAATGTTTCGGTACATAATATAAACAATATTATTTAAGCAAGCATATTATTTATATTATGTACCGAAACATTCCGTAGACAGATTAGCCTACATGTTGAGGTATGTAATTATATTAAATATTTGCTTCAATTAATTTAAAGTTAGATATTTTTATTCAGTTGCGAAAAAGCCAAAAAACATTTTTGTTTGACAATCTAAACACAACAAATAATCTCAACACACTTAAAAAAAAAGAACTACTTACGTGAAAAAATTTAATTTCTTGCCCAATCGGAGATTTTTTACTGACCAACATTAGAGGAGAGTGGCCCAAAATGATCCCTCTAAGCTTCAAATGCCTATAAAATGTAAACTTTTCTACAAAAGAGTCTCAATTTTTTATTTTGGGTTGTCGGCACATTGTAGTTTAAGATTACCATACCAATTATGTGATATAAAAGGTGAATAATTTTACATATTAACTTAACTAAATGTCTCTAAAAGGATCATTTTACCTTGATGATTAGGGCAAAATGATCCCAAAAGTATGTAAACATTATTTCTGGTTTTGATAAAGGTTATTCTTAATAAAACAACTACTCGAAGAAAATCGAAAACTTTATTTTTAAATATTAGGTACATCAAATGACAAAAAAAGGTAAAAACAACGTAAATGTTTCATACCTAGTGAAAAAATATAGATAATTTAAATTTAAAGCCAAATAGAATAACTTCCTAAACAAGTTAGCTTATGACATATTATAATACATATAACCATAACCTCCCAAATCTCTTGTAACAAATACAGTGAAAAACTATTAAAAAATCAAAGTTAGCTTACAGGAAATCTAATAACTGTTTACGAACTTGCTTTGCCTTGGCATTTTACAAAAGTCGCAGGTTTTTGGATCGCAGTCATCATCCTCAAATCCAGCACACTCGTCTTGTCACTCTCCCGAGTTAGAATGTAGGAAGGTTTCGGTACAAACAAGACATTCTGTATCTTCTTCTACTTCAGATTTTTCGTCATGTTTGGCCTGTTTATTTTCTTTTATTATTCGTATTTTTTGTCACAATCTTCCTTTTATTTTTTTCTTTTTCATTCTTTTACCAGCCAATTTATCCTTGCTTTTCAAACTTATTTTTCTGCCTGGTTTTCTTTTATCTAACTAAAAAACAACAACAACAAGTCTGGAAGCACAGTTTGTCAAAACTACTGTGCTTCCAGACTTTCTTGGTTTCGACCTACGTTGTTCTTGTGCCATTTTGGAGAGTGGGTGAACATATTTTGGCGTAATTTTAAAAACACTTGATACACCCGAAGTAAAGGCACTATCAACGGAAGGCAAGAATTGCGTAAAAGAAGTTGAATTATCGTTATTTTCGTGAACGTCATTATTTTGCTCGTGGATCTTATCATATCATATATCATCATCACTTTGAAGTAAATCCAAAGGTTCGTTTTGCTCAGTCACTTTAGCCGCTGCTGAGTC
The DNA here is from genome assembly GCA_030620095.1 of Kuschelorhynchus macadamiae. NCBI lineage: Eukaryota > Metazoa > Arthropoda > Insecta > Coleoptera > Curculionidae > Kuschelorhynchus > Kuschelorhynchus macadamiae. The sequence goes on along the minus strand of JAUTXW010000779.1, from coordinate 966,631 downwards.
AATATCCGAGAAACATCAGGGTCGAAAGGATATATTCCAGATTTTCTAAATTCATGAATGACATTGAGTGGTACAAAGAATTGCATGTAGGATTCGTTAAATATTCGTGAAATTTGGAAAACGCTAAGGACTCTCTCTGGGTGATTAGTGAGCCATTTCTCCAATGGACTGTTATGGTAGTAATTAAGCGAGAACATGAAACTCACGTCTAGAGGCTGTAACTTGTGAGTCAACATTATTTGTAGCTTTTTCAATCACCCTTAAATTTTTTGTATGCGAGAGGTGACCATCAAGAATTAAAAACGCAGGATCGTTTTGTGAAGGCTTGACAAAGGAAAGAAAATGATTAAATCGACCAGAGAATACGTCAAGGTTCATACAACCAGAATCATTACACATAAATGCTGTTCCTGGAAGTGCTCCATCTTTTAACTCTTCTTTCGTAAGCTTACGCACAGGTCACCACAGACCGGTTAAAGGGAGGACCGCGAACCGCAGATTTTGACTCAGGCGATCTTAGTGAAAGTTTAGGGTGCGTCTAGCGAAAATCAATGGGCCAGTCTTTGCCAGCAAAACATGTTTGCTTGGAAAAAGGATGAAAAATTCCATTTTTCTCTGCAAACTGATAAGCAATCGATTTCAAATCTTCACTGGTGAGACCGTACATTCCAGTTTCCATGTCCAATATATATGTCACCAACTCTTCTTCCTGCTCCTTAGTGAAAACCGAGGTTTTGCTTCCCAGTTTCTTAACGTCATTAACAGCTAACTTGTTAATTCCTCGACAGCGTCTCTTCAAACTTATTACAGACACACTAAAGTTTTTTGTTTCTGTTTTGTATGCTAAGCCATTTCGAACAGCTTCAATTGTTTGCCGCATTTTGTCTTGGTCCCTTGAGTGCCACAGCTCACCCTGTATCTTACTATGTAAAGCTTTTACAATCCAAGATTTTGTAGTAAAGATGTTTTCATGGTCACCAATAACCTGTTTCTATGAAATATTATTTCATTTATTGTGTGGTTAACATAAATCAATTTCCAAGTATTTATTACACATATATTTGAAATTTTAAATATACAGCGTGTAACAAAAGTAACGAAACATGAAAATATCTCAGGTCTCGCTTACCTAAATTTAATAAAAATGTGGACACTTAGGTATGAAATTATGCTGGATCCAATGGTGAGTTCCGCATTGCTGCCAAGTTTACCGTTTTTCTGTTATAGAAGGAAAGTTATTTTTTTTAATTAAACACCCTATATTATATTACTCTTTTAGAATCTGCATAAAATTCTCAAGACTTTTTATTAAAAGCACTTTTTATGAAAGCCAACAGCTTTTGCGAAAACAAGGATCTAATACCCCACAATTCTTGTATTACTTTTTATTAAAATACCTGCACACACAAGGTTACCTGATATGTTTGACAATATCAGTTTGGTTGATTTACAAAAATGGATCGTTTAACTGAAACCCATTAATTATTTTGAGTTATGGGGATAGAATGCGAAACCATCAAGATGTACGTTCTGACAGACCGGAAAGCACAATAATTCCTCATCTTGCTACCAAAACACTACCAAGAGAAAACAGCGTCTCAGCTTTAAAAGTAGGTTGTAAAAAACAATGGAAACAATACAATGCAAAAAATAAATACCTAATACAACAAACAATAAATTAATGAAACTAAGTAAGGTGTTTAAAATGTTTCGGTCCTTAAAAGATTCAAATATCTTTCTCCAGTTAATGTGTCTGCCATAAGGAAGGGAGTTATTATTTTTGCACACTTTATATCACACCAAAACAAGGGAAATCGGGTATAATTTTCACGTATCTAATGTGGATTACACTTGGCTCAATATCTCCAGTATTCTAAATTTGTGTAATGTAAAATAAAATTTTTAAAAAATTTCTGCAGGTAATCAAACTGTCGTGTATTTTTTTATTGATTACAACAAATATAAATTGGATCTTGATGATTTTAAAGTAGTATGAGAACTTAAGACTCTCTGTGGATATATATTTATCTCGATAAAATTTTTGTTTCCTGAGAAAACTCGGTCGCAACGAAAATACTATATAAACTTCATGTGGAGAATACTATATATTCTTCATGTGGAAAAACACATAAAGGGAATTGTATTTTATAGACACGTAACGAAAAGCACTAGATTGAAACCGGACAAGATAAAGAAAATAAAATCCCAAGTGCATCAGTTTATTCTCTAGAAAGGCCAAAGTTTTCTAAAAATGTCTTTTACACACTTCTAACCAAAATGGAAAGTTATTGGTGTTGATTTTTTTATGACTAAATATAGAGAAAAAAGCGTACTTAAAAGTAAAGCCAAATATTAACAACATTTTTATTGGGCGCCATTTCGGATTTTTATCAAAATATTACCAAGCCATCCCCATATGCCCCTTAATTTTTGACTAGTCAGTCTGGTAAGTAGTTTTTAAGCTATGCTGCGAACTGACAGACAGACAGACACACCGACAGATATACTGACGGAATTGATAAAACATATTCTTGGCATCTAGGGGTGCTAAAACGCGGTTACAAACATTTTATTTGGACGCCATTTTGGTCGGCCATTCTAGTTGATCCTTATACCACAATTAGTTATGGCACCCAATTTCAGACCAATCCATTGAGCAGCAAATTTTTAAATATTCGTAAAATATAAATAAAGTCGCCATTTTGTTCCGCCATCTTGGATTCGCACCAAAATATTACCAGTTGATTTCAGCATAATACTTGAAGTTCGAGCAAAATTTGAGATTTATAATATTTTTTCCCTTTTAAGAGGGAATTAACAAGAAAGTTGATAATATTTTATTTTAAAAAAAAATACATTTTAAATAATATTTTTTCAATAACGCGAGTATTATTAGTTATTGCAATATGTGTGTCTTGTGGTTTTATTTGAACAGGTATGATATGTATTACCGATCTGTATTTAATTTTTTTACAGATAAGAGATGAGGAGATGTAACATGTTTATTTTCCCAATCTAAACAAATTATATATATATATATATATATATATATATATATATATATATATATATATATATACAGGGTGATTCATGAGGAAATGTCAATACTTCAGGCACATATTCAGGACCAAAAAATAAACATAAAAGTCTATATAAATAAGTGTCCGCAAGGCCTTAGTTCTCGAAATACAGGGCGTTAAAGTTTTTATTTTTTTATCAAATTCACATAAAGTATGCATGTATTGTAAAAAAATAGAAGTGTGCCTTGCCTGACAGAACAACTGCTGGTTGGTGTTTTTCCTGTTACTTAGCAATAGTAATGTCAGTTAATAATAAGATCAAATTTTGTCACTGTCAATTTCTCTTTATAACTTTTATTATCTGACAATAATCATTTAAGAAACTTTAGATCTAAATACGTCATTATGCCTGTGATAATCTCGCATCGTGAATATGCAGATATGATATTCGTCTATGGCTTCTGCAATGGGATCGCAATTCAAGCAGTCGCGGAGTACCAGGGTCGTTTTCCAGATAGAAGGGTGCCAGATAGAAGTTTTTCAACAAGTTTTCACTACTGCTGGAGAATCTGGGATGTTTCCAAGTGCGAAAATTGTATCTGAAAGGGAATCGAGACCCAACGTTAAAGTAGAAGAGGCTATACTCAATGCCGTCGAAAATGAGCATAAGCACTAGGCGGATTGTAACTGGATTAATGAAGACCGAAGGTTGTATAGGTATGTTTTGTTCACTGATGAAGCACAGTTCACGCGTGATGGTATAAATAATCTTCACAATGAACACCGGTGGTCCTATGAAAATCCTCACGCTACAGTAGAGCATAATTTCCAACATAAATTTAGCATTAATGTGTGGTGTGGAATGTTAAATGGTCATTTAATTGGTCCATTTGTAATCGACGGTAGTCTTACAGGAGAAAAATATTTAAGCTTTCTTGAAAATCACTTGCAAAATCTATTAGAAGTAGTCAATAATAATAATAATAATATTAATAATAATAATAATAAATGTCTTTTATTTCTTTCATATACATAAATACAAATAGATACATACAAAAGATGGCGAGATCTAGCCTATGGCTACTCTATCTAACCATCTTACCTAAAGTAATCCTAATCATAAAATAAGTATACAATATTTATAATTACCACATTCATTGTAACTAATAACAACTAAAAATAAAAGAAAAGAATACATATTTTCCAGTACATATAATAGCCCATATGGGTAAACCCTAAAAATTCTCACTGTTCATTGTCTGATAAGAAAATAAAAAAAAAATTGAATTAAGAAGAGAAATAAAAATGCAAACTAGAGGATGTCAGGAGAAAAGAAAAAACCTAAACATTTCGTTTATCTAAAATAATCTTTTTTACTTTTTCTTTAAAGGTTGTCACGACCGAGAGGCCTCTTACCTCAAATGGCAATGTGCTGTATATTTTGGGTGCATTATAACTAAATGAGCCCTGAAATTTGGCAGATTTATGCTTAGGAATGACAAAATTTTGACCGTTTCGCGTATTTCTACCGTGAACACTAAAATTTGACCTTAATTTACTGTACAGATATGCAGGTTTTCCAGACAGCGCCACCCTATGTATGTACAAGCGTTGCCATCTGTAACATAAATCGCTCGTCCAAGGTGAGCCATTTTGATCTATCCAAAAGCGGAGTAACATGATCATATTTTCTCATGTCAAAGCAAAATTTCAAACAAGTATTTTGGATTTTCTGAAGACTTCTTTTTTCCCGTTGATACAAAGCTGGCCAAAACAGTACATTAGAATAACCAACAATTGATAATATTAAGGAATCGCATAGATGTAGTTTAATATCGGTTGTAAGAAAGTTTTTATTCATATAGAGTATTTTTAATTTATAAAAACAAGCCTGTACTAATTTTGATACATGCTCCTCAAACCTAAGATCAGTGTCCATGACAATTCCCAAATTTCTCTGGTTATTGGAAGGAGCTCAAAAAGAACCATCTACAACAAGTTTATGATCTTTACTTAAATTGGATATGGTGGAAAGATCTAAGTTAATGGCATTAATAGATTCGGCGACATCAGTGTAATCAAATGAAAGATAAATTTGCGTATCGTCAGCGTACTGATGCGAGCGACAAGTTCGGAGGTGTTCATGGAAGTCACATGTATACAGGGAGAAAAGTAGCGGACCAAGAACACTACCCTGTGGAACCCCCTGTTGCAACTCCACATACTCAGATAGAGCAGAATTCAGCCTTACCCTTTGACACCTATTTAAAAGATAGTTTTTTATTAGGTTAAGGCTAGAAGTATGAAGTCCAAAATACTTAAGTTTGGCTAACACAATGGAATGGTCTAGAGTGTCAAAGGCTCGACTAAAATCTAATAAAACCAAAACCGTTGTTTTGTCCTGATCAAGAGCTACAAATATATCATCATATACATGAAGAAGAGCTGTACAAGTGCTATGTCCTGCTCGGAAACCTGACTGTGTTATAGGAAGCAAATAATTACTTGAAATAAAATCATCAAGTGGCACCTTAATTAGTTTTTCAATAACTTTAGACATAGTAGGGAGTATACTTATAGGACGATAGTGCGACAATTCAATTGGGTTGTTAATTTTAGGAACAGGTATTATATCAGCCTGTTTCCAGGCTTCTGGAAAAACACCAGACATAAGACAGTGATTTATTATAAATGTAATATGCGGGGAAATACAAGGAGTCACGAGATTAATCATTTTTATGTTTATGCAGTGAGACCCCATAGCAGTGCTCCTGATCTGAGATATTACCCTATTCACTTGGTCTTCACTTATTTTCTTAAACTTGAATTGGCTTTCGGGTTGTAGAGCAACATTATCTGCATATTGCTGGAAGATACCAGTGCCAGGGTTAGAGTTTATTTTCGGCACACTATCAACAAAGAACTTATTAAAGTCAAAAGGTGCCTTTTCATGTATTTTATTACATGTATTAGAAGAACTGCCAATATTTAATGATTTTAAAGTTTTCCAAAATAACTTGGGGTCAGTTTTAAATTTGTGTTTAAGAAAGGCCTTTTTTTCACTTCGAACAGCGGATGTTACAAAATTTGGAAGTTGCTTATATTCTTTAAATACTGCATCTGTTTTTAATTTTTTATATTTAGTAAGGGCTTTTTGTCGTAGTTTCATCATGGATTTAATGTTAGGGGTAATCCAAGGGGCCGGTGCCTTTGTAAATCGGAATGTTTTTATTGGAGCATGCGCATCAAAAACTTGAATAATATTGGTATTTAGAAAAGAGACCATTTCATTTACATCGGTTAGATTATAGATAAAATCCCAATAAACAGAGTTCAAATCGAATAAAAAATTATTTAAATCGAAGCCAGAAAAATCGCGATATGTTCGAAATGAAATTGGTTTACGTGGCTTTTCCAAATTCAGAACTGAGTACACTAAGTGATGATCTGAGATATCCTCCATATTAATAACCTCTACTTTAGTACACAGTTCAGGTGAATTTGTGATTAATAAGTCAATGATTGAACTACTATTTACAGAAATCCGAGTAGGGACATGAACAAGTTGTGTTAAATTATATTTATTTAATAAACGAGAAAAGTGTTTACAGGCGGCATTATGCGCCTGTGAAACGTCTATATTAAAATCAGTACCAAAGAAAATATTACTGCTGGCAGGCAAAAAACTAACTAAAGCATTTTCCAGATCCTCCAAACATTCATTGACATTGATATTGGGAGGTCGATATAAAGATCCGAAATGTCTTTCCTTGAAGTTTAACACTTACCCACAGTAGTTCCCCTTAATGTAGGGCAAAACATGTATTTGCAGCATGATGGAGCCCCTGCACACTACAGTTTACTTGTTAGAGATTTTTTAAACCAAAACTTTCCAAACCGATTGATTGGTCGGGGAGGTCCGTTTAATTGGCCACCTAGATCGCCAGACCTTAATCCTTTGGATTATTGTTTTGGGGATGGTTCAAATCACTGGTATATTCCACTAAAGTAAATACAAGAGAAGCATTATTGGATCGGATAACAAACGCAGCACAAACACTAAGAAATGCGCCCGAATGTATCCACAGAGCAACCCGAGCTATACACCATAGAGCTGACCTGTGCTTAGAAGCAATTGGTGGAATTTTTGAAAAATATAAAACGTAACCTAGATTTTATTAAAAACAACTTAATAATAACAATTTTAATAAAAATTAAATACCTTTTGTTTAGTTTATGTCTGAGGCACTGAATACACACCTCAAAAAAATGTGTTAGTCTTTCATTTCAAAGCTTTTGTGCCAAGATGCGTTTAAATTTGGACAAAATAACAAATTTTTAAAATTTTGCGATAAAAAATTATATGCGCCGAAATTGTTTTAAATCCAAATATCTCGAAAACGTTGCTCGTATCCACTTTTAACAGGTATACCTTTTTGACGTAGAAATGGCAAGGGAATAATCTGTTTTACTCAAAAATGTAATACAAGACTGTACCAAAAAGTTGTGATTGTTCGAAGGAATAGAAAGACATGTAGGTGGCGCCCCCTAAAAGTAAGAGCAATAATAATATTAGATTCGAATTTGTCATACCAAAAAACGCCCGTATTCACTCCATTATTTACATTATCATAGATTTTATTTAAAAAATAGGAAAATTAAATAAAAACTTCAACACCCTGTATCTCGAGAACTAAGGCCTTGCGGACACTTATTTATATAGACTTTTATGTTAATTTTTTGATCCTGAATATGTACCTGAAGTATTGACATTTCCTCATGAATCACCCTGTATATATATATATATATATATATATATATATATATATATATATATATATATATATATATATGAATTAAATAGGTGTATTATCATAAATTCTTATTGGGCCGTGTGCCAAAAGACTATTAGGAGAACAAAACGATGACTTTCAGCTCGATAAACAACATAAAAATGTGGCATATTAAGTGTCAATATATATATATTGTTATATCTCTCTCTTTTCTTCAGAAAACGATATATTATTGGGTAAATTCCGGGTACTTGAGTAAAAGATAGGTAAAATCCTTTTAACAGAACTTTCCTCGTAATTAAACTTTTGTTATGTCAAGCAAAGTGAAATATATTGACAAATATTTTAAGTGAGAAAGTACGGATACTTAAAGCAAAACAGAAATGTATTAAATATTTCATTAATTTTATTATCCAAAACTCTTATTTACATCATCATTAAATAAAAATCTTGTTGAAAATAGTTGCAATATAAATCCACATATACATTTTCATTAAAATTCAATGGAATAAATAGTTTTTTAGATATGCTGCGAACAGACATACAGACCGGCAGAATTGAAAAAATTTGTTTTTTTTGGCATCTGGGGAATCTGAAACGTGAAGATTTGATAAAATCTTTGATTTTTTCACGATTACAACAGGTATTTCCATTCTACGATGGAAGTAAAGAGAGCTATTACATTAGTTTTAAGTTCGTAAGCAAGGGCGTATTTAAGGGAGGTTGGAGATTAGAACCTCCCCCCCAGAGCTATTTTTAAGCAAAAATGAAACAGCAATATTAAGTAAGGATCTTTTTTGCGGGTTTGGCGGTTAAACACTCCCCCTCCCCGAAAGTAAGGATCTTCTTGCGGGTTTGGCGGTTAAACCCCATCCCCTCTTCAAGCTAGTTTTATTTAAACTAAATCAAAATAAGTATTATAAAATTAGAACTTTTTGGAGGTACTTTATTTACGTCTTTTCCATGTTCAAACATCTTTTTACTTCCCTCGTAAAAGGGAAGTATTGTAATCGTGAAAAAATCACCCTCCGAGACTTTTTCAGATCTTTACATTTCCGGGTCCCTAAATGCCGAAAAATATGTTTACTCAATTCTGTCGGACAGTCTGTCTGTCTGTCTGTCTGTCTGTCTGTCTGTCTGTCTGTCTGTCTGTCTGTCTGTCTGACTGTCTGACTGTCTGTCGGTGTGGCAGTACTGTTCGCGGCATAACTAAAAAACCACCTATCCAATTGACTTCCAATTTTAGTAAAAAAATAAGGGTCGTATGGGGATGACCTGGTAACATTTTGGTAAAAATCCAATATGGAAAAACAAAATGGCGGCCCAGTGAAATGTTAAGAAAATTATTACTAAAAAACTGCTTATCCAATTTATCTCAAATTTTGCACAAAAATCAGGTATTGTGTAGGAATCAATTGGTAAAATTTTGGTACGAATCTAAGATGGCAGAACAAAAAAGGGCAGCTTTGTAAAATATTCAAAAATTCAGCTTGAACAGTAGTTAAGCCTGATTTCAAATTGTGAAGTCACTAAAATTTTTATATAGAATTCGCGATGTTAGAACGATCATTAAAAGCTGTGTCTTATGGTATTTTTTAGGCGTCAGTATACAAGCGAAGCCTATAATTAGGATAATTTCCTTGTTTGTCAAGTTTCTAAGAAAATGCCCAAACCGTCCCGAAATCTTGACCCATAGAAGGAAAAAATCATTTTCAAATCAAAAACGAAGGTTTTTTTGCGTACTTACGTTTAAATTCGTTAAATTCAGATTTTTCAATTTTTTTTTTTTTAATTTTTTTGTTACCCTGTATAAACTTTTTTATTTAAATATCGTAAAAGCATTCGTCCTATATAATCACCAGGACAATGCCATTAAAATAATGTAACATTAGAAAGTTACAGGGTAAAACGTAAAATGAGAGACTCTTTTCAATAAAAAAATCATATTTCTAAAAAGTGCGGGGATATCGAAAAGCCCATGAAACAATTTTTTAAATACCCTCCCAAGTCATCCTATAAGTTACAAAAAAGTTTTATACACTTTTTCCAAGATCGTCTCTCAGATGAAATTTGGCAAAAAATTCATCGTTTTTTTAAAACCACCCTGTATAATAAAATGTATGGTATCGCTAAAACTGCAACCCATTGGATCTATTTATCAAGAAATTGCCCATAACAAGTTGAAAAACGCATCGTGATAACTTCTTTAGTTTCCGATATATATCACTTTAAAGTTGAACCAAAAATTTTGTTGGTGCACTTGATGTGTCCAGAAATTTAGTTGTTTTAGTATTAATTTTTTTAACTCTTCACTAGGCCGCTACCATATTCAAGCATACTGGATTTTTACCAAAATATTACCAGATCATCCCCATGTGACCCTTAATTTTTGACAAAAATTTGAAATCAATCATCGAACTGACAGACAGACAGACAAAGAGCAGACGAACCAACGGAATTGATAAAACATATTTTTGGCATCTAAGGACGCTAAAACATAAAAATATGTAAAACTTGAGAGGCAGATTTTTTTTTCACGATTACAAATATTTAATGAATTAGTACCAAAGTTTCACTCGTTCTACTGTATACCACAATTAGTTATGGCACAAGTAAAATCAGTACATTAAGTAGTTTTTTCAGGGTGAATTTTTAAATATTTTATCAAGCCATAATTTTACCAGTTGATTCCTACATAATACTTGTTTTTTTGGACAAAATTTAAGATAAGTAGTTTTTTTAGTAATAATTTTTTTAACATTTCGCTAGGCCGCCATTCTGTTTGCCAAATTGGATTTTCCATAAGGTTTGTGCGAGTTTTTTGTTGTTAAACTTCAGAAAGTCCTATGCTATATGAATATTATACAGGGTGTTAATTAATGTCGTGGACATATTTCAGGGGGTGATAGTACTCGACAAAATAGGAAAAAAATGCCAATATATACATGGTCAAAAACGCACCATTTTCGTTATACAGGGTGTCAAAGTTTCAATTTTTTTCTCGTTTTTTGCGTTTTTTTTCCAATTCGTTCTGAGACAATTAATTCTAATTTAGAACATGTATTATTTTTAAGAACTTCTACGATAAAATCGTGGATGATAGTATACAGGGTGTTACATTTTTTTGCAGTACTCTGTATGAATTCTGATATAAATTTTAAACTCTTTGTTTATTTCTTTAGCTCTTTCGTATTTTGCATTATTCTCGTATCTATCATAGTTTTCGACTTATTTGCAATAATTGCCATAGATGTAATTTAAGTGTAGGCTAAATAATGAAACTGGAAAAAAAGGTAGTAGGCTGAGGCATAGACATAGACATAGACATAGATGGGGAGCCCGACAAGGGCAGCACTTAGGCTCACTGGGGCCCATTGTGCTATCCCCCCAAGTAGGCGTGTCAGGCCAAGAGCCCACTCCTTTTTAGAAAGGAAAGGACTCTTTCAGGTCGCGCACGTCCCACAAGCTCGGGTTTCACATAGGTGTCACCCAAGTAAAGCAGTCTGGCGTTGACTAAAGCGTCACATCGACAGACTAGATGCTCGGTAGTTTCATCTACCTCAGCACAAAACCTGCAGTATGGATCGTTGTAGAGTCCAATCTTATGCAGGTAATATTTCACTAACCAGTGTCCAGTTAGGACCCCGGTAATAGTTCTAAGTTGACTTCTGTTTAGGTTTAGCAGTCTATTAAACTCAGAACGGCTATAAGGGCCTGATATGAAGACCTTAGACTGTCTGAGTCCTGCTAGCTCGTGCCATTCAGCACGGAATTCCTCGACAGTGCGATTCTTAATCCTAGCCTTGACAGCTGAAGGAGCAATTCCAAGAGCAGGTTCCGGCCCAGTGAAAGCAATGTTGCTACCTTTTCGAGCCAGCTGATCCGCCCCTTCATTACCCCCAATGCCCTGATGGCCAGGCACCCAAATGAGGCTAACCCTATTGGACTCACACAGCCTCTCTAGAGCTCTCCTGCATTCAAGCATTAGCAGCGAATTGACTCTGTTCGAGGACAGAGCTTTAATCGCGCCTTGACTATCACAACATATATAAATATGCTTGTCGTGGTATCCTCTGGAAAGGTTTTCCTGTACGCAGTCCAAGATTGCTGTAATCTCAGCCTGATATACAGTCGCATAACGTCCAAGAGCAAGACTAATTCTTGCCCTGGGACTCTCCCCATAAATTCCCGCCCCAGAACCCTCCTTCATTAGAGAGGCATCTGTAAACCAGACAGGGCCCTCCGGTTTGAGGAAGGATGGAGAGGAATACCTCCATTGTTCTCTCTCGGGAACAATTACACAAAACCTTTTAGAGGCAATTGAGACCGGAATAATGGCATCTCTCCTTGCTAGGAGAGGGTCTGATCTGATCAGTTCCAGTCTCTGTGTATCCAACGACCCCAGTCGTTTAAACGAACAGAAGCTTTACGAGCCACCTCCTCTACAAGCAAGTGCAGAGGACTTAGTCCCAGAATAGCCTCCATAGATCGGGTCGGTGTGGTTCTTATGGCTCCAGTTATGCCCAGACACGCCAGTCTCTAGAGCTTGTCAAGCATTCTTCTGTATGTGGTCTTGCGGGTAGCGGGCCACCACACAAGAGCGCCATAAGTGATCATTGGCATTATCACTAACGTGTAAAGCCAATGCACAATACGAGGTTTTAAACCCCAAGTTGATCCGAAGGACCGCCTGCACGCCCATAGACACGCTGTGGTCCTTTTTGTGATCCTTTCAATATGATCCCTCCAGGTCAATCGGGAGTCTATTAAGACGCCCAGATATTTTACCGACCCGGAAGGTCTCAGCTTTTTCCCAAATAGGGTGAGCCTCTCAAGGTCCACTTTTCTCTTATGGGTAAATGGTACCATTTCGGTCTTATCCGGATTAACAGACAGACCGTGTTTTTGGCACCACTTCCACCATGGCCAAAGCCCTCTGCATGAGCCTTAAAATGGTGTTTGGGAACTTGCCTATTACTATAATGGCAAGATCATCAGCGTAGCTTTGAACATAAACTCCGCTCTCGTTGAGAGTATGAAGCAGCCCATCCACAAGAGCGGAGAAAGAACTCCGCCCTGCGGTTTTCAAAAGAAAAGAGGATAGACTGATGGGCCTAAAGTCCTTAGCAGTTTCGTAGCAATTACGACCCGGTTTAGGAATAAACACTACCCGAACCATGCGCCAGCGTTCGGGAATATATCCCAAAGCCAAGCAGGCCCGAAAAAGCCGCAAAAGATGTGGGATCAGCAGTTCCTGACCCTTCTGAAGAAGCGCCGGGAATATTCCATCTGGTCCCGCACTCTTAAATGGGCAAAACGAAGATATTGCCCACTTAATAATGTCTACTGTAACGACTTTAGCGGCCTGTCAACCGAGCCTGCCCCTACTTGGAGAGCCTGCTCAGTAACCTCATCATTAGATTCCGGACGAGAGCCTGGAAAATGTGTTTCCAGGAGCATTCCTAGAGCCTCCTCTGCAGTGGTGGTATATCTACCGGTCGGAAGCCTTAGAGCCCCCACGCTCTGTCCTCGACCTTTTGAGAGAGTAGTAGTAGGTCCTCCAGGACCCTCTCTTTGAACTGCGTATCAGTTCTTTGTACCTGCGTTGAGAATTCCTATGTTCTTCCCAATCAGCACGTAATTTCGATCGCATGGCCCTGTTAAAGAGCCTGCGTGTATCTTTACGAGCCTTTTCAAGATCCAAGTTCCACCAAGGTGTTTTCTTGGTACCTCGATAGCTCGGCAATGCACAATTCTCCTCATAGGAGTCTATTATGGCTTCCTGTATAGAGTTTGCCACATTTTCCACTTGCTAACCGCACTTTAAGCGACTCCACATAGTGAGCCCAGTTGCTTGTCCTCGGGTTTCGAAAACTACTGAGCTCCATGTCATGCTCAAGGTTTAGCTTAAAGAGGATGTGTCTATGATCCGATAAAGATGGCTTATCAGACACCCTCCATTCCCTAACAACCGGAACCAGCAAAAATGATGTCAGAGTTAGGTCAATAACCTCCTACCTTCGTGACGTGACAAAAGTTGGAGTGTTTCCCCGATTAAGAATTTCTAAATCAGTTGTACTGAGGTACTCTAAAAGACTTGCGCCCCTCGAGTTGGTGTCAGTGCTGCCCCACACAACATTGTGTGCGTTGGCGTCGCATCCAACAACAAGAGGAAGCCCGTTGTCCCTACAGTATCCTATTAAGTCAATGAGTTCCCTGGTAGGTGGGTCCTCTCTTGAGTCATAGGGAAGATAGGCTGAGCATACTACAATGGGTTTGCGATGCCCTGCCTTATCCTTAAGAGTCAGTGTCTGGCTCAGGCTGAGGCAGGTCATTTGTTAATTCTGTACTTTAATCAGACATTTTGTAAGAAATAATTTTTTGTTTGAGGTTTCCTTAGTTGTTTCGAGTTGTTTAATGATGGTTGAATTCACAAATCAAGAATATGCAGAAATTTATTTCATTTATGGACTTGCCAACGCCAATTGTTATGAAGCCAGACGACTCTATGAACAGAAATTTCCAAATCGCATGGTGCCCAATAGACAAACATTTGCAAAGGTACATAATCGGCTATGTGAAAATGGATCATTCAAGAAATCCAGTCATTTAGCAGGAGCAAATAGAACGGTTAGGACTCCTGAAGTCGAGGAAGCAGTCCTGAATGCAGTAGAAAATGATCCAGCTACCAGTATGAGGAAAATTGCAGCAACACTTAACATTTCATTTGTGCTTTAATAGAAAATTTTATTAGACAACTTAATGTATTCTTACCACATCCAAAGAGTTCAAGCTCTTCTCCCTCGTGACTTTCCACTACGTTTAAATTTTTACCAGTGGTTCTTACAAATGCTAGCCCAAAATCCATTATTTGGAAACACGATTTTATTTAGCCATGAGGCAAATTTTTCTAGGAATGCCATACGTAATTTTCATAACAATCATTTTTGGGCAGAAGAAAATCCGCATTCAATACATGAAAATAATTTCCAGCAACAATTTTCAGTAAATGTGTGGGCCGGCATTGTTGGAGATTATTTGATAAGTCCATTTTTCCTGCCAGCAAGGCTAAACGGACGATATTATCGTCAATTTCTCGAAGACGAACTCCCGGTATTGTTAGAAGACGTGCCAATTCTTCTTAGAAATCAAATGTGGTTGATGCACGATGGTGCACTAGCACATTTCAGCATAGAGGTGAGGGAGTTCCTAAATAATAATTTTAACAACCGTTGGATAGGGCGAGGGGGACCTCAGCCATGGACCCCTAGATCTTCAGATCTGAATAGCCTGGATTTCTTTTTCTAGGGACACCTGAAAACATTGGTGTATCAGACCCCAATCCAGACAGAAGAAGATTTAAGAAACAGAACAATAGCTTCATGCAACATCATTCGCAATACTCCTGGAATATTTGACAGAGTCCGTCAGTCCATGAGGCGAACACTTGATTCTTGCATTCTAGCAAGAGGCGGACAACTTTTATAATTTTGTTTTATTTTTAATTTAACTGTAATAATTTTATCAGATTGTTCATTATCATGTCGGTTGATTTAAAATAAAACCCGTTTCTTAATTTTTTGCTTAATTTCGCCTACATGTCATCGATGCAATGCATCGATTATTGCAAATAAGTCGAAAACTGTGATAGATACGAGAATAATGCAAAATACGAAATAGCTAATGAAATGAACAAAGAGTTTACATTTTATATCAGAAATCATTCAGAGTGCTCCAAAAAAAAGTTCCGCAAGTTAAACTTGTAGGCGTAGGAGGTTCTAAAAAATAATACATGTTCTAAATTTGAACTAGTTGTCTCAGAGGGAACTGGAAAAAAACGCAAAAAACGAGAAAAACATTGAAACTTTGACACCCTGTATAACGAAAATGGTGCGTTTTTGACCATGTATTTTGTTCCTATTTTGTCGAGTAATATCACCCCCTAAAATACATTAATTAACACCCTGTATAGTGAAAATAAATGTACAACTTCAACGAACAATTTTATTCGTTCCAGTTTGTTGCACTTGACCCAGAGCGCGACTATGCGTTTCCCGCAACATCCCTAACAGCCGCAGGTGTCTCCGAAAGAAGAGAATCTATTTTTAACCTTCGGGAGCGTGAAAATGCAAGAACGGGAAGACCGCCGGGCAACGACGCCTCTCATCGCCGTCGAGACCCGCGTCCAAATCAGTTCCTCGATGGACATTAAGTCTCGTGTGCGCGGTTGGTGGCGTAGTCTCCGTCTTAAGGCCTTCTGTCAGCACGTGGGCCTGTTGGTAGCCTTGGCGGGATACACTGTGCTGGGGGGACTGGTAAGTGACTCGCAGTGATGAACCTATATCATAGTGATAACATAAATATAGTATCGATTAAGCATATAAAGTGTTCCGTGTAGAAGTTCCTCATCCGGTATAAAAGGTTTGACACTTTTTTATAGTACAATGAATTAATTTCAATAGCATATAGTCGCCCCTTTGCTGTGAACTCTTTCCGAAGGTTTTTATCTAAACTGAATCAAAACAGACTAAAATCCAGCTTAAAAAGACCGTACAATAAGCAAAGCTCGAAGTGGACATTCAATAATTTTAGGCAAATTTATTTTCCAATAAATAAATAAATAAATAAATAAATAAATAAATAAATAAGGCCTTTATATCAAGTATATCATATATATATTATTGCAAAGTTAAGTAAAAAAAATAGTTAAAAAACATAACAGTTAGTAGTCAAAGCCTGGCGCAGTCTAGCTTCTTTAGCTACTCTACTGAACCAGACTCCAACCAAAATTGATTAGATAATAATTTGCCATAGATGTATATAAAAAAAATTGATTTCTATTAGTGTAGGTGAAGTAAGATAGAAAAGAGGCAAAAATAATTAAAAAAAAAAAAAAAAGAGTGTAAGGATCTAGGAGAAGCTATATAGACACAGAAAGTTCTATAGTGAATTGTAAAATATCACTGTTTAACCAATATTAATTTAATAATAAATTTTGTTCACTTAAAAGAAATTTTTTATATTTATATTTAAATGTATTAAAGTTAAGCGCTAAAAAAGTCTGAGGAAGAGCATTGTAACATTGTACAGCATTAAAACTAAAAGATCTCCACTCTGATGATGTGGCATTGTTAATCCCCCCTGATCACGAATATTAAGGCAATGCACATCCCTACGGAAAATAAGACGTTCCTTTATTGAAGTGGGTGAATTTGTACCATTAATAATTTTGATACGGTACAGAAATGTAATTTTCTTCTAAAATCCATCCTTAACCAGTTCAAATCACGATATTTGTGGGAAATATGATCATATTTTCTAAGACCGTATATAAAACGAACACACGCATTCTGCACCCTCTGTACACGTAAACGACTCTCACTAGTAAGACACCAAACATACACAAAATCACAATAATTAAAATTAGATAGGACCAAGGTTTCGCACCGAGTTTTTCTCATTCTGAAATTCAAGACATGTCTATTATTGTATAAAACTTTCAAAGCCGAATAAGATTTTTGAAATATTTTCTTTAAATGTTCTTCAAATCTCAAGTCGGTATCCAAAATAATACCAAGATTTTTCGCAGAGTCAACTACCGATATTCTGTTACCATCAATACTAATATTTAAATTATTTTTTAATGTGCTAATTTTATTTTTATTGCCAAAGAGTAGCAGATGAGACTTAGCAGGGTTTCATTTAAGGTTATGATCTTGGCAGAGTTGGTTTAACACACTTAAGTCTTGATTAATGAGTTCTTCAGTATCAACATGATCATCCGAATTAAAACAATAATAAATTTGTGTGTCATCTGCATATGCTTGAACTTTACAGTTCTTTACAGATAGAAGAATATCGGAAGTATAGACCAAAAAAAGTAAGGGTCCCAGAATCGAGCCCTGAGGCAACCCGGAAAATATTTGCACCTGATTAGAAAATGTGCCGTTGAAAAAGATCTTTTGAAAGCGATCTGATAAAAACGAGGAAATCAAGACGCACGATGACTCATCAAAGCCATAATATTTTAATTTAGATACAACGAGCTGGTGATTAATTGCATCAAATGCCTCTGAAAAGTCTAACAAAACCAGAGCAGTAATAAGTTTTTTATCAGATGCACGCAAAACATCATCAATAACATTTGTTAACGCAACAGCTGTACTGAAGTCCTTACGAAAACCACACTGAACATCCGGAAGAATTCCATTAGCGGTACAAAATATAAACATCTGATTATGTAAAACCTTTTCAAGAATTTTTGACAAAGCGGGAAAGATACTTATAATCCTAAGATCATTGAAACTCGTGGGATTAGATTTTTTCACCAAAGGTCGTCCAACTGACAATTTCCATTGACTTGGAAAGTAATGCGATTCAATACAGCAGTTAATGATGTGAGCTATGTACTTGTCAATAAACGGACTGCAGTATTTTATCATTAAAGGAGTAATTTCATCGTGACCATAAGCATTTGTTTTGATATGATTTAATATTTTATTGATTTCCGAGACGTCAGCAAAAGCAAATGAAAAATTTAAGTTATTTTTAAATGAATTATTGTTATAAAAATTAATTTTATTTGTACAATCAGAAACATCTTGAACACAAGTACGAAAAAAATTATTTATATCGTTGGGGTCACTTAAATTATTTGGTATAGACATGTTTTTAGTAGGACATATATTTAGATTTTTTAAACCTGCCCACGCTTTTCGGGGGTTTAAGTTCATTTGCAGCGAATCTATATAAGCTTTTTTTCCCTTCTAACCATAGATAAAGTAAAATTACGTAAAAATTTGTGGTGATCCCAGTCATTATTGTTTTTGTTCTTTTAAACTTTTGATAAGCCGAATCTCTTTGTTTCATAAAGGTTTTTGGTTTGTAGTTAACCAGGGAGCTCTGGGTTTAGTGACTCTCGCTTCACGAACCGGTGCATGTGTGTTAAACCGCGAGACAATTAATTGGTTTTAAGGTAAATTACGTAAATCTTGCTGAAACTGATTAATGTTGAAATTTCTAAAACATCGATATGTAATTATCCTGGGCTCCGTACACTTTCTTTCCAGATTCAAACCACAATACACCATTTTGTGATCGGAAATCAAATCAGCCGAAATAACACCCGAATTACTCACCAAGGAAACATCGCTAACGAATATAGCATCTAAGAGGGTAGATGAGCTCGCAGTAACTCTTGTAGGTTCATTTATAATTTGAAATAGGTTATAATTTTCAAACAAATTAGAAAGAGGATTGTTTAGATTTAACAAATTTATATTAAAATCCCCTAGGCAAAATACCCCATCAAATTCAAGAAACAGACTAGGGAGCATATGATCAAAATCCGGAACAAATAAATTAAAATTCATATGTGGTGGTCTATAAAATACAATGAAGGCGTATTTTTTATTCCCAATTCTAATTTTTAAACTAATAAACTCCAAAGAATCATTGGTATGAAAATCAAAAGTAAGTTCTTCCGAGATTAAATTATTTTTAATATAATAAGCAACACCGCCTCCCCTGGTAACCCTATCCTTACGAATAAGGTGATAATTAGGAATGTAAAATAAATTAGAATCATCACCATCAGAAAGCCATGTCTCGGATAAAAATAGTATATCAAAATCATGTTCCTCTACTAAAGTCCTAAACTCTTGAAAACCTGTAAAAAGCGAACGTACATTTAAATGTGCAATATTTAATTTTTTAGTCATATAAAATAGTAAAAGAAGTGGTTATGTGAAAATAGAAAAAAAAAACAAACAAAAAATATATATGTTCTTTCTTTTCCCTCAGTACTAAACTAGCAAGCTACAAGTAAGTATGTATACAGACAAAATCGCTATTATTTTAAATATCTATATCAAATTGCATAATTTATTTTAAGTTGTAGCACACTCATTCCTGATAATTAAATCACTAAAAAGATGAACGGCAAATGTAAGAATTATACTCATTTACTTACAGCGAAATTTCACATAAATCGTAAAACTAATACCCAAAAAAATATGCGAGCATAGTCACTTCTCTAATTAAATTAAAAATAGCATAAGAATACTGTTTCGCCATCAATGAAAACAAAACAAAGTATAAAAATAAACCAAAAAAAGATATAATGATGTTTGTTTCACCTATTAGGGCTCATACCTAATTGCACAATACAAAAAAGCGAGCATAATTACCTCTCTAAATAAATTAAAAATAGTACAAAACAGTGATGGCGGCGCCAGCTATTTTTATTAGGTTGGGCGATGCCCGGCAGAACTGTTTGGTGACTGGGCAAACCCAAACTAACCCAAACAACCAAAGAGTAGATATTGCATTATTTGATGAACATTATTTATATGTAGGTACTTACCTTATCTTATTACTTCAAAATAAAAAAGGTACAGGTAAATAAAATTTAAACCAAATTTAAATCAGTTATTATTTATAAGTTTACTGAACAAAAACATGCAACAACAAAATTAAAATAAAAGGAAAAGGTTAATAGAATTAAAAAAGAGCTATTTTTCTATTATTGTGTTTCTTAGAAAAGGAATCTACAACTAAATCTAAATCCATCGATTTAATAATGGTTTTTTCAATATATAAGATACCCAAATCAGAGAGTCTTTCGTGACTCATTGTGGTTCTTAGATAATTTTTTATACGTTTTAAACCACTAAATGATCTTTCACAAGCAGCACTCGATGAGGGTACCGTTTTGGCAATGGTGCATAATTTATTGATTTCGTGGAAAACGATGTCAAATTCTTGAAGAAGAATGGCTAAATCTGATAGGTTATTAATTTTTTTATTGTGATTTTCTTCATACCTTTCAATCGTTTTCGGTAGTAATTTGACTTCGTTTTCTACCGACGCTATATCACACCCATAATGACAAGCTAAAGGAAGTATTTCTTCTAAATTTAAAAATGCCGTATTTGAAGGGTTTAATGAACTAAATCCCTTCAGAACGTTGATATTTTCGTCAAATCTTCGACAAAGTTCTGAAGAGATTCTGTCAATTATTGGATAATATAAATTGTATTGAAACTCACTTTTTTTGGTTACGCATCTCTCCTCTTCAAGAGAAGTAATTTTTTCTATAATAACGGCATTTTTAAATTTAGAAGGTAATTTTCTTTTTCTTTTACTTTACATCGTCTAAATCAATATTATTAGACAGTGCATTTTCTACAGTTATAGTCCATAGCTTTTCAAATTCAGAATCATCCCTATTAGATTTGAATAACTCTTTTAATGATTCAACTAATGTTATGCTTTTTAAAATATCACTGTCTTTGCTTTGTAAATAGTCCGATACATTTTTTAAATTCAACAAAAATTTGCAAAACAGTTCTAAGTTAAAAATAAAACTAAAATTAATATTTTTTAACAGTCCGTTTGCC
Organism: Kuschelorhynchus macadamiae; assembly: GCA_030620095.1. NCBI lineage: Eukaryota > Metazoa > Arthropoda > Insecta > Coleoptera > Curculionidae > Kuschelorhynchus > Kuschelorhynchus macadamiae. The sequence goes on along the minus strand of JAUTXW010000779.1, from coordinate 945,418 downwards.
TCTGGGGAGCGAGCGTTATTTTCTATTGCATACTGGTTTAATAAAACTAGTATAGCTGGCAGTGTTTTTTTTTATAGCTAAACAGCTTGAAATGTGAGAAGTCCACCTCATTTCACAGAGTCGTTTCAGTTCTATGGGTTTCTGTTCTGGATCTAGCTCTTTTTGAATCATTACAAAATTATTGTGCACTGCAGATCCACTCATGAAAACATACAGATTTTCCAGAATAGAAAAAAAAATATTGCAGTCCTTTAAATTTTTACAAATATCTACTATTATCAAATTTAAACTGTGGTTGAAACAGTGCACATAAATCGCCTGAGGAACTTCTTTTCTCAAGAGGGTTTGTACACCAGCAACTTTACCACTCATAACGTTCGCTCCGTCATAAGTTTGTGCCACGCAATTGTTTATATCAATCTCACATTCTCTTAATCGTTTTTTTATAAACTGAAGCAAAGAAGCAGCATCTAATTTATTTGCTGCCTCAAAGCCCAAAAACCTCTCATAAATAACACCATTTAAATAATATCTTACAATTATTGATAATTGCTCAGTTTTACTTAAATCTTTTGTCTCGTCCACCATAAGGGCAAAGTAGCAGGCCTGCTTAACTTCTTTGCTGATATTTTTAATTGATAGTTCAGCCATACAATGTATTAGCTCGTTTTGAATGGAATGATGTGTGTACTTGGCATTTTTTGGGCCCTCAAATAACCTTTTTGCAATTATGGTATTATCACGAGACATCAGATCTAATAATTCTAAAAAATTACCCTTATTTTGACTTGTTTTTGATTCGTCGTGACCCCTTAAAGCAATTCCCTGCGTAGATAAATAAATTAAACATCTAATAATAGATTTAATAAAATCCCGATTTTGTTGAATTAATTCGGAATGTGCAGTACTTATTTGAGCTGCTACTGACTGATTTTTTTCCGTGTTTTTGTATGATTGCCACGCTACCATCGAACTTTTATGTTGAAAACTATTGTCGTGATTTTTAAATCCAGCTTTTGTTTCTGAAGCCCTTTTCCAATTTTTGTAACCGTTAGAAATAAAAGTTTTTGCGGTCCCTGCGCCTTGCATCGAAAAAAATCTGCAGGGATAACAAAATACAGCATCTTCTAAAATACTGTATTCAATCCACGGGTATAGCTTATAAAAATCTGATTTAAAAGATCGAAGATCAGAACCAAATTTTGTCTTTGGGAATCGAACCAAACTTGGTTGCCTTGGAGGTTCATGTAAAGACTGAGCCAAATCATGCAGGGAAATGGGGGTTTCTTCAGCGTCGCTGGTGTACATTCTCATTCTACCAAATAATAGTTAGGTTTTTGGCAATATGTACAGGGTAAATGGTTATATTTTACTAGCTATCTTATTATGTATTGCTTGTAGAAAAAAGTTTAAGTAAGCAAAGTAATTTATAGATGGCTGCAAACTATCATTTTTTTCATATCTAGGTTACATGTCAAACAAACTGACACATTTTAAAATTTTGAAATCAATTCTTTTCTATTATTTAATGTTTTTCTCTTACGATCGGCGCACTGATGAGTCCCGATAGGATGAAAGTATTTGTACAATTACTATGTGTCTATAAAAACTTAAGGTAAATGATATAATTTCTTATGCTTGCTTAAATAATATTGTTTATATTATGTATCGAAACATTCCGTAGACAGACTAGTCTACATGTTGAGGTATGTAATTATATTAAATATTTGCTTCAATTAATTTAAAGTTAAATATTTTTATTCAGTTGCGAAAAAGCCAAAAAAGATTTTTGTTTGTTAAGCAAAGTAAGTAAATTTAGTGCTAATTAAGAATCTGCAATTAAAAATAAGAAAAAAACAAACTTTTTTAAATGGGACAAACTGTAGATATATTTTTATCTAAAACAAAAGATCTTTTTTTTTAGTATTTTAAAAAAGACAAAGGCAAACATACAAGAAAACGAAGATGTTTACTTTTCACCGGCCCACCGGCGCGGCGTGCAGAAAAGACCCATAAGTTATTTTTTTCGCACTGTGCGGGAAAATCGATTTTCCGCACTAAAAACAGGGCGGAAGATGCGATTTTCCGCACGGTTGTAGAAAAAAATATTAAAATGTAGATATGTGGTCTATTTATTATGTCCTCTTTTCCATCCCCATCTTTCTGTTCGAATTCTTGCATTTTTCTTTTTTTATTATAACTGCAGCTAGGTTCATCATCACCAGGTTTACCTATATTGCTAGTCTCGCTTTTATTTGCTACGGGTGCATTGCCATCGCCAACAGGCGTTTTTCCTTGTTTAATTATTTCAGGTGAAATACTGGAATCACTTGGCTTTGGTTTAAAAAAGTCACTGATGGTGCGATTTTTATTAAAACTCATTTTAAACCACTATACAACAATACTAATTAATCAAATAATACGTGCATAAGTTTCGTAACACTGTGATTTTTAAAAATTATAAAATACAACTTAACTTACTTTACACAAAACACGAAAAATAAATACCTACTTTAAATAAGTATAAGTTTATTTGCAGGTTATGTTAAAAAATTCGCCTGGCCGGCCAGTGAATCACAAGAATCAACAAGTTGATACTGTTGACAGATATAGAGAGGTAACGCAGCGTCGACGTCGGAAGATAAAACACGGTCGATATCGCATATTCGCATAGTAAATGTAGTGATACTTATCGCTGCAGTTTTTCTTATAAATTTTATTGAATATTTTTATAGATATAGGATAGGTACCTACAACCTACATAGGATAATCAAAACTTTTTTTGTACCCATTTTATTGGTGTACCTATTATATTTTTAATTGCTTAATTTAGCAGGTTGGGCGAGCGGTTGGGCGAGAACAAATTTGGGTTGGGCGCTGCCCAACCGCGCCCACCCTTGGCGCCGCCACTGTACAAAAATAATGCATTTCTATGCCTACGTTCGATCCTAGCTACATTTTGAGAACAAATAAAAATGTTTCGCCATCAATTTAATACAAAATAAATTATATCCCAAAAAATAAAAACTTATTTACTTACAGCGAAATCCTACGTAAACCATAAAAGTAATAACAGCCCAAAAAAATATATTAAACAGTATGTACAAGAATAATGCATTTCCATGCCCACGTTCCCAGCTACATTCTGAGAACAAAAAGAAAATTGATTCTTACATTGTAACTAAGTCCAGGGAAAACAACCGAAAAATCGTAAATGTTTTGCTAAAACAAAAAGAGTACTTACAGATATTTAATACTGAATTGGATGACACTATTAGGATTTTCCTTTCACTGCACTGAGATCACTTTCATTTAGGATTCTATGAATTTTATCGTTAAATTTTAAATAAATATTACCATTTAGAATCCACGTGTTTTTATTTGAAAATTCCGAAACTGTCTTTTGAAAGAGCTCAAGACGTATTTTAGTTAAATCCTCTTTTATTTGTATGCCACTACTTTTTAATTGTTTACGTGCCTTCAACACAGACATGCGGACGGTGTCAGAATAAAAACGCACTAATACGGCCGGAGGTTTGTTATTTACAAGTTTAGAGGTAACACGATAACACTTTTTAAGATCGTTATTGTTAATATTTAATTTTAGCGTACTGTTGAATAAACTTAAAACATCAGTACGAAGATCTTCTCCATTTTTAATGGGCAGCCCGAATATGCGCACATTTAGACTTCGTGACGCTTGCTCTTGAGTGTCAATCATATTTCTTATGTTGACATTATCTTCCCGAAGCTTTACTATTTTGGCCTCCAGGGCTTTTATCATCTTCTCTTGGGCGTTAAATCGTTCCTCAAACTGCTTGCGAACCATATCTGCAACCTTATCTCCCACATCCTGAACCTTTTATTTCCCTCAGATCCGCCGAAGACAATCCCATAATGGCGGTACAAGGAAAAAATCACTGGTGCAATCGCAAAACTTCATAAAAAGCAAAAAAATCAAACTCAAAACTCTATAGGGAGAATATTTAAAGGATTTGCACTAGGGAAAAGCTTATAAATGCAACAGGAAACTACTTTAAATTAATTATTTTAATAAGCGACTTTGTACACGTCTTACACTACTGAAGAGACATCTACTCTGAATATCTTATACTGATAAGTTCTGAATTTTGTTGGCATCTCTATTGCGAAAGGAATTTACATGGTTTCCTCAGATCTTAAAAATAACGTATTTATTTTTGTACTACCGGGTACTCGTGACTTCGTTCGCGTATATGATTATAATGAAAGGGATGTAAAGAGGTACTTAAATCGCCTCATTGAGTACCTCTTTATAAACCAGGTCTGTTGTTGCATTCTCTGGCTGTAAAATAGCCAAGCTATTACGCGAAATTACTCTAGAGCATGCGACATAGGGTTGACCATCGGTAAAACAATCATCCTACGCCAGCTCTACATATGGATTGCCCTTGAGCTTTGTTAATTGTCATGTCGAAACAAAGCTTTAAAGGAAACTGTACACGTTTAAACTAAAAACGATAGTCTAAGGGAATTAAAGGGATACGTGGTATAAAAACTGTTTCTCCCAGACCAGGGCCAGGAATAATAGCAGACTCTATTACTTTGTTTTGTAAAGTTTTAACCTGTAGCCGAGTTCCATTACACAATTTTGGTGGTTTTAAATTTAGAATAAGCATCACTGGTGCCCCAACTTTTAAAGTAGACTCATGAAGAGTTAAAGAGTGTATGAACTCGACAGGATAATTAACCGCATTTTCTTGGTCTATAGCTACATCTATTGACTAGTATGTTAATTGTGGAGCAGTCATTTTTTCCAATAAAGCTTGATCTCAAGTAGTACATATAATCATATATGGGCTAAAATGCTGTGACATTAGCATATATCCCTGGCTAATTAGCTAAAATTGCTAGCCAAAATAACAGTTCTATTACAGTATAAAAACGGAAATGTGGCTAAAGTGGGGAATAATAATTTGGCCATAATGGGGTAAAAATGGCCAATTGGCAATTATACGACCCTTTCTTTTGATTTTATGGTTGGGTTTATTAGCTATTTTTTGACTTTAATATCGAGCTTTTTTAGCTGAATTCTGACTTGTTTTTTAGCTGAAATTTTAGTAATACTTTTTTCGAAATTACCTGAAGAAAGGCAAAGATAACAAATCATGGTTTCGTAGAAATACATACACTATGACTTCTTGTGTAAAATATTTTAAGAAGTTTGACGACGGTTGGTGGGGACAAAAAACACTTGCGCAGGAACTTTTTCTGTTAAGAGAATCTAAGATAGGCATATAAAACAAGCGCCCCTCTTTGAAAGTAAAAATTTTGTTTTCTACAATTCTTTTTAGTTTGGAAATGTATTTTACTAACAAAAAAATAAAACTACCCAATTTTAATTTAAATTTGAAACAAAAATATCATAATAAGACCTCAATTTTTGTTGTCCTAAAAGTCATAATCTGGAATTCTTATATAACTATTATTACTATAATTAAATTTAAATACTTGCTAAAATATGTTTGGTTGGCATTTGGGAAAAATGTCTACTTATTGATCATATTCTGACCTCGATTGCTATTGATTAAAAATGCCAAATTCTGGTATTTTCAACAGCTATGCTTACTATAATTTAACTTCCATACTTACTAGAATATATCTGGTTATGTTATAGCCACAAAATATACAGATATTTCTACTTTTTAGCCATCCAATATTACAAAAAAAAAATTGGAGGCTTAATTACCCCATAAAAAATATTTTTTGGCTAAGTAATTTTGCTATAGCCTATCTACATTAAAAACTGCTACTTTTCAAGCCAGAAAATTTAATTTGAAGCGAGCTTTCATGACAGGAATCATTTGTCAAAATTTGATAAATCTCTGGTTTTTATGTACCTTTTATGGCTAACTGTTAGACAAAGAAGCTCATCAGCTAATTTGTGCTACTTGCGATTTATTTAATCTGCTGTGCTATTTTTTGGAGTTAATATAGCTCATTCTTTAAACCAAGAAGCGGTTTTATTTTGAGAACTTTCGAGTCCACTGTAAACCTTTAAGGGGTAGTTTTACACCCTTGGAAACTGATTTTCGAAGAATCCCTTCTTATCGAACCTCTGCACTCTAAAATCAAGCTGTTTGCACGAGCTCAGCTTTCTACGGCAAACGGTTGATGACCGAACGAAACGAATGAACCGATTTTTTCAAAAAACCTGTATGAATTTAAAAAAAAACTTAAAATATGTAAAGAAATAAAATAAAAAGCACGTGTTTAAGTGCCTTTCCGAATAACTAATTGTGGGGTGGTTTCAGCCCCTTGGATAACCTGTCTCGGTTTTTAATAAAAATTAAGATATGTAAAAAAATAAAATAGAAAGCATATTATGTTCGAGCATTTTTCGAATAACTGACGATTATTAAATAAAATATATTATAATATTTGAGAATTGGTTTTACCCCTTTGAACATAAAAAACTAACTGGTTTTTAAATAAAAAATATTTTTAAAAAATCCTAAAATATGTAAAAAAATAAATTAAAAAACACGTGTTCAAGCGTTTTTTCCAAAAAACTGACCGTTTTTTAAATAAAAAATATTGTCATATTTAATGGGTGGTTTCACCCCTTGGAATTTGTTGAGTTTTGAAAAATTTCGGAATTTCATTAAATACGCCATTATACAGGAAAAGATTACATATTTCAATCAAACTGGCTTTGAAGAGTAAGAAGGATTTTTGGTCTACCGCAGACAAACTTAAATTAAGCCGAAATAAAAATTATAAAGAATTACTACTTAACTAATCTATCAGACATTCAAGAATTCTTCCCAAAATACTAATAATTTACCAGATTCGACTTCCACAGAATTAATTAGCTAAAAAAAACCCGTTAATAAACGTCATAAATAGATGTATTCTCAATAAAACGTATCCTTTAATGTGGAAGCAACCTATATTCAAACCAATTGCTAAACTGTGAAACCCACAATTTTTAGTGATGTTAGACTTATTAGAATTTTACCATGGGTGTCCAAGATAATCAAGAAACAAATTTTGAATTAACTTACGTCCATTGTGAACAGAGTTGCCAGACGTCCCGATTTAAGTGGGGCTGAGCCGATTTTCAACTACATGTTCCGACTTGTCTCCCGTCCGGATTTTAATGTTTAAATTTCCGATTTTTTGTCATTTTAAAGCTATATAGAATATAAACTGTTTAATTTACTTCAAAATGGTTAGCATTTTCCTATCTTAGATTCTAAAGATCTCTCATTCATTAGTATTAAAAAATACCTGGTGTGAGTTAGTGGTTAAAGTTATTATACTAAAGACAAAAAATTGCCATTTTTACTTTTAATGATCGGATATCGCTTTATCGGTAGTGCGTATTTTCCCCTAAACTACACCGGCCCAAACAGTTAGTGGACCGAAACTTCACTGGCCCTAACAGTCGAAATCCCGACAGATTGGAATGTGTGGAATGCGGCGCTAGCCCGACACTTTAAATAGCGAATTGGCGAGCTACGCTACTGGCTAAAAATTCTTTAAATGGGCCTGCTGTGTTGTCAAGTTTTATTGATAAAAATAAATATATTGTTTATTCATTGTTAATCAAAACCACACCATGAAAAAATGATGTTAGCGTATTTGCCTGCATTCTAACTTTGAACTGAAAATATTTTGACTGTTTTTTTTTGTTTATTATAAAATATTTGTTTATCACAGGATAATTTCTATTTAATGGAATAATGGAAATTGAATATTGAAAAAAAATTGTTGGAAAGCCCAGGAAGAGGTTATTTGCATTCAGATGATTTTAAACCTACTTTTAAAGTGGGTATGTAAGATAATCTTATTTGTTAGTATATAGGATTGAGTCCCCATCTGTTATTAATGTGGATGTTCCCTACCTAAAGATAAAATAAAGTTTTACTCAAAAGATCATATAAAAATCCACAAAAGCCTTGAAGCTTGAGCATATATCTTTTAACTAATTTGTTTTGTGAGCTTTTTGAGACACACAATTTCAACTTTTTTTAGTGTTTAATTTTTTATCCTGATCCTGAGCAAATACCTATCTAAAAATCAGTTTTTATCGGTCAGATATTGATTAGTGTTTTATAAGATTGTTAATGATTTTATAGAATTTCCTAAAAATATCTTATCGTTGACTTTACTATATATGTTGGGAACTGGCCGCCAAACTTATGACTGCGTATTGTTAAAAAAATTATGGTGTATCTTTCAGAATCTTTATTCAGGTAAATGTTAAGTTTTCTAAATAAATAGTTCCAAACCATTAAAAAGGTATCCTACAATAGCTTTATATATAGATTCCGGCATATCATAATTATTAGCTGTACATATAAGGTATCATATTATAAGGCTAATAATACCTAAGGGTGAGACAGTGTTTCAAGAGGGATAGACATTGACTAAAAGCATTATCCGTTATAAAACCTGTGGTGCTTTGTTTAATGTCCGACTAAGTAAAATAATTTTTAATTGAGAAAAATCTAGTTTAAACAATATCTTATTTAACTGACTTTGGCATAATGTCATTATTTGTCAAAATAAACTCATAGTAAATTGTGCCAAGGATACATGGGAAGGAGTGTAGGATTTATTAATTAAGGACATAAATAAGGTTAAATGGTTTTTGGATAATTTTAAACTGGCTCTTAATGTAAAGAAAACTAATTTATTCAATTACATCAATTAATCATGAGTGTACTATTACGGCTAGGAAATAAAGCAATAAAAAGTTTAAAGAAATAAAAAGTTTTAAGAAGTAAAAGTCTATTCATAAATAAGTCCGACAAATTGTAAATGCACAAATAAAACCTACTTCACAAAATGGTAAATGAGTCCTTATATAGCTTATTTTCAGAATAAATCTAAACCTAAGATTATATTAAACATAAATTTTATTTAAAACACAATACAGCAAATATTATCTTCTTATGATGTAATCAGTTTTCTCAACTCACAAAGGGGTTGTTTTCACTTGCCTCTCCCCTGGCAATAACTGGATCGGTGTCGTTGGTAAGAAGGCGAGATTTTAACAAATGACACAGTCCAAGATGATATCATTTTCTTACTTTCTAGAGCTTACATCTTGTTGGTGATCTTATTACATAATGGTCATCCTTGGGCATACTAAAAATAAAGAAAATTCCTAATTACTATCAAAAACATTTGCACTTAGTAAAAAAAAGAAATTAATGAAATGGATATGGCACTACTTCGAAAAATAACCAGGACTGGTGAACTTATGCTATTTGAATTTTAAAAAGAAAACGAAAAAAAAAACTACATATTACATTTAAATAATGAGCCCATATAATTTAAAAAAAATGATCAAACTAAATGCCTAATTGTGGAAGTATATTCCAGCTTTATCTTACACATGTTAAAAATATATCAGAAATTGTGCCATCTATAAATTTTTACATTCCGATAAAACTTTAAATTCTATGAATGTCAGTTTTTAAATATTTACAATTGGACAAAAAATGGTGGATCTACAGGCATTTCCTTTATTTTATTTAGCTTGCCATGTCACAAATATTAATGCAACTTTTAACAGACTTCAAAAAAGGAGGTTATCAATTTCACCCTATGCATTTTTTTATGTATGTACAACGATTACTCTGCGATGGTTTCAACAATTTCGATGAACTTTTCAGGGAATATTCGGGATATTTCCCGAGTGGTCCCACAGCTAGCATATTGTAAAAAAGTATGACGCTATATTAAATATTTATTCATCGTAAAAGAAGCGTTCACCATTTTATCAGGAATTTACATAGATATTATATAAGGTTATTTGTTAAATATGACTTTTAAAATAAAACTCATATAAATAAAACTAAAAAGAATGAAATAAAAAAATGTATAAAAAAATAAAACCGACGTCAAAAAATGCACCTAAAATTGGAAAATAATATATTCCATCTGGAAAATTTTACTCACCAAACGAATAGAGATAGTAAAACAAAACACTCATTACATAAATATATTTTCGTGATTAAGTAATTAAGAATAAGTTTGGCTTTGACTTCACAGACACAGGGTATGGGATTCGTTTCTGGGGAGTTAATTCACAATATCTACTTTAAAAAGTGTTGTTATCCAAACAGAATTTTTTATAAAAAATAGAACGGACTTAAAAAAAACACTAAAAAGTAAAAATTTCATATTTTATCCACATCGAAAATTTGACTTTATGAAGTCATCTTCAAACTAATTTTTAATAACTTAATCATAAACAGACATTTATATAATGAGTACCTACATATATGGGAATAAAATATTATTATTTACTTTTTGTTGTTTATTGTATTGATTTAGTAATTTTTATTTTTTTATTTCATCCTTGATAGTTTTCTTTATACAAAGTTTCAAGTTACAAGGCCTAAACTTAGGTTAAAATTTTAGACTCCCTGAGTCCATTGCATTTGAAATTTTGCCAGAATCACCATTTTAACATGCATACTTTTTTCCTGGCAATATGGTGAACGCGATATAGATTGTTTTTCGCGCTCGTGTATACGTGTATGGCATCATTCCGATATATTTAATATGTTTGCTATGGGACCACTCCAATAACATCCTGAATATTCCCTATTTCATCCAAACTGGTCATACAAAACAATCACATACCATTGCTCTTTCCATTCATTTAACATCTTAATTGAGCTCAATTTTTTTACTTATATAAGCAAATTAATTTCAATATCTAAATCAGATGTGTCAATAAGATAGAATTCTCAGATTATAAAGAATTTAAGTTACATTAAAATTTCAATTATATTTGTGCCATAAATAAATTCTTATGCATCTCTCATAGAAAACCTTGTAGAGTGTAAAGGAAAATTTAAACGATTTTAATTATCATAACACCTCCTTTTTGTTTGTGTATTTTTTTATGTTTTTGTAAGAAACAATGTTTGATTTTTTTCAAATAAATAAAAATATATGAACAGAAAATTGCCATTAAAATTTTTAGACTTAACAAATTACAAAATCAAAGTGCAACCTATCAAATTCTGTGGAACTTAGTCCGAAATAATGGCTCCTGTCTTGTTGATCTGACAGAAACATGAAAGTTTATTTTACGTAAGAGAGAAGGTGACTTAATAAAATTGTTAAGAATTTTAAATACATTACACAAGTCCAAATGGCACGGTACAAAATACTCTATTAGAACATACACATTTCTGAAAGGTCAAAGACATCTTAAAATAAAGCCTAATAGTTTTATTGCTCTATTCGTGATATTATCTATGTGTTTGGCAAAAGTAAATTTGGAATTCAATAGCACTCCCAAGTCTTCAACAGTATCAACTCTTTTCAAGATGCTTTCGTTCAGTGTATAAATAACGTATTTTTTAAACAACGGAAACTTAATTTCTAGAAATAGGGATATCTCCAATAATATCAACACAGGGGTAGGAATGATTTGGTTATGACACTTCACCAAATTTCTTTATTTCATAAGGGTCCTCTAGTCGGATGTAGGTATAAAATTATATATATTACCATTAAAAATAAAATGTATTCAAAGCATAAAAGTAAACCAAAAAATTCTTATTGAAAGAGATTTCTATTCCCTAGATGATTATGTTAACAATATACTTTCTGCTCTCCTAATATTGATAGTCCCTTTAAACTGCTTGATTTGCTTGCTTAAATTGCTGAATCTAACTTTCTAGTAATCTCGTTCGAAATTGCATTTAAATGGGCGGAAAACTGAGAATTCAAGTCATATCGGGAACACAGGAAAAGCTTGCATATTATTTCTGCACGTTTCACAACCGAACCAACTAACAATTTACAGGCATTTTTCATCATGTTAGTAAAACTTATTTTATTGTATGCTAACACTGATACGGTCGCAGTAGAATTAATACGTAGCTATTTGCTATTTTTATAAACTAGGTAATTCTTTGAGAACATTTAAAACTTATTATTCAGGAATATTAATAACATGTTATCAAACATAAATAAAAAACAATATTACTAATATTGTCGGAAATATGTACTTCATTTGAATTATAATGCACTTTGGCAACAGTGACAGAAGTTTCTTACGTCATTGGCGTGCATGTTTACGTATTTCGACGTTTAAGGCCAACGACGAATTCCATGCATTCCAATGTGTCGGGATTTCGACTGTTAGCGCCAGTGACGGTTATGTGTAATGTAGGTTTGGGCAAGCGAAGTTTAGGGCCAAATACATCGAACCGCTTTATCTCCCCCGTCCCCACCAAATGAATTTATGAATTTATTTTTTTGTCCTAATTTTTGAAAATTAAAATCTGGCAACTCTAATTGTAAAAACATATACATAGTAAATTTACTTAACAATTTCTTTTACCCAGAACTTCCCTCGTTATGAATCTCTCCTTTTATTAGGAACGGTGATGTGTGACTCAATTTAGATCAATCCATAGTCATTTAGTAACCCATATAATATATACTATATTTTCAAATATTTTTATTCGGCGCCATTTTGTTTCATCCTATTGTATTGCTACCAATCTTTTACCAGGCCGACATCTTATTTCGGCATATTGGATTACAACCAAAATATTACCAGGTGTAGGACTAAAATTTGAATTCACCCTAATGATTAGTTTTTAAGCTACACCGTAATCTGACAGACAGACAGACGGGCCGGCGGAATTGATAAAAATATTTTTAGGCATATGAAAAATCTGATAAAGTGATTTTTTCGCCATTACATAATATTCTAGTTGACCGCAGTTTTATTCCCCCCCCCCTATATATTAGCGTTTTACTGAACCACATTAGTCATAGCACACGATGTGAAATCAGCCCATTAAGAAGTTTTGTCCAGTTGATTTCTACATAATACTTGATTCTCGTGCAAAATTTGAGATACATTAGATAGGTGGTTAGTAATATTTTTTTAACATTTCACTTGGCCGCCATTTTGTTTTGCCATCATGGATTGTTACCAAAATATTACCAGGCCATCCCCATATGACCCCTAATTTTTGACTAAGATTTTGCTGTTGATTATAAATATTTGCATCAAAGCATGTTGTTGTGACCCCATTATTTTATAGTCATTTTATTTGTGAATAGTCTTAAGTATTATATATTCATTAGTCTAGAGATAGTTTGACACGTCAATGCAATATTTAGACATACATTATATTTCGGCGGAACCTTCCGACAAAAGCTGCTTTAATGGTCGTTTATTGCAAGGGAAATTCTAAGTAAACAATATGTATTTTAAATTCTACTTCAAATTCTATTTTATGCACGTTCTTCCGCCCCAAATATTATTATACCCGAAAAAACCTATCATAAACTCATTTACACTATGTCGATAAAGCTTGGGAAGGTTCAGCTATAAAAACATTAAAAGAAACCATTGTAGTACAGGGTGTCCCATTTTCGTAGGTTTTACGGGGTTTCCAGCTTATGAGTAGAGATAGAGAGATGCGGTTTTCGCGACACCGTGCTACTTTTCGATGAAACTAAAGAGGCCGCAAACAGATTTGCCCTAACCATTTTAGTTTCCGTGCTACAGGGTGATTTTGAAAATTTGTCATTTTCGGACACCCCCTGTAACTCAGCTATCGTAAAATATATTTAAAATGTTTCAACTGGTATTTATAGATTTTTTCACGTAGAATTCAGTGGCGTACTCAGATTTTTGCTGAGAGTCATAGTTTTTGACATATTGGCATAACCTACTATTTTTTAAATGGGACACCCTATATATTATTTTTTCATCTTATTCTTCGTGTCGAGAGCTTTTCAAAAACATACCATAAGTCATATTTATTTTCATAAATAACATGAAAAAATGCATTTTTCTTTAAACGGATTTATGGCATAGCAGATCAATCGAAATAAGAGAAGGTGGCTGTGGAGCCATGGAAAAAGTTAACAAATATTTATTAACGAAATAACAAAGTAACAGCATCAGAAAAAATTAGGAAGTAGGTAAAAGGTAATAATTATAATTTCATTAAAACTACAAATATTGTTCAAATTGTAGACCATTATGTGTCCTACAAGTGTGACAAACTTTAAAAATTCTTTTTAATGCATTTTCTATTGTAAATGACTGTCTTTGTAACTCTGCAAAAGCGTTTTCGGTGGCCATTCTTAGTTGTTCTAAGTTTTCGTATCGCCTTACATAAACCTTGTTTTCTAAATAACCCCACAAAAAGAATTCTAAAACTGAGAGGTCAGGGGATCGTGGTGGCCATCGAACAGGTCCGTGTGTTCCTATCCATCTTCCAGGAAAATGGTCGTTAAGCCAGTTTTGACTTATTCTGGCATTGTGGGCTGGAGCTCCGTCTTGCTGGAAATAAATCCTATTTAGTTGAGCCAAGGGAACATCATCCAAAATTCCTAATGCGTCTTCTAGGATTCGCACGTAACCGATCGAATTCAGATTTCCTTCATATATTTGGTAAACTATTTTTCGGTTGAAAATAAAACAGGAGACATTGAATCCAAATCTGCCCTGACGCTCCCTAGGAAAAATAACATGGTTGTTTTCTTGACTCCAAAATCGCGTGTTGTGTCTATTTAAAATCCCTGAACTAGTAAAATGTGCCTCGTCTGACCAAATAATCTTTTTTTCAAAATCGATATCTTCTGCCTTCATATTTATAAACCAATTGCAGAACTCCAATCTGCGCTCTGCATCACCAGGATGCAGATGATGCACAAGTTTGTATTTATAGGGTTTGAATTTGTGCTTTTTCAAAATTTTCTGCACTTTGGTTTTCGGTACACCCGCCTCTTCGTCTATTTTCCTGCAAGATGTTTCAGGAGCTGTCTGAACGAGGGCTAAAACGTTGACCTCAGATTCTTCGTTGTCTTTATTGTAAGTTCGCGATCGAGGCTTGTTAAAAGATCCATATTGGCAAAGATTATTTTTAATTTTTTGAAAAATTCTTTTTTCTGGTTGTCTTCTCTCGGGATATCTAAGATAAAATAAAGCGAACCAATAAAGTCAAAATACAGGAAGATAAAAAAGAACTAACCTGTTCAGATAAAGCTCTGCCGCCTGATCTGCATCTTCATTAGACAATATAAAACAGGCGTTCATATCATATTTCTCAAAATATTCAAATTTTTGATTCTGAGCCATATTAAAAACAATAATTATAATAGACGTCAAGAAAAATTTAAACGCAATAATGCCAAAAATGACAGCAGTAATGGCTGCCTGATCATTTTTGTTGGCGTTGCCATGGCTACCACAGCCACCTTCTCTTATTTCGATTGATATGCTATGCTATGCTGCTATGCCATAAATCCGTTTAAAGAAAAATGCATTTTTTCATGTTATTTATGAAAATAAATATGACTTATGGTATGTTTTTGAAAAGCTCTCGACACGAAGAATAAGATGAAAAAATAATATATAGGGTGTCCCATTTAAAAAATAGTAGGTTATGCCAATATGTCAAAAACTATGACTCTCAGCAAAAATCTGAGTATGCCACTGAATTCTACGTGAAAAAATCTATAAATACCAGTTGAAACATTTTAAATATATTTTACGATAGCTGAGTTACAGGGGGTGTCCGAAAATGACAAATTTTCAAAATCACCCTGTAGCACGGAAACTAAAATGGTTAGGGCAAATCTGTTTGCGGCCTCTTTAGTTTCCTCGAAAAGTAGCACGGTGTCGCGAAAACCGCATCTCTCTATCTCTACTCATAAGCTGGAAACCCCGTAAAACCTACGAAAATGGGACACCCTGTACAGTAAGCAGTGGCGTAGCAAATACTCCCCAAATTACTTTTATAGACACCTTTTTTAATCAATTTTACAGATACGCCACTGCATCTCAAATTAGGGAATTCATATAAAAATAAGTTCTAGGTAGTCAATATAGAGCAGGTCAGTCATTATGTCAGTACTATATTGTCAGTAGAATTGTCAGTAGACACAGTAAGAGTAAAGATTTGTTAGAAGTAAGAAGTGTCCCTCTTGTACAGAAGATAATAGAGAGATTTGAAACAAGTTGAAGTGTTTACATTTACTACCAGTGCTTATACAAAATACTAAAATTATTAAATCATAACAGTGGTGGCATTCGGCGAGTAATAAAAATATTAAATCATAACAGTGGTGGCATTCGGCGAGTAATAAAAATATTAAAACATAACAATGTGCAAATGCATATTTTGGCAATTTTTGTATTTAAATGCATATTTTCCAGTTATTACAGAAAAAATGCCTATATTCTAATTTTTCTGAATATATTTTTATATCCCAAGACAAAATTGATTTATTTCAGATATAATCCATAATAATAAAATAATAAAAAATGTCTAGTTACTGGCAGGCCAAGGGTTTTACCCATCGCTTCTTAAAATTTTTATATGTACCCAATAAAACATCTGTGCTTTAAAAACTACGGATTTACCACGAATTTACAATCATAAATACGCACGTTTTAAGAATGTTAGAAATAATTTTTCAATTCAGTTTAGTTTACACATTGTGGCGTGAACATTCTCCAATATGCCGATAGAAAAGCATTCGTTAAGTGCGGTATTAAATCAATTCGTGAAAGATTTTCCTGATTTTACGGCTGACAGTTTGTTCTGTTTCGTAAATATTGTGATGTTCCTGTTACTGCGAACAAAAAAATCCAAGTGACACAACACATAGGAACTGCAAAGCATCAGATCCAAAAATGTAAAAAGTGTGCTCAGAACCAAGTTTTAATCACCACAGCATTTTCACCAGGACCGGGACTCAAACGATCAAAGTTCAATGAAGATTTGTGCAAGGCGTTTATTAGTGCGGATATTCCACTGAATAAATTAAGTAATCCTGCCCTGAAGTCATTTTTAGAGCAGTAAGACACCAATTCCACATGAATCCACGTTAAGGAAAAACTATGTTCCAGATTTGTACAATAAGACAGTTACCGAATTGCGGGAAAAAGTAGAAGTTAAAGTATATGGGTGTCACTAGATGAAACAACTGATGTGGAACAGAGACGTGTTGCTAATTTTGCAGAAAGGGATAAATCATATTTATTTACAATGAAGACCTTAGACAAAGTAAATCATTCAACTGTTGCTGGATTTTTCAACGACTCTCTCACTCTTTTATGGCCCGGTGGTATTAAATATGAGAGTGTTAGTGGCAATTACAGATGCTGCTCCTTTCATGTGTAAAGCAATGTGTGGTCTACAAATATTGTACCCTAAAATGATACATGTCACATGTCTTGACCATGGACTTCATCGAGTTGCAGAACAAGTTCGTGCTTTTTATCCACGAGTGAACGATCTGATTTCCTCGATGAAAAAAGTATTCCTAAAAGTTGCAACTGGGGTAGAAAAATTTAGGGAAACTGCAGGAAACATCCCTCTGCCCCCATCATCAATTGTAACTACATGGGGAACTTTGATAAACGCTCCCATTTATTACGCAAAATATTTTGCAATAAAAAACATAGTCAACCAATTTAATGCGGAATAGTCACATTGTATACAAGAAGCACAAAACGTTTTGCGCAAAGAAGATGTACATGAGGATTTAATTTACATTAAAAACAATTTTTTTGCATGTCTGATACAATAAAAAAATTGGAGATGAAAGGACTCTCTTTGTCAAAAAGCGTAGAAATGATAGAAAAAGTGAGTGAAACTATAACTAACAATAAAAATAAAGTAATTTCTCAAAAATTAGCTACGGTTTTACAAAAAAATATTGGTTAAAAAAATTTGTAGAGTAATTTCGGGTAATATGGAATAGTATGGCTAATATGGAATAGCTCTTTAATTTCTTGTAGGTGGCTACATCTACATGTTTAAGGCCACACTAATTTCAATATAACCCTAAACGAAAAATAACGTCAACAGGTTTCAACAGTTGCCGTTCTGGTGCATGCAAAACGCCATACTTTATTAATCGTTTATGCAAAATTTTGTAGAATAGATCTTCAAGTTTCTGCAGTGCTGTTAATTTTTCAAAATTATTGTTTATTCTGTCAGGTAAGTCTATCCTAGTGTTAAAGCTAATTTTTGATAGGGTTGTGAGAAAATTATTTTTCAAAACAAATGGTTAGCGTGTATTTTTTTTTGTAACAGGTGTTTCGGGTATTATGGAATATTCCATATTATCCTCATATTGGGGTATCCCATATTACCCGATGGTTTTAGTTAAAGTTCTAAAGTGTAATTTTTTTTTGTAGGCACTATGTCTGCAAAAAAAAAGAAAACAATGGGATTCTGACAATATGCAAAAAGCCATAGAAGCGGTTAAGAGCAACAGTTTAGGCTATTTGTCTGCTGCAAAACGTTATAATGTCCCTGGTGCTACACTTCACCGTTTGTGTAAGAAGGAGGGTTCTCCTGACACAGTTTGTAAAACTACTTTGGGCAGGAAACCAGTGTTGCCACCGGAATTGGAAAGAGAACTTGTAGAATATTTGTTGCTTATGGATCAGAAGTATTTTGGTTTAACTCGAAACGATTTAAGAACTATGGCTTTTCAGCTGGCTCGCCGTAACAATCTGGCACATCCGTTTTCATTATTACGCGAGTCCGCCGGAAAAGATTGGCTATACTCTTTTATGAAAAGACATAAAAATAAATTAAGTTTTCGAAAACCAACTGGAACTTCTTTGAATAGAGCTTTTGGTTTCAACAAGGAAAGTGTCAACGAGTTTTTTGACCTTCTTGAGCAAGTTATGGAAGAAAATAATTTTCCCGCTGATAGAATTTACAACGTTGATGAAACGGGACTATGCATTGTACAATCAAAATGTCCCGTGGTTATTTCAAAGAAGGGCAAACGACAAGTGGGTGCACTAACATCGGCTGAGCGAGGCTCTTTAGTGACAGCAGTTTTATGTATGAATGCTGCAGGTGGGTTCGTGCCACCCATGATTATTTTCCCTCGTAAAAATGCAAGTGAGCAGCTGAAGAAGGGAGCTCCTCCAGGAACGCTATTTGCCTTTCACCCTTCAGGATGGATACAAACCGACTTATTTACTAAGTGGTTCCAACATTTCTTGGAAAAAGTAAAACCCAGCGAAGGTAATCCAGTTCTTCTTATATTAGATGGCCATCACACTCATACGAGAAATTTGGATGTGGTTATAAAAGCTCGAGAGAGTTTTATAACGATTTTATGCTTGCCACCGCATACTTCCCACAAAATGCAGCCACTCGATAAAACCGTTATGGGTGCCCTAAAAACGTTTTACAATGAGGAAATCAGAATCTTTATGCGTGACCATAATAGAGCCGTGACACATTATGATATGAGCGAGCTATTTGGAAGGGCCTTTTTAAAAATCCAGACTGCAGAAAGATCAATAAAAGGATTTAGCACAACTGGGATATATCCGATTCGCCGGGATATTTTTTCTGACGAAGAATTTCTTCACGAAGCCCAAAAACACCATGGCGCACATCATGTAACAGGAGATTCGTCTGTAAACGAGGGACCAGACTTCGATTTACAACCAAGTATTCTTCCCAAGGATATCGAGCCCATACCAGAACTTAAAAAGAAAATTGGCACTAGGGGAAGAAAACCTGCTCGGGCAAAGGTGATTACCTCAACACCCAATAAGGACGAATTAGAGGAATCTATGAGCACATCGCGTGATAAAGTTAAAAGAAATATTGTTGATAAAGCTGGTCCTAGTTCCTGTTCTATCAAGGAAAAGCGAAAAATAATCAAGAAAACTGGTCCAAGTTCCCGTTCTGTCAGAAAGAAGCAGGATTTACCATCAACTTTATCACCCGCATCATCTGATGATGATTTACTCTTATCATCCCTAGTTAGCCAGAAAGAGGTTGATTTGGAAACCTTCCTCTGATGATGATATACCACTATCATCTTTTGTCAGAAAAAAGTCGGCCGATGATGACACAGAGTGTATTTTTTGTCAAGAACAGTTCGCAACTAGCAAGAGCAGAGAGATATGGGTGCAATGTGCCATTTGCAACGGCTGGGCGCATGAAGCGTGCTCACTTATGGAAGCTGATGTGTTTGTATGCGACTTTTGCAAATAATTAATTATATGATTAGTTTTTTTATAAAAATGTATACGTTTAAGAATTAAAATCATGTTCGTTTAGTTTTCTTTAATATTTACCCTATCCCATATTACCCCATATGCTAATCCCATATTACCCTCCACTTTTATTTGACCGATAGAAATGACTAATTCTTAATTTTCCTTCCTTAATCAGAATGTTTTTTTTTCTATTCAAAAATGGTTATAAAGTACTTATAAGAAATACCCCAAAGATTTTATTTTCATAGTTTGAGAATAAAAACTGTATTATTTTTTCAGTTATGTGAAAAAAATTAAATGGTATTCCATATTACCCGAACTTACTCTAAAATATTAGTACAGTTTTGGACAATAAAGACACATTGAATCCAGATAATGAACAATTTTTAATAAACAGTGATTTGAATTTGTTTGGACATGTTCCAATTGTATCTTGTGATGTTGAAAGAGTATTTTCTGAGTATAAAGTACTATTGTCAGATAATAGAAGAAAATTTGAATTTGATAATTTGTTACATCGTATAGTTATAAAATGTAACCGCAACTTGTTGAATAGCGTAAATAATAAATTTTAAACAGGTTTATTATTTAGTTAGTTTGTTTAGTTAGCTATATATTAAAATTTTATTTAAAAAATACTTTTATTATATAGTTGTATTAATGTAATAATTACTGGTAAAAATAGCGTCTTAAGGATACCTTAAAGTGTAGATAATATAATATTTTAATTGCTATACTTTTGCTTTTTTTCTGTTTTTTTTTGATAGGATAATAAATTCATTTTAAGCGCATATTTTTTCTTGTTTCGGAGCATATTTTGAGATTATCCTAGTTATGACACACAAATTAAAATTAGTCCATTAAGTAGTTTTTGTAAGCTGAACTTTCGAACTCATCAAAATTTTACCGTTTGATTTCTATATAATACTTGATTTTTGTGCAAAAATTGGGATAAATTGGAGCAGTCTTTTAGTATTTTTTTCCCTAGGCCACCATTTTGTTTTGCCTTATTGGATTTTTACCAAAATATTATCATCATCATCCCTATATGACCCCTAATTTTTGGCTAAAATTTGAAGTCAATACGTTGAGTAGTTTTTAAGCTAAGCTTCGAATTGACAGACAGACAAATAAACCGACAGACGGACCGACGGAATTAATAAGATATATTTTTTGCATCTAGGGACGCTATAACCTGAAAATATGTCAAACCTGTGTCGATTTTTTTTACGATTGCAAATATTTTATTTCAGTCATTTTGTTGGGTCGTTTTAAATTAGTACCACAGTTTTACTATTTCATCTCTATACCACAAATATTTATGGCACATAATTTGAAATCAGTCTATTAAGAAGTTTTTCAGGCTGAATTTGTAAATATTATATTAAGCCGCCATTTTGTTTCGCCGGCTTGGATTCGTACCAAACTTTTACCACTTGATTTCTATATAATACTAGATTTTTGTGCAAAATTTGAAATAAATTAAATGAGCAATATTTTGGTAATATTTTTTTTTAACATTTCGCCAGGCCGCCATTTTGTTTTGCCATATTAGATTTTTACGAAAATGTTACCCGGACATCTACATATGACCTTTAATTTTTCACCAGAATTTGATGTCAATCGGGTAAGTAGTTTTTTAGCTATACCGCGAACAGACAGACCGACGGAATTGAGAACATGTTTTTCGGCATCTAGAGACCCTGAAACGTAAAGATCTGGAAAAATATCGGAGGGTGATTTTTTCACTTCACTTTCCCTTTATGAGGGAAGTAAACACAGCACTTGTATGACCTTTTTAGTTTTCATCAGAGGTTTTGATACATTAAACCACGATATATTCCTGGCAAAGCGGCATTATTTTTGTCTATCTACCAACGCTGTTGGATTCCTTAAGAGCTATTTCAGTGACAGTGAGAACTTTGTTATTCCATGACCCAGGACTACGACTTTTCAGCGTTGTTTTCTTTTCGCAGCTACGCAGATGTGGAATGCCCTGCCAATAAAAGCAAAAAATGTATCACACAAAAGTTATTCTAAACATAAAAATTACAAGAACAAGAATTATTATAAAATTGAGATCATTATTTTGACTAATATGCCGTCAATTTATGTTTGGTTTTAAGGGCATTATTTATATTCATGTTCGTTACTTAATATGACATTATAGCCCTAATTTTATGAGACCCAATTTTTTTATTAAATGGCAACCTAGATAATGTGGAGGCTCTATGAGAAGATCTTCGAAAACTGAATCCGATTCTAGCAACAAAATAGGACTCTGGTCATTTTATTACAGTAAAACGAGTCCACATAAGTTTTTAATTAAAATTAACTATCAAAATAGATCCTTATGGTGTAATGCATAATGATCTTGGTTACTACCAATTATTAGACCCCATCAACCTATGCAGTGACTTGGGAAAATTTAACTGAATTATCTTGAGAGGATTGATCAAACGATAATGGTATTTATTATTACCCCCATACGTTAAGAACTTCCTAATATCACCGATCTTTACATTGCACAATTTTTACGTTGCAAATGGCAAAGAGGTAGGTACCCAAATTCTTGAAATTTTAGGACAGTTTTTTTCCCACATTTGGTTGTTTATTTGGCAAATACATACACACACAAAATAATTAATGCAGTTAATATTTCAGTTTGATCGATTGAATTGTAAGCAAGTTTTAGTATTTTGGAACTTTGAGATTTTTAAATTATGGTGCTTTCAGAAAAGTACCTATATTACTAGTTTTCTGAATGTTTGTTTGTTTTTAGTATTGAATTTTAATCTAACCTGCTGGACACTCGAACTGCATAACGTAATTTTTTGGGGTATTTTTAACGTTCGATATTTCAAAAACGGTAAGCTAAATTGAAATGCGGTTTTCGACGTCAGCTTACTCAAGGTGTGTAGATTACAAACTCGACTGGTGGATCGCCAGATATGATGGGAAAAGGTTTGTACAGGGTGTAAACTAAAACTCTGCATTTTTTACAAAATTTCATTTAACGATATTTTTTACAAAACAATATTTTATTTATTGTCATATACACCAAAATAATCTATGATTAGATACAAAAAAACAATTTCTCCCGTTTTTTGAAATTGCCATTTTTTCGGAATATACAGGGGATTTTCAAAAATTTGTACATGGGTTCACAAACAAAATCCCAACTCACTAGTGATAACTCAAATCAAGCTCACTGTGGTATTGTTTTCATTATTTATGACACTGCTATTAGGAAAAAATACAATAATATTATACAGGGGTCTAAAAAAGCTTACAGTTGATTTAATTATTAAAATTTCATGATTTTGCACATTTTTATGCATTGAACATTGAAAACTAAAGAAAGTATAATAAAACGTAAAAATTTTCAATCCCGTTAGTTGATTTACATAAATTAGAGTATTTTACCGAAACGGTTTTTTAAATTCCATCCTAACCTCACTTCCAAAGAAATTAGCGGTGCAAATGTATAGCGCTACTTTTCAACAATATTGTAAAGTGTTTTTTGAATATATTCGATTTTTTAGAACTGAAATGATTATTATAACGAAATTGTAGCATTATTATACCTGGAAAGTAAGTACCAGTAGCGCTTTATAATAATTTCATAATTATACCGGGTGGCCAAATAAGCGTGCAATGTACTGTATCTCGGAAACTACTGATTTTAGAAACTTGCTGTAAAATTTTTTTTAACTATAGTGTCCAAATAAATGCTGGAAAAAATTTTTGAGTTTCTAAGATGACCGCTAGGGGGCGTAACAGCAAATGAAAAATACATAGAAATGCCGATTTTCGCTGGATTTTTTATTATTTCCGCTAAATTGTAAGATGGAAGGTTTATGGCCTGTGCACCGTCTAATCTTAGTTGGCGTTGCGATAAAAATTTCATGGATTCCATGGATACTACAAAATGCTTAATTGGATATTCTTCATTGTTTGTCATTTTGACGTACTGTTTCTTAAACTCATATTTTTACATTTTACTTCGTGATTTTACCTTTTATTGATTTTTATTTTGTTTGTTTTTTGTGTATTTAATTCATATCTTCTCGATGCGGAGACTAACTGCTGCCGAAAGGCAAAATGCCCTTAGGCTCTTGGACCAAGGCATGTCTCAGTAAAAAGTCGCAAATTTATATAATGTGAACCAAAGTCAAATTTCGCGGCTAAAAACAAGATTTGAAAATACGGGAAACGACGCATATCGGCACGGTGGTGGTTGGGTGAGGAAAATTAGAGGAAGGGCAGAAATAAATTTAGTACGTAATACGCGCCAACAAAGAACGAAGTGTTCCAGGAAATTGAACGATGAGCTGCGTCGTACAGCTGAAGTGCATGTTTCTGATCGTACTGTAAGGAGGACATTAAACAGAAACAATTTGAGGTAAAACTTTATCATAGCAAGCATTAAATTTGCAAGGTCCAATTTTTATCTACATTTAAAAAAATCTTATTCAAGAAATTCCCAAACCATGAGTAATATGGAAATATCTGTAACATCGAAAGCAATTTATTATTACAAGTAGAGGTCAACAAGTACGAACTAAAAAATAAAATCAAACAAATTTTTTAGAGCACGACGTAGAGCGAAGTGTCCTCGTTTGCTACCACCTCATCGTGCAGCACGGTTAGCATGGGCCCAAGAACATCGAGATTGGACCATCAATGAGTGGAGAAACTGTTTTTTTTGCGACGAAACAAGGCTCAACCTCATTCATTCGGATGGTAGAATTCTTGTTTGGAGAGAGCCGAATGAAAGGTATGACGAGGAAAACATCGCACCTCAAGAAGCCTTTGGAGGCGGAGGCATTAAAGTTTGGGCGGGGATAATATACAATGGGAAGTCTGATATTTTCACTACCAGACAAACAGTTAATGCTGTAGTCTATAGGGACGATATCATACTTCCCATTGTCGTGCCATTTGCCGCAAATTATGGACACGATTTTCTTTTGGTCGACGATAACGCACGGCCTCATCGAGTGCAAATTGTAACGGAGGCTTTGCAGGTCAATAATATAAATCGTATGAATTGGCCTGCAAAGTCTCCGGATTTGAATATTATAGAGAATGTGTGGTCGCATTTAAAATTATTAGTGAGATCAAGAGATGTTGCCCCAGAAACCTTGAACGAGTTGTCCGAAGCTATACAAGAGGAATGGAACAACGTCCCCCTAGATTTCATTAATAATTTAGTGCACAGCATGTCTCGGAGATGCCGTGAAGTTATTCGTCTGCGAGGAGGGCCAACCAAATATTAACATGGTTACGTTTCTTTTCTTTCTTCTCCTTTCTCTTATCCCAATCCTACAAGGGTTATTTTTTGTTTTTTTAAGGTGTCTAAAAATGTGCCATCGTAGTTAGGTACACTCAAACTATCCAGGGTTTTTCACATCTGATAGTACTGTACAAGGAGGTACCAAGAATGTTATCACGAGTATCAAATACCTCCATTGGTACCGACTTTCATGACCATCAGATTTTGTTTCCTATTCTAAACTTTTTCTTCGCTGTAGTTGAATTAGGTTAACAAATAATTGTTTATTATATTTTAGAATTTTAGAGTTGAATACAGGTATACTATACTATACCTGTGGGTATTATAATATTGAGTGGAATCCAATATGTTACAATATACAGGGTATTGAAAGATGCTTAGTTGGGTTATGGATCAAGTTATAAATGCAAACTATAGTCCTGTCGATGTTTCGTTTTATTTTCAAGACACTATAAGATCTTCAAAATTCTTGTAACATTTTAAAAACCTTATATAATTAATTTAAAAGTAATCCAGGTGCGATTACTACCTTGGTTACTACACTAATTATTATTAACGTCTTTGAATGTCCTGAAGATCCCTTAAAATAAAGCGAAACGTAGACAGGTATCTAACAGCTTTCATTTATAACTCGGTCCTACATACCTCAAGTAAGCACCTTTCATAAATTCTCTTCGATCGTTGAAGGAATAAAAATATTATTTAATATACAGGGTGCTTCATAAAAAATCTAGAATTTACCGCTAATTTTTAATTGAAGCGGACCTGATAGAACATGTCTCCTTATGTGAGTAACCAAATTCTCACTAAGACTAAGGTCTGCTGTTTAGTTCGCCAGAAACCATCACCATGAGACACTCTGTAAAACTACGAAATTCCTATAAAACGCTACTGGTACCTGTTTTATAGGTATAATAATGCTAGAATTTCGTTATAATAATTATTCAGTTCTAAAAAGTCAAATGGATTTAAAAAACACTCTACAATATTGTCAAAAAGCAACACTGTCCATTTGTGCCGCTACTTTCTCCCAAAGTGAGGTTAGGATGGAATGTAAAAAACCGTTTCGGTGAAAGACTCTAATTTATGTAAATCAAGTAACGAGATTGAAAATTTTTACGTTTTATTATACTTTCTGTAGTTTTCAATGTTCAAAGCATAAAAATATGCAAAAACATGATATTTTAGGAATGAAATCAACTGTAAGCTTTTTTAGACTCCTGTATATTATAATTGTATTTTTTCCTGATGGCAGTATTGTAAATAATGAGAATAATACAACAATCAGTTTGATGTGAGCTATCACTGGTGAGTTAGGATTTTTTTTGTAAAACCATGTACAAATTTTTGAAAATCCCCTGTATATTCCGAAAAAATGGCAATTTCAAAAAACGGGAGAAATTGTTTTTTTGTATCTAATCATAGATTATTTTGGTGTATATGACAATAAATAAAATATTGTTTTGTAAAAAATATCGTTAAATAAAATTTGGAAAAAAATGCAGAGTTTTAGTTTACACCCTGTACAAACCTTTTCCCATCATATCTGGCGATCCACCAGTCGAGTTTGTAATCTACACACTTTGAGTAAGCTGACGTCGAAAACCGCATTTCAATTTAGCTTACCGTTTTTGAAATATCGAACGTTAAAAATACCCCAAAAAATTACGTTATGCAGTTCGAGTGTCCAGCAGGTTATTTTAATGTATTCTACAATCTAGGACTGACGTTTGTAAGAAAATTTGACAATAATAAATCTATTCTATTCTATTCTAAAGCAGCGTATTTAAATTTTGATACTGTTGGGTTCGGTTGTGGAGACAAAATATTTAGCTAGGATGAAGTTTGTGTGTTGTTCAATGAAAAATATCTCGAGAATACAATTAGGCGGTTAAGTGTGAATTTAAAAAGCGTGGAACATTTAGGACTTTACCTAAAAGGGGCCGACCACCCGCTTTAACTGAAGACAAAAAGCTTGATATACTCCTATCAGTACGAGAAAATCCACATTATTTAACTAATACCTTATCGCTAAATAACCATGGCAGTAGAACTTCTGTACGACTATTAAAGGACCAAAATTATCACCCATATAAAGTGCCAACATTAACTTGCAGGAACTTCTTCAAGATGACTACGATAGGAGATTACAATTATGTGAAGAAATGGTGAGAAGACATGAAAAATAATTTAAAAAAAAAATAGAACCGACTTCAAAAAAAAAATCGCTAAAAATAAACAATAATATTTTATTTATTCCTTAAATATAGACATTTTGA
Organism: Kuschelorhynchus macadamiae; assembly: GCA_030620095.1. Lineage (NCBI taxonomy): Eukaryota > Metazoa > Arthropoda > Insecta > Coleoptera > Curculionidae > Kuschelorhynchus > Kuschelorhynchus macadamiae. The sequence goes on along the minus strand of JAUTXW010000779.1, from coordinate 917,802 downwards.
AGTTATCGCCCAAAGCAATTTCACCCAGCCATTACAAAATATAGTAGATGTATTTTATATTACATTACATATAAACCAAATATATAGCTAACCTTATATCTTTTAAAACTAATGCCCCAATCACTTGCTCTAAGGCCACTTTGTTGAACTGCACAAACGCAAACTGCTATTTCCATCCAATTGCTGAGCCCAAAACCAAATGGCAATATTGACTTCCTATAGGACATTTATAAATGTCCAAATAGACCAATACCGAATTCGCATTTCGAGACATGCGCAACAATATGTTTACTTCGTAGTTCGACTTCAAAATAGTCGCGTAACCGTCATATTAGTCTTTATTAGGTTAGTAAGTTTAAGGTAAACTAGTGAGTATAGGTAAGAAGCGCATCATCCGCACAGAGTTATTAGCGCAGGTATAGAGTATGTTACAGTTTGTGATCCTAAGGTCTTAGATATCTTTCAGTAAATTACAGTCACTCAGGAATAGAATAACGGATTGAATACTCTCAATATTATTTATAAGAATGTCTCTTAAATTTGTCTTTTAAATTATGTTTGTTTCTAGTGTTTTTAAATAAAGTTTCTATAAATATATGTTTAACAGTTATCTCAGTGCGGCACTATTCACAAATTGTGGGGTTGTCTTCAGTATAAGATGTCCATGAGTTAGCCTTATGTGACCTATACTCAGACGACCAAGTGTTACTTGTATAGTTCGGTTTATTGTCAGAGAAGGCCATTGTTTTACATTTGGTTTTATTTCTGACAGTTAAATTTTTAATTTTGTCATTTGAATTGCCACATATTCAACACTTTAGTTTTTATATACGTTTTATATCTTCTTGCTGCTTCATCTGTCATCTCGTTGTCAGTGATTCCAATATGCGAAGTCATCCAGACCAGAACTATCTTATGTAAGGTTTGCTGAAGATCTAAAATGATGTTTTTGATGCTGATTGCTATGGGGTGGGTGGGAAAAATACATTGAATGACACTGATAGCACTGAGAGAGTCAGATAGTATTATCGAGTAATAAATGTTGTTTTGTTGAATAAATTTCAGGGATTGATATATTGCATATTGTTCTGCAGAGAAAATACTTGTGAAACTGGTCATTTGAAATTTAAAGGTGGTATTCCCGATGACTATTGCTACTTCAGTGCGAACCTCAATTTTGAATGCATCTGTATAAATATGAACACAATTTGGAAAGTTTTGAAGAATGTTGCAGAGTTCTGTATGAATGATTTTTGGGTTTGTAGTGGTTTTATTAAAGATAGATAAGGTTGTGATTATTTTAATGTTATTTATTAACCGAGGAGGATGATATGTTTCTGAACGAACTAGAAGAGGAAACGTTTCTTGGATATCTGACTGGTACCTGTTTATTCTTTCATGAAATGTAGTTTTGATTCGAGGTTTCTGTTGAAAGTATTCAGTATATCTTCGAGAGAAAACATTTTCTTTACTGGATTTCTAGGATTTGCAGCTATTCTGTTGCCATCTGAAAGACTCAAATATATTCTTCGGAGATAAAGAGGCGGTTCCATAGATTCACATCATAAAAGGCTTTCCACTGGACTAGTTCGATATGTTCCTAGAACTTTTAGCGATTTTTGTTTTGAAGTTTTTGAAGTCGGTTCTATTTTTTTAAAATATTTTATTTGTCACTTTTTAGTGATTTTTGCAAGTTACATTTTTAAGAATATTATAATTTGTAGTATATGAACCGGGTGATCTTTTACATTTTGCCCCTCCTCCATATTATTTATGAAGATAGCTTTTTATTTTTAGAATTTTTAAAATATGATATCAGAAAAACAATTGAGCATAAAAAATCAAAATTATTTACCAAAATGTTGTTTTTACTTAGGGAACACCTTGTATATTAATTTTAAAAGAAAATGTTATGCCGATTTCATATAACGTAGTTTATAATAGAGTTTATTTTGAAGAATTAGATTAATAATTGCAGACATAAAAAAATATCTAGTAGGCTTATAATTTGATTATGTTCAAAAATAATACAAATATAACAGTTTTATAACATGATATTTAGAATTTAGAGGTTTGAATAAAATAACGTGTGAGGGAGTGGGAAAAATATAGTTATATGATTTAGGGTTCGTAATGACCTTCATTTGCCTCTATACGCTTTGGATATCATGTTTTTAATTTTTCTTTGCTGTTATTTTCATTATTTATTTTATTTGTCTCGTAGGATATCCGTTCTTGTATTTGAATCACGTTTTCGTTGGATTTAGGAAGGCATCCAAGGGCGTCAAATCAGGGCTATTCGGAGGGCATAATATAGGTCCAAATCCACCTACCCACAATTGATAATTCGTATTAAAATACTCAGTTACTATAGCAAAATTGTGCGGGAGAGCATCATCTCCATCCAAATTATTCAGTTAGCCTCGATTAAGGGTGACGGGTGTAAATAGTTTTTAGCTTGATGCACAAGTTCCATATAAGAAGCGCCTGTAAGGTGGTTTTGGTAAAATATATGACCAATAATCTTGTTTCCTAGTATGCTGCACCACACAGAAAAAGAACCCTTTCCAAGGTATTCTAATTTCCAAAATATTGTGAGAATTCGCATCGGCCCAAAAATGCAAATGTTTCCGATTAGGTGAACCCGAGGTGCAAAATTTGGACTCATCGGTCCATAAAATTTTTGAAAACAAATTTGGGTCTTCATCTAGCCTCTCCATAATTTTTCTACAAAAAATTAGTCTCCTTGCGTTGTCATTTTCATTTAAGAGTTGAGGTCGATGGTATTTATATGGATACATAAAATTTTTTTAACGTTTTATGTATTTTACAGTAGGATTTATCTAAATCTAGCATAGCATCTCGTATGGAATTAAATGCCATTTCTAAAAGTTTTAGAACTGTGACTAATTAGCTACAACAACGATTTTTTAAATATATTTACCTTGAAAATATAAAAGTATGTCCAAATCCGCTGCTTCATTCCAACATCCGGTTCTTTCTTCTCTTCAATGCTTTGGTAGTATGCAACAGATTATAGACATTTTTAAAAATATATTTTAATTTATAAACTCTTGGCGCGCACGGTATCTGTTTTTATTGTTTTTTTGCATAAATCTTAAGGATTTGCAATTTTTCATTCTCCGTGAACACCATTTTAGTAAAATACTGTAGATTTAGCTGCTAATCTTGCTAGTGTACTGATAACTGACAAGTATAAACCAATATATCGGTAAGTCGTTTTTGTCTACCTAAGCCTACTAGATATTTTTTTATTTTTGCAATTATTGACCTAATTCTTCAAAATAAACTGTATAAACCGTATATATATTAAATCGCCATAAAATTTTCTTTTAAAATAAAAATGAATATAGAGGGTGTTAGATAAGAAAAAACAACATTTTAGTAAATAAGTCTGATTTTGTAAGCTCAATTATTTTTCTGTTATCATATTATAAAAATTCTGTAAAAACCCTAAAACTTTTGTAAGGTAAATGTACCTATCACCAACCTAGTAATTCTTACGGACCATCACATATTTTTCACTTTAAAACAGTCATACATCGCGGAAGCACCCACGACTTTTTGACAAGTGCTTCGTATTTGTGTACAAGTTTATTTAAGGTAAATCTATAAATTAATGTAAGTATTAAACGATATTTGTTAACTAGTTGGTTAAATATAATGTCTTAATTTGTTTTTTATACTAAAATCTTATATTTTATTACAAATAACGTTAAAATTAATAAAAAATGATTGGTCTCATGATGTCTTCATTATGAGTGTATAGAAACAGTAAAATTTTTAGTTTAAACGTCGAATGTTATATTTGTGTCCGATATAAATTTGCAAATATTAAGATAAGATTATTTTTTCTCTAATACTTATGATAAATACGTTTTCTAACATTATGCGATATTACCCCAATACAATAAAAATATTTGCCCAATCTAAGTCAAAATTTTATTTTTATTAAATCGATAAAAAAAAAGATCTGTAAATAGGACCTAAATTCTTATCGGTTTCGTATAACCGACCACCAGTTGGTAAAACGTACATCCAAGATTTTGACTGGTCGATAATAAAGACAGTTAAAATCTTTTTCAGTTAAAATTTGGCGCCAAACTTTTTGGCAATGTATAGATCTCTGAAAAATGAATGGAGGTTGTTGCCGTTTGAACCAAATAATATTGATAATTCTAAATTACTTCTTCTAATAGCCATAAACAATATGTCGAAACCGAATTCAACTGATTGTACATCAGATTTATCCATTACTTTATCATAAATCGAACGACAGGGACAAAGAAAACCTAAAGAATTTCAAAACAGCGGATCGATTAAGTGGTCCAATAGAAGATAAAATTTTATTTTATTTTTGGAAAATAGTAAAGGAAAAAGGCACATCAGCCACTGTTCCAAATGATGATGTTATTACCGCACGCGACACTACGTTAACCAATAATTTACCACTTCTGGATTTCGATTCCCTTGATCTAGGCTTGAATTATTCCGAAAATTTATTGATGGACATGGAAAACGAAGAGTTAATTGATGATCTTGATCTAACGGCATCTACGCTACAAAATGATGGCAAATTTGAAATTAGGTGTATCGAAACCGTTGGACAACGGAATGCTAAACTATGGTTCATAATCTCGCTGAAATAACCAATATTTTATAGAAACGTAATGTTTTTAATTTACTTATCTTATCTTAAAAGTGATAATTATGTCCATATGGTCCCTTATTCCCCAATTACCTTTCTCCAAACCTTGCTAATAAAGATTTGTCTCTAAATCCAAAAGAATTATCTGTTAAAGGCATTACTGTTAGCGATTACCAATGTACTCTTAACGGTAAGTACTTATAATTAGTAATGTCACTCATGTCCCAAAATATATGAAATCAATTGTTTTCATTTATTTATTTTACTTTATTTTTGGATGCAAAGTTCATTGACAATACAATTCTTGATGCCTGTAAGTCAACCATGAAGGACAAAGGCATTAGAGAGACAACTAAAGCGCTTGAAGAAATATCTATATCTAAAGAAACCGATTTAAAAACTCCTGAATCTCTTGTACTTTCCAACACAATTCAAGACAAGCCCATTTGACTACTTTATTGATTGATTGAAAATAACACCTATAGTGGCTAGATAGGAAGAATATATAGAACATCAGAATATTAAAAATCAAAGAGGGCGATAAAAAGAAAAAAATAGAGAAAAAGAACAACCAAAGGAACAAACGAAAAAGTGAGAAAAGCTTACAATTCTAAACCAAATATGACGATAAATAATAGTGACACAAATAGTAAGACAAATGAGACTGATAGCGAGGTAAAGCATGTCATTGTAATATATGAAAAAGAATATTTTCCTGGTTTAATCCTTGATTCAAGTTCAAATGGTACACTCGTATAAACAATGGCAAGGAGTAGTGTCAATTGGAAGAGGACCGAGAAGGATAATATACTCACATACAGTTCAAATGAAATTATATGCAAAAAATAAATCCACCAAACTCAATTAACCTCCGAGGCATCTATTGTGTACGTGAAATTGAAGAACTTAGGAGGGTTTAAGAAAGCAGTTTGTTCCCAAAGTAACATAGTTATAAGCGTTTATGTTGTTTTTTACTTAGTACTTTACTTAGATTCAACTTAGAAATGTTAAATCCTTTTTATATTAGTTTTTTTTTCTTTTTATTATAATTTCTTGTATTATGCACATTAACACACACTACAACAACTAAATTAAAACAAGAGTCAAGGTAAGTATCAGTGATATTTTGCATAATAAATGGCAGTCACACGTAAAAATTAGGAGCCAAAATAGTTGGCTATAAGAAAATCACACAGTTTCAAAAATATTTTTTTTAATAAAATATATATATTTTTATATATATATATATATATATATATTTATTTCAATTATTTCTTACTCTCTGTTTCTTAAAAACATTTTGAGCTTGAAACTAAAAATATTGGAAAATTGAGTTTTTACTTACAAACCTTAATATTAGCCTTTTTCTGAGGAAAAAGCTTAGGTGGTCGGTGAGAGGTACATTTACCTTATTTAAAGTTTTTTGCTATCTTCATAAATAACAGAGACATGGGGCGGTGCAAAATATAAGAGATCACCGGGTACATCCAATTGTTTATAATATAATACAAATGACAAATAGAGAAGTAAACAACACTATTAAAATTAGATTTTATAATAAATATTTAAGAAAAATAAATAAAATAAGTTTATTGTTAATATCAGAGATGTTTACTAAGTTAATTTTTGTATAGTGTCATTTAATATAAAGTCCTGTCACATGTTTCTTTCACCACCACCTGTATACACACGTAAAAATTATAATGAGGGTAGTCGGTTAATATCGTTTTATTCATAACGAATATTCATTTTTCGAAAATGTCGAGTAAGATACTATATTTTGAGGTTGCACATTTTCATAGTCCCCTGTATACATAAAATTACATGACGGGATAGCAAAAGATATAACTATATATATATATATATATATATATATATATATATATATATATATATATATATATATATTTCAATTTTCTTGATTTAAGGAATTTCAATTTGAACAACTTCTCTAAATATATTTATCAGAAACCTATCTAACTAAATATCTAGATTTTCATAAACATTTACACATATACTTTAAATCATATATTTGCCCATAAACATGATGTAGTTAGATAACGTTTCGACCGCACTTCGGTCTTTTTCAAATCTAAAAATGGAGAAGGGCGTAGAATTTTAATTTAGTATTTTTACATTTAATATTTTATTTTGTTAGTATTACCTTAGAACGTAAACTATTACCTTAATTATTAACTTATCTCAATACGTAGGATTATTCAAAACGGTACAAGATGTCACATTTCCACATATATACATACACATCGATACAATTAAAACACACGTATTATGTTAAAACATTAAGATAAGACATCACATTGGTTATTCCAGTATGGAAATATAAAATTTACTCAGGTTGTTGACGTCCTTCTTATCGTTGATGGCATTTTTACTTTTTTGTATTTTGACCATCTCAAAAAATTCTCTTTTTTTAGTTTGCGGTTCGGATTTTAAGATTTTGGTGTTACTATAATCAAAGGTATGTTTTTTTGAATTTTCATGATTTGTTAGAGCCGTCGCGTTTTTTTTGTCATACTTGTGACCCTTCAGTCGGTTTTCCAAGTATTGGCTAGTTTGACCTATGTACACACTGTTGCAATCTTTGCAGGGTATTTCATAAATAACATTACTTTTTTTGTTTTTTGGGATTTTAATCTGGAAAAATTATTTGATAGTAGATTGGAAGCCTTGTGACAAGTTTGAATATTATATTGTTTAAATAATTTTTGAAGTGGTTGGGATAAGCCGTTTATAAAGGGTAAAGATATAATTTTTTTTGTGTTTGAAGTCTGATTATTTTTTCTGTCGTTCGAGTTATAAAATTTGTGGATTCTACTTTTAATGGTTTTGTTTATCAAATGTTCGGGATAATTATTTATTTTTAGAGCATTTCTGGCTTTTTCTAAGGCTTGCTTCCGGTATTCAGGATCTGAGAGCATGATGGCGCGATCTGCTAAACCTACAATTACGGATTTTTTTTGGGAATTTGGGTGGTTTGATTTATAGTTTAAGTATCTAGAAGACCAAGTTGATTTTGTATACCATTCAGTTTTCATATTTTCGACTATATGGTGTATTGTTAAGTCTAAAAAGTTAATTCTGTTATTTTTTTCGACTTCAATTGTAAATTGTAAGCTTTTATGAAATTCGTTAAATGTAGTTAAGACATTATTTACTTGATTTTCTGGTATTGTAGTAATGCAGTCATCAACATAACGGTAAAAAAATGGTATGTCGATGTTTAGATTTTTTAAAACTTTTGTTTCCAGGTCTTCCATTACTATTTGTGCTACAACGCTTGATATGGAGGCACCCATTATCTAACTACATCATGTTTAAGGGCAAATATATGATTTAAAGTATATGTGTAAATGTTTTAAATTGACCTTAAATCAAGAAAATTGAAATAAAAATATATACTCAAACTGGTCAAAGAAAAATTAAACCAATAAAATATATATATATATATATATATATATATATATATATATATATATATATATATATATAATTTGGCGTTTAACTCGTTTGAGCCGTTTAATCAATCTTCTTGAGCAAACATAAAAAATACATAGAGGTCGAATTAAGAACCTCCTCTTTTTATTGGAAGTCGGTTAATAAAAATAGCATATTTTTTCAAAATATTATCTTCTCGTGCTGCATTTTATTTAAACCCTAATCTGATCAAAATCCACGATGGCTACTTGAGGGACATACACAACATTCCCAAAAAGTCAATATGTGAGGTGGCATAATAAATAACCGAATTTTAAAAATTTTATTGTTTGAGCCTCAGTCAACAAATGTAATTGTAAATCGTACACCTTACCACTGACCTCTTTATTAAGTTTCGACATTAAACGATTCTTATCCTTGCGAAAAACCATAACCCGATTTAGTTGGATTAACAGCCCGTGATGTGCTGAAAATTCAGTTAGTTCTCTGAAATCTTCATTAATTAGTACCTGTGTCTCACGCCAAGTACTGGGGATACATGAATTTACTACCTGAGTGTGATCGGCATAAAAATACGCCGTAACACTTTTTAGACACAAGACAAAGTTACTAATATACATTGTAAATAAACAAGCAATCGACACTGCATTCGGTCATTAAGATAATTTTGAATAAACATTATGGCACTATCCGAAAACCCGACATAGTTTAATATAGGTAATAATAGTTCTTAACATATCGTATCTAATGCTTTCGAATAGTCCAAGAGCATGGCGGACTGACCGGAATCTAATGACGTCATACACAACTATATCCAGTAACCTCAACTGAAGTTTACTTTGACAGAAATAAAAGCCGAAAGGATAATAAAGTGACAGAAAAACCGAAGAAGACCCCGAAGAACTATATCCAGTTAGATATCATTACTGGTTAGGATGCAAAATGTCATTTTCTTGTAAAAAACTTCGTATTCATGTCATTTTCTTGTAAAAAACTTCGCATTTGATTATTCACAATTTTTTTTCAGGAGTTTTGAGAGGCAAGGTAAAATACTAATCAGTCTTAACTCATTAAACCTCTTTATTTTATTATTTTTTGGAAGTGGAGTAAAGCGTGCAATTTTCCATTCATCTGGAATACTCCTTCTAAAAGGCATGAGTTGACTATGTTAGTAAGAAATGGAAGAATTCTGGGGCAGCATAATAACAACATTTCTATATTTATCAGATCTGAACCAGATGCCAATGATTGTATACTACTTAGCTGCGTTTTTACCTCAAGAATTTGCTTTTTATGTTATTTATGTTTAAATTATTTTGGAAATACTGTAGGATCCGTTTGTTGTTTATTTTTAGAAAACTCTAAGAAATGTTATCTGAAAGTTGCTAGAAGGCAATGAAAGCAAATTTTTTATGTAATTTACTTCGGGTATTCTAATATGTACAAAATGTCCACGGAAAATTGAAACGACAAATTTCCTCAGGAACAATTTGGCATTTTAGTGTTTAGAAAAAGTTTTCATTTGACTGAATTTCAGGCATTCTAGAGTGTGGTAAATGGAAATGATTTAATTCCGCAGGGAAATTTTAATTTTCCGTTGTTAAATTAAGGCATTTAGAAAGCAATGATAATTTTTTTTTCAAATAATACATTTCAGGTGAACGAAAGTTGACCCAAATATTTCATTAGACCTCAATTTTTACACAAAAATTTGACCAGTTTATCTCTATATCAGAGTTAATTTTTGCGTTTTTTATTCTGATATGACCCTTGACCCCCAAAAATTAAAGTCAATCTGATAAGTAGTTTTGAACTATGCCGCGCACAGACAGAACGACAGACTGACAGAAATGGGAGAGAATGTTTTTCGTGCTCCAGGGACCAGAAAAAGCAAAGAAAAAAAGCACAAATAAAATTGGTTCGTGAAAATTTGTCCTTTCTTCTTACAAAAATATTTTCTTTAAAAATTTCACTAAAAGTTTGATTAGCCATTTCATCGTCTAGCAGCAGTAAATTAAAAGTATCTATCCCAAAAATCAATCTTTGCTATTTCGAGTAACACGTAACAAATTTTCATGTAAGGCTAACTCTAAATGTCATGGTCCCTTACGTCCTTCTGTAATGGGGGACTGGAATTAGTATATTTTATTTAAGTCGAAAAGAAATATGCATGTTTTGCGTTTATGTTGCATTGAAGGGATAGATATATAATTATATAACGTAAGCGACACATGTGTTTATACATGTATGTTGGGGAAAAAAGGTATACAAATGCATTATTTGCAATGTGGTAGCAACTGGCATAATTCTGAGAAACAGTCGAATATATACTTCAATTTCATTCTAATAATAATTTATAATTGTGAGGAACTTTTTATTTGCGTAAAACACAAAAACAGTAACTACAGCCAAACGGCATATACCAATAAAATTTTTATATTTCTACATTTTAATTATATCTACATATGTACGTGTCATAAAACAGCAATTCTTTTTGCCAAGATAAACGTTTTTATGATATGCAGACAGGTCATTCTAATTTTATTGTTGCTTTATGAAAAAAAAAAGAAAAAATAGACTTAAATTTGTTCACTTTTTAGAGGTAACTCTAAACAAGGTAAACAATTGCTTATGTATAAAGGGTGTTTCAATAAGAGCGCAAGATTTGGTGTCAACGAATCTATTGGGCAGGTCCTAACTTTTAAAGTATTTTCCGGTCACTTCCGGTTTCACCGGAAATGACTCCAGTTTCGATGATTATTTAAATAAAACACTCTGTATATTTTTACATTTTTGGATTCCTGTGTCAATTCTGAATCAGAATGTCATATATTTTAAAAATGTTTACGCCTACTCGATTTTTTTATAGCCATTTTTAAAAATTTATCTAGGTGGCCATGACCAGACGCAAATTAATCGAAGGACCTGAAATGATGACAGAAGGATACAATCGCTAAGTTTTAGTGATTAGTCTGATAGCTAGGAACAAGAGAAGTTGATAAAATCAAATTTTTGTGTCTAACTATTTTTTTTTCAAATGGCGACCCTTTTTAGACAAGCACTTTTTGAAAAGAGGATTTTTTAAGCAGACATTTGGGAGTTATGTATGGAACAAGATATCTGGTAAAAGTATGCCTCGGTGGTCACGGGCTTGTTGGCATAAACTTGTGACTTCAAGTAGCCCCAGAGCCAAAAGTCCAAAGGTGTCAAATCACAAGAGCGTGGCGGCCAATTCTGGTCACCAAATCTGGAAATGACTCGATTCGGAAAGGGCTCGTGTAAAATCGTTAATGTTTCACGGGTGGTATGACAAGTGGCGCCGTCCTGCTGAAACCACTTATTGTCGACATCAATACCTCTCAACTGAGGTACAAAAAACCGTGTTATCATAGCACGATAACGTTCGCCATTACGCCACAGTTAATGCATTACGTTGCCCATCTTCTAAAAACACGTCCCAATAATTCCTTCAGACCACAATGCACACCAAACAGTGACACGTTTTGGATGCATTTCTCCTTAATTATCCGTGGGTTTTCAGAACCCCAAATACAGCAGTTTTGTCTGTTAACAAAGCTATTTAGGTGAATCACTGAAAATGATTTTGAGCACCAAATCGCCTTGTTGTTGAAGTATCCACCCGGTGAACTCTCTTCGCTGGGCATGGTCTGTTGGCAAAAGTTGTTGCGTCAATTGGACTTTGTAGGCATGGAGGTGCAAGTCTTTAGTGAGGATTCGCTGAAGAGTACCTGTTGAAATGTCCAGTTCTTGTGCACGATGACGAATCGACGTTTCTAGATTCTCGGCCACACTTTCGCGAACTACCGCGACATTTTGTTCTGAACGAGCTGTACGAGCACGTGTTGTGTGTTTCACATCACTAACCGAATCAGTTCTTTCGAATTTTTCCATTGATCTTTTTACAGTACACTGCTAGGAACATCTCGACCGAACATCGGACGAACTTTACGAATTGTGGCAATCAAACTTTCACCATTTTGATAGTAATGTTTAACCATCAAGACGCGTTGTTCTATCGTGTAACGCTACATGTTTACTAACTCCTACTTGTCTTCTATCGGTTTGTGCTGTAGCAATCATGTGACACTATGACAGACAAAATGGCGCGCAATTCAAATCTTGCGGTCTTATTAAAACGCCCTTTATATATATATATATATATATATATATATATATATATATATATATATATATATAAAATTTTTTAAATGAAACACTCTGTATATTTTTACGTTTTTGGATTCCTGAGACAATTCTGAATCAGATTGTGATATTTTAAAAACTTTTTACGCCTACTTGATTTTTTTATAGCCGTTCTTAAAATAGGTGGCCATGACCAGACGCAAATTAATCGAAGGACCTGAAATGAAGACAGAAGAATACAATCGCAACGTTTTAGTAATTAGTCTGATAGCTAGGAACAAGAGAAGTTGATAAAATCAAATTTTTGTGTCTAAATATTTTTTTTAAATGGCGACCCTTTTTAGACAAGCACTTTTTGAAAAGAGGATTTCTCTGCGAATCTAACGGTACTAACTTTTTTGCGATTGGATTTAAAATAAGCTCAAAAACTAAATATTACTAAGAAAAATACTCGATAATTATTTACTTTTATCAAGTATGCAATGGATATCCATGCTGGTTACTAAGTAGGATTTTTAATTTGACCATTGGTTGATCAAGGTTACTTACATTGGATCTATCTATGCGTCATGTCACGTAAAGTCTGCCCAATCTCTCTTTGTTGATGAAAAGAATGCACCCCTATGCGCCTAACGCTCGAAACAGCATTTTTTTATAGAGTTTTCTGCTACCCCTCTTCAGATATCGTCAACAAATTTAGGCGTGCAAATCTGTATCTTTGGCTAACCAACAGTTCAGAGTATTAAACAAAAATATAACCTCAACTAACTTCAATAACGCTGTAAAATGTAAAAGCACAATATTCGAGTTCACTGTAGTTGTTCAAAGTGCATTCCTCCTTGTTTGACACATTTCCGCTCGTTCAATTGCTTCTCTCAACACGTTGTGCAGCATTTGAGGCGTAATACTTCTTCTTCTTCTTCATTCCTGTTTATCCTGTTACATAACAGGACTTATTGGCTTTGCTACAAGGCAGTCGCCAGATTGCTCTCCGTCCGGGGCTCAGAGTCGTTAAATCGGCGACCCTCGAAGTCGACCCTGCACCTTGTTCCAGTTTGGAGACGTTATCGGTAGGATATCCGGATGGCGAGCTCTAAGCTCCCGAATACCCCGAATCTTTCAAATACTTTTTAATATTTCCTCTTTAAATGTTTGAAATGCATCTAGGCTTCCACTAGGTGCCCCTTGAGAGTACTACTGATATCACGAGATGACCCTTTCTTTCAAGCTATCCCCTTACCCCTCCCACTCCCGCCACGTAGCGGCCATTACGCTAATATTCTCTGTAGAACTGCGGCAGACGAACGGGATAGAATGCAGGAACAACTAGGTCTCACACGTTCACAGCATCTGCTCCCTTTCTAGCGGGTCGTTAGTTTCCACACCGAGCGGTTGAGTCTCTCGTTTCCCCTCGAAATAAAGTAGCAAAACCGAACACGTGGAACCACTTATGTTAATAACACAGAGGTCTGCATTCGACGAGACGAACCGGAAGACTGGCGTAATACTTCTAAATACACGTACAATCATTTCTTCTAAGATTTCAAGAGTGACTGGGGCTGTTACATAGACTCTTTCTTTAACATATCCCCAAATAAAGAAATCGAGAAGAGTGAGATCCGGTGAACAAGCAAGCTACCGTATTGGGCCATTGGTTGCAATAACTTTATTATTAAAATGTTCAATTAAATAATTAAGAAATTCTCTGGTATGGTGAGGTGGTGCTCCATCTTGCTGGAAGTAAATTCGGCGTAAAACTTCTAAAGGCAGATCATTAAGATGTTGCTCAATTTCATTTTGGAGAAAGCCTAGGTACCTAAACCCTCTTAATTGGCCCATATATTCGGTTACCAACGACACTAGCCCCGGACATTGACACCAAACCTTTCTTGAAAATTTTCTACTTTCATTTCATGTTGATTTTCTTGCGCCTAGTAACGAGTGCTTTGCTTGTTAAACATACCATTATTAGTAAATCTGGATTCGTCAGAAAATAAGATAAAGTTGATAAAATTTGGGTCAATTCTATATTTGTGTTTCTTTAGTAATTTTCTAGCTGATTGATGACTTAAACCCAGTTCGTGATTAATTTTTCTTAAAGAAACAGTTTTATCAACTTCAACTATAGCAAGAACGTTAATCTCCATTTCTTCATTTATCTGCCTTCCCCCACCTGATTTCCTTCTTGATGCCTAAAACGAGATATGGAAAATACTGATAGACTGGATGTTGCCGGTCGGGGTATCTTTGAGCATACAACTCAGCAGCATTCCTTACATTTTTATGACATTCTATAAATATTAATAACATATCGACTTTTTTATTTTGAGTATACATTATTTTGACATTTGAAAACAAAAATAAAACTGAAAATCAAGAAAAATAAGGAAATCTTATGTGTACTCAGTAAGAATAGGTAAGTGACACTGTCAAAACAAAAATCCTACTTAATATCCAGCATGGCTGTCCATGGCACACTTGATAAAAGTAAAGTAAAGTTTATCGAGTATTTTTCTTAGTAATATTTCATTTTTGAGCATATTTTTAATCCAATCGCAAAAAAGTTAGTACTGTTAAATTCGCAAAAAAAATCCTCTCTTCAAAAAGTGCTTGTCTAAAAATTGTCGCCATTTGAAAAAAAATAGTTAGACACAAAAATTTGATTTATCAACTTCTCTTGTTCCTAGCTATCAGACTAATCACTAAAACTTAGTGATTATATTATTCTGTCATCACTTCAGGTCCTTAGATTAATTTGCGTTCGGTTATGGCCACCTAGATGTCATTTTAAAAATGACTATAAAAAAATCAAGTAGGCGTAAAAAGTTTTTAAAATGTCACATTCTAAATCAGAATTGTCTCAGAAATCCAAAAATGTAAAAATATACAGAGTGTTCTATTTAAAAAATCGAAACTGGAGTCATTTCCGGTGAAACCGGATATGACCGGAAAGTGAAAAATATGCGAAAACTCTCCTCTTTATGTACAGGGTGGCTATTTTATGGTGATACAGTACCTTATCTAGAAAACGGTAATAGTTACGACAAAAAGTTAAATACAAAAGTTGTTTGGATTCAATTAAATTTTTATTTTATTTTACTTTTGTTTATACAGGGTGTTTCGTTTTGAAGTGACACATGTCAACTTTCTTAATTTAAATGGGACATCCTGTATATTATTACATGTTTTGATTCTACCGTTAATTTGCGAAAGTTTTTATAATAACATCTATATTTGAATTTTTTATCGTTTTTGAGTAAATTGAGTTTTTAGAATTTAAAAAAAAAAACATATTTTTTAAAAAAAAAATTTTTACCTATAAAACTTTAATGGAACTGAATAATATCCTAAATATACATTACTAAGGGTTCAATTCAACGAGTTTCCATGCATGTTGCCAGTAAATGAAAAATCAAATGGAAACTAAAAAAATCAAGATAGGTTTCTTTTATTAGGAAATAACCTAATGCAATTGTTGAAATAACCTAATGCAATTGTTGACATCTGCTCTGTTTATCGTTTTTGTCAAATTTTTGATGCAAAATTTGTTAAAAAATGGCTTTATATAGTTTAGATGAACGTTTGAAATTATACTGTTTCATAAAAAATAATAAAAGTCCAGGGTTAGCCCTTAGAGAATATTCGAGGGAATATCCTAATATCGAGCTCCCTCCAGGACTATATTTTTTTCGAATTGTGCGTGATTTAGAAAATGGTGTCCTTAAAAACTCTAAGAAAAATCGTTCCAATTTTGTCCTCACTGAGGAAAAACAACTGGAGATTTTACTTTATTCCGAGGAAGATGATGAAAGATCCCAAAGAGATGCTGACAGAGACATTGCAGGTATCAGTAGACGAAGTATTCAAAAAACACTGCAGGTGAATGGTTATCATCCTTATAAATTTCTTCCAACCCAATTATTATCACAATTAGACTTTAATGAAAGATTGACTTTTTGTTGCGATATTATGGACCGGCAGTTCGAAAATGTGTTTTTTTCAAAAGTGCTTTGGACTGATGAGGCCTCATTTAATACGGCGGGTATTTTTAATCGGAAAAACACTCATTACTGGTCTTAAACCAAAAAAAAAGTAGAAAAAACACTCATTACTGGTCTTAAACCAATAAACATCTAATAAAAGCAATTAAAAAACAAGGCCGTCAAACCGTAAATGTGTGGTGCGGAATTATTTATCGGACCAATATTTTTTGACAGGTCGTTAAATGGCGAAAGATACTTGAAGCTGCTTAGGAATGAAATCATGCCCCTTATCAAGGATTTGTCAGCAAACATTCGAGAAAATATCATTTTTCAGCAGGATAGCGCCCCTTACCACACGGTTGCACCGGTAGTAAATTTCCTTAATCAACATTTTCCATTGTGGATAGGAAGACATGGTTTAATATCCTGGCCACCACGAAGCCCTGATTTAAGCCCTTTACACTTTTTTTTGTGGGATGCACTAAAAAATAAAGTTTATAAAAATAGATCTAATAATAGAAATGAGTTAAAAATAAAAATCAGGGAAGAGATCAACAATTTTAATGCATCTAATTCGGTAAGGAACGCTATTCGAAAAATGGAGGCTATTTACACTTCATGTATCGCAATGAACGGTGGCCATATTGAAAATTTTTTATAATCTGTCTTAATAATGTTTAATACTCAGTTAGTTATTAGTTATACCGTGTGGCACAAGATATTTTTTTTGCCTCTCCCTTATTTTCGTAAACATTAAATAATAAGAACATAAATTACATAATATTTCACTTTTATTTGTATTTTCTAACATTATTTATAGTTACTATCTGTGTTAAGGAAATGAGAATAAGGCTTAGTTTACGACATTTTTATTTTAACCCACTTCATCTGTTTACTTATATTAAAAAAATATATATAAATATATTAAAAAAAATAGTCAAATCAGAAAACGGCTAATAAAATCGAAACTGTTCATTTTAGGTATAGGACATATGAGTGATGATAGGTAATTGAACGCTGAATCAGATGAAATAAAAATATACAGGGTGTTCCATTTGAAAAACAGGAGATTTTTAGATTTAAAGTTCTGTTTGTTTTGCTCTCCATTTTTAACACCCTGTATATTAATTGGTAAGACCAGCATAAAAACTCGTTGAATTGAACCCTTAGTAATGTATGTTTAGGGTATTAGTCAGTTCCATTAAAGTTTTATAGGTAAAAAGCTTTTTTTAAAAAATATTGTTTTTTTAAAAGAAAATTCTAAAAACTCAATTTACTCAAAAACGATAAAGAATTCAAATATAGATGTTATTATAAAAACTTTCGCAAATTAACAGTAGAATCGAAATATGTAATAATATATGGGGTATCCCATTTAAATTAAGAAAGTTGACATGTGTTACGTCAAAACGAAACACCCTGTATAAGCAAAAGTGAAATAAAATAAAAATTTAATTGAATCCAAACAACTTTTGTATTTAACGTTTTGTCGTAACTATTACCGTTTTCTAGATAAGGTACTATATCACCATAAAATGGCCACCCTGTACCATTTACCTATACGAAATTTCGTTTTGAAGCATCAAATACTTTGAAAGTTATGGCCTGTCTAATAGATTCGTTGACACCCGGTATATATATATCCTAGAAACGTTTACATTTTTACATAGTAATCACACTACTCACAATTCATAGGACTTTTAATCAAATTAAAAAATAAATCCTTGTTATACCTATATAAAATAAAATTGTATTTTATTCCCCAATTTCCATTCAATTACCTTCTTTATGGCTTCTCGATATTCTCTTCTATTTTACTCGAATTTAAATTCTTTTCCCGTGACACAAATTTTAAGTTTTTTGTGGATGCCATCATGAATGCAAATTCGGACCGAGGTCTTTATATAGATTCGTTCATATGTGAGGTAAAATGTTTAAGATGTATTATTGTTAATAGTATTTGTTGGTTTAAATATTTAAAATATTTTAAAAGGTAGGTACAAAAATAACGCTTAATATACACATACAGTGTGTCCCACGATAGGTGTTTCGAAGGGAGAAACCAAACATTTCTGAAGTTTGAATGCATATTTTCACTAGAAATATTATTATACCCGGCGAGTTACAACTAGAGATAGATAAAAACTGCATAGGGTTATACAACTTTGTTTTATTATTACAAGGCAAAAGAATTATAAGGAAAAGTTGATCACTTGAAATTCATAACACCGAATCTTTTATTAAAAAATATTCCTCTTGTTAGATTTTTGAAATGTAGGTGTAATGATATACTGGTGCGCTATGGACGGAAATTAACTGAATGATTAAAAACTCTGTATACAGGATGATTCAAAATTAACTGCTGAAAAGAATCTCATTCTTTGCCTAATTTTTAATATAAACGTTCAGATAAACTTATGTTCTGAAACGCTTAGGGTGGCTTTTTTACATTATATTCTACATTTTTAGAGATATTTTAATGAATTACTTTAATTTGTTTAAGACAATTCACAACATTGTAACATTTATATCTAAAAATCTTTAAAATAGGAATCACACATATAAATTACTACACATTTAAAACCTTACTGTACTTTTATTTATCAAAAATGCATGCCTATAGAGTTGTTTACGTATGTTTTTATTATTTCCTTTCTTTTTGTGGAGAACAATAGAGTGATTACATGAAACTATTATTGGTATATGTTTGACATTTGAAAATTTATATTTATTAAATTATTCAATTGGTGAAAAATGCTTAATGTATGATTTTTGTAATACTAGTATTAACTGTTTCATATGTTTTGCTTAGATTTTCTCTTTCATCGTTAATAGATTACTCGGATGTTGTAATATAGATCATCTCCAGGAATTCTTGTTTTCTTTGATTATGCTCTATCTGCAATATTTTGGTTTCCGAAAAATTAAATTTATGATAAGTCTGATTTTTATCTTTTTTTAAAGCTGTTGTGTTGTTTTTTTTTTGTCAAACTTGTACCCCTTCAACCGGTTTTGCAAATATTGAGATGTCTGACCAATATAAAAACTTAGACAATCGATGTATGGTATTTGGTATATAACGTGGGTTTTTTTGTTTTTATGAACTTTACTTTTTGATGAGTTAAAATATTTTTTCAAAAGATTGTAACCTTTAAAACAAACATTTATGTCTTGTTTCTTGAAGATCGATCGAAATTTTTCAGAAAGCCCCTGTATATATGAAAGTGATAAAACGTATTTTCATTTTGACTTTTTTGTTGTGTGTCCGGACTGTGTATTTTCTTTATGCGTGTGTTAAAAAGTTTTATGGGGGTAACTCTTTTGTATAAGAATTTCTTTGGCTTTTTTAATCCCATTTTTTTGATAAATTGGATCATTTTTCAAAGCTTACGGACTTTTTTTCAAAAAAGGGATCATGTGAGCGAAAACTGAAGTATCTACCGGACCAAGTTTTTTTTGTATACCACATTGTTTTTATAGAATTTTGATTGTTGTACAATGTCATGTCAAGAAAGTTAATTTGGTTCTATTTCAATTGTGAAATTAAGTTCGGGTGAAAGGAATTAAAGAAATAAAGAACTTTTCTGTCATGTTTTTGGGAATAGTCATAATACAATTATCCACCACGTATCTGTAATAAAAAGGTATGTTATATGGTAAACTAGGACTGACTGTCAATCTTTTAAAACTTTTAAAATTTGTATGTATAGATAGATATATACATATATATATATATATATATATATATATATATATATATATATATATATGCAAGTTAAAAAATAAAAACAATTAGGTATAACGGCACGCATTAAAATTATTAAAACATTTAGTTAAAATAGTACAGTACATATCTTGAGAAAGATGTTATTTTGCCTCGCCTCCACACGGTGAGGGGGTAATGAGGGAATTCATTGAAATCAAATTTTGAACAAAAATCAAGTACTATGTAGGCATCAATTGGTAAAATTTTGGTAGGAATTCAAGATGGCAGTTTAATAAAATATTTAAAAATTCAGCGTGAAAAACTAACTAATAGAATCATTTCAAATTGTGTGCCATAACTAATGGTATAGAAATAAACTAGTAAAACTGTGATACTAATTCAAGACGGCAGAACAAAACGGCGGCTAAATAAAATATTTGTAACCGTAAATTCTCTCAGGTTCTATATATATTTAGCGTCCCTAGATGCCAAAAAATATTTTTAACAGGGGCGGCTCCTCCATTAGGTCATATGGTCAATGACCCCCAATGAATATTTCCAAACAGAAAATAATAAATAATTTATATGTTTTTAATTTCTTTTAAATTTGGACATTCCTTCTATTATTCTAAGCGTGTAAACTCGTTGAATGTTCATGTTGATTCCGCGACAGTCGCACTATCGATGCCTCGCACAGCGATCTCCGAAGGTTTCGTTTCGTTGGAGCATGAGGCTGCCGGCCCGTGATGTCCTCGTAGTTGTGAACGGAGGCGAGTTTTTCCCGAGTGTTCCCGATTGAATTCGTATAGGGGCGCATAGGTAATACATATACGGCTTACGTTAGCAAATTTTGGATCGACAGCCGTGCCGAGGAAATTTAAACATTTTGTTCAGTTGATGCGTTTAATGTAAATCGTGCGATAGGTTGTGGTTACGATTGCGTATTTTTATAGAATTTATTATATTTTCAAGACTTGTTTGTTGATATTGTGGTTTAAATTAATTGAAAAAATGTTTATATAATCGTTGCCACAGTGGTTAAGACTTTAACATTATATATATATATATATATATATATATATATATATATATATATATATATATATATATATATATATATATATATATATATATATATATATATATATATATATATATATATATATATATATATATATATATATATATGTGTTGTGTGTGTGTTATTAAAGACTATATACTAAACTAAATTTGGTCACACTTCATTATTCCCAATAAAAGGCAATAAAAGGCAACGATATATACCGATGTTCATTTTTTCATTTGACAATGGTTTGAGTTTGCCATGGTTTCTAGTATAAAACCATGAATCATTAAAATGCTAAATCTGTTAAAACTGTTACTTATTGCTATATATTGTATAATAATGTGCAATAAAACTTTTCTTGAATTCAAATGGATGTCACAAATCGTAATAACTTAACTCATTGGCAATCTTTCAGCTATAGATCTAACAAATAATATATTTAAATTTAATAACTACCCTTAGACAGGAGGTCTTTAGCTATTTCAAATAAATATATATTTAAAGTAAACAATTGTCTAGTTTTACGAAACAAAAGTTTACTTGGTCAAATAACATAATTAATTGGTTAACAGTGCATTCATTTAAATGAAAGAAATAAATTTAGTACATTTTTTAAACAAATATTTATTTCGCTTAGATATAGAAAATAAATACATATTTCAGCAAAGTACATTTTTTGTTTAAATCAAATGATTTTTTGTAAGTGTATTTCAACATAGTTATTAATTTATTCTTTACATTTTCAGGATGATATTTATTCATATAAAATATTTTAATACTGGCATTTGCTTAGCTAACTTTCTCTGTCAACTTTGTACAGATAAAAGATTAAAATTTTTGCTTTAGGTATTCAGAAGATTTGAATATCCAGCAGAAATTTCCAAGATCGAGTATTATAGCAGTACCCTTAGTTTAAGGAGACAGTACCTGATAGACACAATAATCAATAATACAGATCTCAGAAACTTAGATTACCTCATATCAAATGAACTGGACAATTATGAGACAGCGTTACAGGTAAGAAATCATTTACAATTGTGTTAACTTATTGTAGTCCATTGGTAACCGATCTCTAAGCTGCTGGTTTTCCAACCTAAAAAATTCCTGTACATTTAAAAATAATTGAACCTGTTGATTATATCGCATTTTCCAATGAATATTATTTTGACACTAACATTAACGAACAGGTCAAACCCTATTACCAGAGTCTATATATATCCTAGTGCTATTACGTTTACTTTAGATAACTGTTGTACACATTAGCTTCCTCTACATATGCGGTTGTTGTGTTCCGATCGAAAGTATAGAAGCGTTTTTGTCAAAATCGCCCTTTGTGAAAACATGGCGATTTTGAAATTTTTTTAAAAGAAAGTCAAAAAAAACTGTGATGCGAATGCCATTTAGTGCAACAACATATGATTATCTTCTTCTGTGATGCTCCAACAAAAAACCAAAGGGAAGAGCATTTCCAGTGTCTTCCAAGGAATTCGAATTCTACCACATTTTAAAATGTTATCATTTTTAACCCTGGCCTAAAATGGCGTTAATTGGGTGTTGAATCCTTTTTATAATTTGTTTTTACCAAAATGTAATTTCCTTTATTTAGGCATCTTTTAAAGATGGGATACCTTTACGACCCAATGCAGAAATGGCCAAGTGGACTACATTAAAAGCGGTTTTCTTTTGTTCTACAGTTCTTACCACTATAGGTAAGTTACGATTAACAGCATTAGTACATATTTCGACAAAATTAATATTTAGTAATTTAGAAATAAATACCTGTACAATGTATATGGTTATTTTAATTGGTCAACATTTTAACACACTATAACTTTTTTATTTTTTAAAATGATCCAAAATACAAATTTTTTGGCTAGTTGAATCGTGAAAGATATAAAAATGCTAAATTTGGTAACTTTAAAAATACAAGCGGTATTGACATTAATTGACAATTTCTTTTGTTTGACTAATGCTGTAAAAAACTATCCACGCAATTTGTTTTCATATTATCTTGATTTCTATACGATTACAATTTATATGTCTTAATAGTACAAACTACATATTACTTGATGAACTTTAATATTCAATGAATGGTTGCTACTATTTTATTTACAACCACATATGTAATGTTGATATTACTAACTTTTTAAACATTTGAAAGTGTCCATTTCCCTCACTCGTCTTCTTCTCTCATTTCTCGCCTGATTTAATTAAACAAAATATGTATGCATATTATATCTTTATTAAACATGGTTTTAAATATGCAACATCAACAAGAATAAACAAGAAAATTAACAATGATAACTAAAGATTTTTACTACACCATTTTACTTGTTGAAATTAATGGACAAATTTGACTGGTGTACGCTTTAATCGATATTCTTAAGGGGCCGCCCTGATGATATGTTTTACTCATTGAGGTTTCACTACTGGCAAATGTTATTTATTGACAAGTGTCAGGTCCTTTAATGCCAAGAGAAGGTAGAAAGATTGAATTGCTACAGGATGACAATGGCAAAGTCGTTGAAGATATCATATTTGCGGTTTTAGTTTGGTTGGCTACAGATGCATCCACATAACCTTCAGCAACTGCACTGGACCTCCATCCCCATAGGCGCTTTAGCTTTAAAATATCTGTTCCGCTATTAATCAACAACGTAGCCACTGTTTGTCTGAAAACATGACCTCTTCTTCCGCATTGGAAAGTTTTAACAAGTAAGCAATTTTATACGGAAATTTGGATATAGAATTGTACCCAATGGGTTGATTTCGAGTTTTTCCTAATCGATATTGACCAAAAAGTATCCAATTTTCAATATCCTTTTGTACCTTGATAAAGTATTTTACAATTTCTATCCAATTTGTCTCAGTTATCATAAATAATCTGTTTTTGTATCAGAAAATTCAATTTAAATTTTTTTTTTAAAATATCAATACGCGTAATTTTCATCTTCTAGCTATTATTATTATCATATTAAAACAATAGAAAAAAATAATTAAAAACAAAAAATTAAAAAGATTGCCTTACTTTAATAGGACGGTGCTTTCTTGAGAAAATTCCCTATATTTTGGCTGGTAAAAATACTAGACTTGTTTGGCTGAGGTACATTCTGGAGTTTTAAAAATGTAACGAGTTTGTTATATTTTGATATGTCAATCTTTTCCCTTAATTCTAGTACAGTTCGTATCATGTTGTAGATAGTCCAAAGAGTAGTTTGTCTCCGACGCGATATTGTTAGCATTTTTTTCAGCACACCAATTTTCATATTCCTTTAGTGCTTTTTCAGATCGTCCTCTGCTTTTCTCGGGAAGTATACTTGCTTTTTCTCTTTCTGCAGCTTTTTTAAGTTCTGATGGAGTACTAATGTTAAAACAGTCTTCATTATCATCACTTTCTGACACGGTTTGGAAATACAAAATTGCCAAAAGCGAAAATGGCAAATTTTGACATTTTTACAAAATTTTCAAAATAAAATATTGTACTTTTTGTTTAATGATGTGGTTGTAAATAAAATAGTATATAAACCCCGGAGAAAAGTTTTCGTTACTATCTCCAAATTAAGATATGTGGTTGTAAATAAAAAACTATATAAACCTCTTGACAGTAATGAAACACTTCCGTAATCGGTATGTATATACTATTTCAAATATCAAGATAATGTGCGACAATAAGTTACTGTTTCTTTCCTGCATTGTCATAGAGGAAATATATTTATTATTTAACATTTGTTATTAAATTTATATATTTTTATATCTGACTTGTCGTTCGAGGTCACGTGCATTAATTAACTTACCTTAAATATAATTACTTGAGCAGTCGAACACTTTAAATATTAAGTTGAGATATTATTTTGGGACAAGGAAGGAATATTTTTTGTGTTAAAGGTCAGCGGGTATTATTAATTACTTGCACGAACAGAAGCATTTCTGAGAGGAAATTCTTATTAACAGTATGCCTCCCGCTGTTTGGTAATTTGTCTTCTTTGGACAGAAAACAAAAGAGAACCTAACTTCAATTTATCTTGTTGAATAAAATTGTCATTTTAAAAATCTAGTTTTCTGGTAGAAACATGCATAAAATATTTGTCGATTTCAGTTGAAAATAATTTATAATGTACAGGGTGTCCGGATTTGGTTGCAATAGCAGGGTATCTCACTTACTTTTAAAGATAGAACCTTGCGGTTTACACAAACCTGAGCTAATTTTTTGTGAAACTCATGAAGCTGTAAACAAAATTTTCGTAGCCTTCTTCGTTTATGAGATACAGGGCGAAATAGAAAATTTTGCATTTTGGGACCCCCCTTGTATCTCGGTTATCCTTTAACTTAACGCAAAGGAAAAAATTGCTGCTTATGCATTTTTTTACGCTGGATCCAGTGGCGTAGTCATATTTTTCATTTGAGTTGTTATTTTTTAGATATGACCCAAAGTTGTGTTTTTTTAAATGGGACACCCTGTATATTTGTCCAGAAATTGATTTGCCCTTTTAAAAGCTTCTCAAAAATATATAATAGTATGGGCCTATTTTAATAAACAACAACAAAAATCCTATTTTTTTTATTTTTATAATTATCATCCCAAATTTTGCAGTAGACCATGCAAAACAATGCCGTTTTCTTTTGTTTTCTTGGAAGCAAATGACATTTCCCAATTTTGTACGCGTATATAAAATATAGCGCTAGTTTTTTGTATTTATTTATTGTGTAAAAATATATTTGTATTATTATGGAAGAAAACCAAACTTTCGAACATTATGAAAAGTATGATATGTTAGCTTGTTTTATATTAAGTAATGAAAATGTTGAAGCGGCTTCTGAGATGTATTTTAACAGGTAAATAGTTAATTTTTAGGTATGTTGAAATACTATTGCTTAATTTTTATTTAGATATCCAGAAAGGTGGCAACCTAATATATCCACTTTTTATCGGATAAAAAAGAATTTACTTAATCACGGATCATTTATCAAACCTCGTACGAAAACATATAATAAAAAAAATCGGGAGGCTGAGGAAATTACGGTTTTGGCTAATGCAGAAGCTTACCCTACAAACTCTTGTAGGGCCAGTGAAAAGAGCATAGGGATTCCAAAAACTAGAGTGCAAGAAATTCTAAAAAAGCACAAATACCACCCATACAAATTTAGACTCGTGCAGCACTTACAGCCAGGGGATGCAGAGCGTCGGGTAGTCTTCTGCAATTGGTTTCGAGAAAGATGCGATATGGTTAGAGATTTTGAAAGGAAAGTTATATGGCCAGACCAAGCACATTTCAGTAATTCTGGTATACTCAATAGACACAATAGTAGATTCTGGTCCCAGGAAAATCAACACCAAATATTTCCCAGAAGACAGCAGGGCAGGTTTGGTCTAAATGTGTCCTGCTTCATACTAGGAACACATAAAATTTTATATATTTGAGGGAAATTTAACAGCCAATCGCTATATAGAAATTTTAGAGGCAGCTATACCTGAATTACTTGACGATGTTCCTCTAGCGCAAATTAACGAAATTTATTTTCAACAGGACGGTGCTGCTGCACAATATTCTGGAATGACGAGATTATTTCTGGACAATAATTTTACCAATCAATGGATCGGAACAATTGGACCTATAAGATGGCCCCCTAGGTCCCCAGATTTGTCGATTTTAGATTTCTTTCTATGGGGGTATCTGGAAAATAGAATTTACAAAGACCACTATGATAATGTCCAAGATTTAGGAAATGCAATAAGAGAAAATTTTCGCTATTTACAAAATCATCCCGTTATTTTGCGTAATTCCCTAAAACGAATACGAAAATTGTGCGAAGCATGCATAGAAGAAAATGGAAATCAGTTTGAACAGTTCTTTTGATTTCCTTGGTTACTGTAGTTCTTATACGACAGTTGATTTTTGCTGAAAGGCTTGTTACATAAATTACTGTTTTGTTCTTGTGTTACATAAATCTAGGTAGGTGGTACTTTTTTGGTGCGAAATTATCAATACATATTTTGTAAATAGATTTAATTACATATTTATTTTGATTCATTGTTAGGATGTAGATATTGTTAACGACTTTAAATAAAAGGCAGCATTGTTTTGCATGGCCTACTGCAAAATTTGGGATGATAATTATAAAAATTAGGATTTTTGTTGTTGTTTATTAAAATAGACCCATCCTATTATATATTTTTGAGAAGCTTTTAAAAGGACAAATCAATTTCTGGACAAATATACAGGGTGTCCCATTTAAGAAAAACACAACTTTGGGTCATATCTAAAAAATAACATCTCAAATGAAAAATATGAATACGCCACTGGATCCAGCGTAAAAAACCGCATAAGCAGCAATTTTTCCCTTTGCCTTAAGTTAAAGGATAACCGAGATACAAGGGGGGTCCCAAAATTAGCTCAGGTTCGTGAAAACGGCAAGGTTCTATCTTTAAAAATAAGCGAGATACCCTGCTTTTGCAACCAAATCCGGACACCCTGTACAAGGGTGATCCAGCTTACCATTTATATAAAAATATTACGGTAATTGTTGAAATCAGAAAAAAATATTCCCAACAAAAGTTGTTTGATTCGATCTGCTGATTTAATTTATACAGGGTGCTTCAAAGCAACGCAAGTACCAATTATGTTTTTTTTAAATATAATATTGCACATTTTTTAACGTTAATAAGTTATATTTTAAACACTGCATTTTTTTTATAGTATACCATATATCTAGTATTTTACTTGACATTTTCAAAAAATGAACAATCTGTATGATGAAGCCGACTACCCTCATTATAATTTTTAACCAACTTCTGAGGAGTTTATCAGTTTGACCTTATGTATTTTTTTATGTTTGTACAGGGTGTCAACGATTGGAAAAAGTAAATTTACGTCGAACAGGTAAAATCTGCAAACAAACTGTTTATGCTGTGGGATATATATGTAAGTCGTGCTCATTTTAAAAATATTTTAAATTATACGGGGTGTGTTAAAAAAGTTGTATTTTTTAAATATGACACTCTATATTTGACTTGATTTCTAAATTCTACATGAAATTCTAACATTTTTTTGTATAACACGTTATATGGCTAAAATTGATACTTTCTTAAATATTTAGCTTTAAACAAAAAAAAATTAAATTTGATGCACATTTATGATTAGCAATATAACGCCTAGTTGTGCTACTAAAAATAAAATAGTTTGCTTCTGCACAAAATAAGCATGGAATAAAAGACTGCTTTCGTAATACTGAAGATATGACATACAGGGTGTCTAAATTTAAATGCCCAACTTTAACATTTTCAAACCAATTTATTTCAGTTTTTTTAAATAGAACCCCCTGTATATTTTTGTTCAGTCTTGTTAAGAATAAAGAAATCTACAACTTTTATTAAACATGTTATATACCTATCTTCAATAGTTTTCGAAATATTTTCAAATTTCTTTTTTTTGCGTAATTTAGAAAATCAACAACTCGATCAACCAAAGTAGGCATGGAAAAAACAGTCTATAACAACTGACGACTAAATGTATGAAATATCAGAAACGTGTTGTTGTTAGTGCATTGTATTTCGTCTTTCGTATTCTCGTACACTTTAAAATGAATTTTTCACAAAATGAAATGATAGATATGGGCTATATATTGGGCGAAGCTCAAAAAAATTGCCTTCTGGCCAAAAGGCTATATGAAGCAAAATATCCGGATCGACGCGCGCCTTCTAAAGTGGCCTTTCAAAATGTCATGGAGAGATTTGATGCTAGTGGCAATGTGGCATATTCGAAGAGAACCATTGTCAATAAAATTGCTATAAATCAAGATAAAGAGTTAGAAATTCTACTTCATATAGAAGAAAATCCCAGTTTAAGTAGTCGACAACTTGCTAGTTTAACTGAGACATCATAATCTACCGTAAGCAGGACCACAAGAAGATATAAATATCATCCATATCATATGGAATTACACCAAGAGTTGCACGATGAAGATTTTGAAAGGCGGGTTAACTTTTGCAACTTAATGATAAGGCGAATAGAAGCATATCCGTACTTTTTAGCGAATATCATGTTTTCCGATGAAGCTACATTTAGAAGCAATGGAGCTGTAAGCAGGCATAACATGCATTATTATGCAATAACACGTCCCCACTGGGTACGAGTGGTACAACATCAAAATCACTGGTCATTAAATGTTTGGTGTGGAATCATTGGAAACCATATTATAGGTCCGTATTTTTTTAATGAACCACGTAATGGACAAAGATATTTAGATTTTTTGAACGTTGAGCTGCCTATTCGTCTCAGACCACTAAGCATAGAAGAAAGAAGAGACATGTGGCTGCAGCAAGACGGTGCACCTGCTCGTTACCATCGGGACGTTCGTGAATTTTTGGACGCTAATTTTAATCAAAAATGGATTGATCTAAGCGGTTTTATCGAATGACCAGCCAGATCTTGCAATATAACTCGATTAGATTTTTTCTTGTGGGGTTATATTAAAGATCGTGTTTACACCCAACCACCTACAGCAAGGAGACCCCTTTTTCAACACAATTTTTAAATATTATGCCAGTTCACGGATCCTTTGCTTTGAAATGTAAGATTCAGTCCAAAAACATAATATTGTCTAAAAAGTTCGAAAATGGCCCTACTCGCCTTATCATTGGGTTACAAAACATAACACGGATTTTAAAATCTTCAGCGTGTAACTCTTGGTTTAATGTAATATGAAATGGATAATATTTATATTTTCTTGTAGTCTTGCTTACTCTAGATTCTGATGTTAAAATCTTAAGGTGCATTTTTTCCCGTTTCATTTTTTTATAAAAATGTTTGTCATCGGATTAAATATGGCAGTGTTTCCGATTATAAATACCGACAGTTTCGTGGTTTATACCTCATATCTCTGACACAGTTTCCGATCTGTTCTGATTTTATTCCATTTTCTTGAAAATAAAGTAACATACCTATTTAGATCCCCTTTGTTAATTTCTTTGTCTCCTGCTTTTCTTATTTCTTGGAGACGCTGTTTCTTGCAATAACTGCATCGCATGAATTATAATTGGTACAAATGGTATTATCTCATCATTTTGAACATTTTTCCTATGCTATTTTCGTGATCTTATGAAGTTATTATTACTCTTGAAATCTCGACCATTTTGAACCTTTTAGCAATTGAATAGCTCATTTGTTTTAAGTATTAGCACAAAATAAAAATAAGTGCATCAGTAAATCTGACTTAAACATCAATGCTATGACATTCGAAAAATAAACCTTTATCTCCAGGTAGCAGCAGGTATCTAAATAGGTAAGCAATTATATCCGAAAAATCGTAGTATTTCGTCATTTTAAAACCTTCCATATTTTGAAAACCGTTAATTTTTATACATAGTGTATTAAAGAAAAAAATATGCAGAATATAATATAAAATTCAAAAACATTTTAAAAAATTTGGTATACTATATTTAAAAAAACAAAGTTGGTAGTTGCCTTGCTATTTGGACACACCCTGTATACATTAAAAGATAAGCATATGAAAAAGCAAATTAAATCAAACATTTTTGTTTCAAACATTGTTTTCTTGTTTCAAAAATAATCCAGATATTTCATTTTAAAGAGTTATCTGGATCACCTTGCATAATAATATTAAAAACAACATAACCTATTGGAGTCTGATAGAAAAATATGAATAGTAAAACAAAATTCGACCGTATCTGTTTTTTATTATAAAATTTCTACCACCAATACAGAGGATTTTAGAGTGTTACAATCGGGGCTACTAAAAATAAGATAAGGTGATAAGGAGGCTGAGACACACATATTAATAGTTATTTATACTATAAGGGATGTAAGTAACGGTTACCAGTCGAGGACGAGTTTGCGCCCGAGCGATAGCGAGTGCTGGCAAAAAAGTTCGAGACTGGTTAATGTACTTACATCCCATATAGTATTTAACATTTTTCCCCCTCCCTGTATTGTATGTTTACAAGAAAATGCTGGATATATTTTTTGATTTTCATTATCATTACATTCGATAGCATTCTCATTAAATTATGAAGGCAGCCGTGATCCGTTGCCAGAGGAACATAAGCAGTTTTTATTTTATCAACAACGTCAAGTTGACAATTCATTGCGAAAAGTTTGAAGAAGTCGAATTGTCTGATTCTGTGTGGACAAATGAATGTTTCAGACATAAAAGAATCAGCGAATATTGCTTGTTTATCTCTACTACCGGAAAAGTCGAAAAAAAGGTATGAAACAGCATATAACGCCTTTAAGAATTGGTGCCAAAGCAAGACGGCTACTGCAGTCTTAGAAACCTTGTTTTTAACGTATTTCCACGAAAAAGTGCTATATTGAAGTCCCCACCAAGCTTATGGAGTGAGTATTCGATGTTGAAGTCTACCCTTTTTATAGAGGAAAATATAGATATTTCTTAAGTATTCAAAACTTCGAGCATCTTTGAAAAGAAAAAATGATGGTTATAGACCCAAAAAATCGAATGTGTTTAACAGGGAAGATGTGAGTAAGTTCATGCTTGAAGCCCACGATGATATATACTTATTGATGAAGGTTGTAATGGTAATGGAAGTTGCTGGAGCGTGCCGTTCTAATGAACTCTGTGAAATGAAAATGAACAATGTTAAAATAAGTCAAGAAGTCATAATTGTGACCATTCCTGACTCCAAAAATGGAATGTCGCGTACATTTACAGTGACAAAAAGTGACGACACTCAGGTTTGCCATTTCAAAATAATTCAAAAGTACATTGATACAAGATCCCACATGAAGACCATTAATCCGCGCTTCTTTATGCGATATCAAAATGGAAAGTGCTTAAACCAGCCTGTCGGGAAAAATACGTTTTCGCCAATTCCAAGTAAAATTGCGAAATTTCTAAAGTTTGAGAACTTCAAAATGTATACTGGACACTCTTTTAGAAGAACGTCGGCAACATTATTAGCAAATACTGGAGCTGATGTTTTTTTTTCATGCACAAGTTTCTGTACATTTCTTATACAGATTCTCAGAGCTTTTGCCACTAGCTCCTGGATATTAGCCAGTGAATTTTAATTTAAAAATTTTTTTATTAGGTTTGACATAATTTTTTGCAATAAATAAATAATTATAGAATACTTGTTCCAATTTTAAAGCATGTTTAAAATAAGTAAATTTTTTTGTTAATTATAAGACAAAATTTGATATATAAAAATCAGTAAAATCGCTTTACCAGAAACTCGGGGTTAACGAAAAGTACAGGCTATATATATATATATATATATATATATATATATATATATATATATATATATATATTTTATATATATATATATATATATATATATATATATATATATATATATTATATCTATATATATATATATATATACATATATAGCCTATATTTTTCGCATGCATGGCCCTTAATTTTAGACTGAAATTTGAAGAAATAGGATAAGACAGACTGACAGACAGACATACCTACCGACAGACGGAATTAAGAAAACATGTTTCCCGGCATCTAGGGACCCTAAACGTAAAGATCTGAAATCTTAAGTCTTTTGCCTTTGGATTTTTTCGTGAACATTTCTTAATCTTTTTCGGAAGTAAATTATCTCTTTTTTTTCATGCACAAGTTTCTGTACATTTCTTATACAGATTCTCAGAGCTTTTGCCACTAGCTCCTGGATATTAGCCAGTGAATTTTAATTTAAAATTTTTTTTATTAGATTTGACATAATTTTTTGCTTACTTTTTGTAATTTTGTAGGCAATAAATAAATAATTATAGAATACTTGTTCCAATTTTAAAGCATGTTTAAAATAAGTAAATTTTTTTGTTAATTATAAGACAAAATTTGATATATAAAAATCAGTAAAATCGCTTTACCAGAAACTCGGGGTTAACGAAAAGTACAGGCTATATATATATATATATATATATATATATATATATATATATATATATATATATATATATATATATATATATATATATATATATATATATATATATATATATATATATATATATATATATATATTTATATCTATATATATATATATATATATATATATATATATATATATACATATATAGCCTATATTTTTCGCATGCATGGCCCTTAATTTTAGACTGAAATTTGAAGAAATAGGATAAGACAGACAGACATACCTACCGACAGACGGATAATGAGGGAAGTTCCGGGAAAAGGAAATTTACCCATTTTTTTAATTGATAGCCAGTAATCTAAACACTACAGCATTGCCGTCCGTACTCGAAAGATTTATACACTCGCATGTAAACACTTTTAAATAACTATTTTTTTGTCAATATATATATATCGATAATTCTATATTCTTCGATCATATCAGGAGTTACATTAAGCATAAACTTTATTAATATCTTGGATACAACATGCACCTTCAACCTCATTAAAATATTTTTGAGTAAATAATTTCTTGAATGCCTTACAAAATTGTACTGAGGTTGGATTTCTCGAGTTTTTCGCAACAGTTTCTTATCAGACTAAAAAAAATGTCCAAGCAATTTTGATTAAGGTTTCTTGTTAAAAGAAATGAATAATTTTGGCATTTTAAAGTTTCCGATAAAAATGGAACAGAGTTAATTATAATTTTCCAGCTATTTACCAAACACAAAACATAAAGTAAATTGGTAAATGCTTATTTTAATTTTTAAAAATTAAAAAAATAGTCTTACGCCGCACGCCGGCAAATATAAAGACAATTGGTATATATTAATGTTCGGTGGTATATTTCATTACTTTACTCTATGACGGACAACCAGTTTATGCATCTCGTCCGGCAGCGACTTTGAGGGATTGAAAAAGCATTGCATCCGATACTCGAGTGAAATAGACATAACAAGGGGAGGAGCTTCCAGTGCTCCTTCATATCATGCAGGGGCGTGCAGTCCATGGAAGCAAGGGAAGCAGTGCTTCCCCAAAAAAAAATTACAGAACATCTTCTAAAATGTAATTTTTCAAATAGGAAACCATTAATTTAGTTTATATTAAAAATGTAAAATATTGTCTTAATTATCAAGCATAATAAATGCGGCCTTGACTCCGACCCAGCCACAATAGAATATCGAATAGAACCTATGCGGGCCGCTAGCTTCTCTGCAGCCAAGTCCTGTATGCTTGATTTCCTGTGAATCGAGCCAGAGGTTATTAAACTTTCTACCGGCTGTTTGCAATTTTGGCATTTCAGTCGCGTGCTTTAAGTGGTGGCGGAAGCTATCGCTGGAGTAGGTTCTTTGTTTGAACGGCTATCCGTGTATTGTGTGATACGTACGTCGCGTGCGTCGTGCATAGTGCGATATGGAAGACAATAATACGGACGTGGATATGCAAATACCGTCAACTTCGGCTGTCGGCAATAACGTTGAAAATGTTGGAGAATTTAGTAAGAAGAGTATGTGTGAATGTGTGGTGTGTATCTTAATAATAAAGGGATTTTCAACATTAAACATCGCTGATAAGCTTCAAATAATTTTCAAAGGAAGGGCAAAACCGCCTATGAAAAACTGTATTAGACATTTTGATCCGAAAAAACAATACGAACAATTTAAATGGCTAACAGGGTGTGAAAATATAAGTAAATTATTTTGTTGGCCATGTTTACTTTTTGAAATTGAAAAAGGTCTCTGGAATAAAACAGGTTTTTCCGATTTAAACAATTTCCATAAAGCTCTAAAAAGACACATTATGTCCAAAGAGCATTTACCGGCCGTCATAAAAGAAAAAGTCTTCGGCAAAACCAGAATTGAACACACCCTTAACAAACAGTTGGAAATTAGTCACCGCCAACACAATGAACTAGTCGATAAAAATAGGCAAATATTAAGAAGACTTATGGATGTTGTTTGTTTTCTCGGACAGCACGAATTGGGATTTAGAGGTCATGACGAAACAAGGGTTTCTTCAAATAAAGGAAATTTTCAAGATTTACTTCGTTTAATGGCTAAATGTGATGATTGCTTAAAAAGTCACTTAGAGCAGTCTAGCGTTTTTCGCTGAACGTCGAATCGAATCCAGAATGATTTAATTTCCGCTGTTGCAACCATTATTCTAAAAAGAATTAAGCAGGAAATTTGCGAGGCGAGGTTCATTGCTATTGCTCTGGACGAAACAACTGATATCACTAATTTTAGCCAATTATCTACAGTAATACGCTACGTTAAAACAGACGGAAGTATTCAAGAGCGATTTTTAGGTTTTAAGAATGTGTCCGAAAATCGTACAGCAGATGCATTATATACCGTAGTTTATAACGTTACTAAAGAAATTAATGCAGAGAAAAAATTAGTTGCTCAAAGCTATGAATGGAGCTGCAGTGATGGCAGGACAATTTGGGGGTCTGCAAGCTAAAGTTCGAGAAACTTTTCCAAGTGCTATGTTGTACATTGTTTTGCTCATAAATTAAATTTAGTTTTATCCCAGTCCATCAATCACATTAAAGAGTGTAAAGTATTTTTCGTTACTTTAAGTGGCATGGCTGCTTTTTTTTCTAAGTCAACAAAACATACACAAGCTTTGGACTGCATTGTCCACAAACGATTGTCCAAAGTAGCTCCTACTAGGTGGAACTATAATGGAAGACTTGTGATAACAGTATCTGAAAATCGTGAATCAGAAGCAATAAATAGTTCGAGGGGGTTTTTGGACTGTTTGAAACGAGATTTTAATGTTAATTATTTGTTGAACATATTTTCAGAAATATTTCCAGGCTCGGACAATATTTTTAATATATTACAAATTAAAACAAATGATACTGCTTTTTGCCTAAAAAAATTGGATGATTTTAAGTCCATGTTAAGCCAAAAAATAGATGACTTTGACCTATTTTGGGAGAAAACGATGACGTTAAACGTAGAGCCACAAGCTAAACGTCTTCGAACAGATAAGGTGGGAGATGTTCAAACATCATACAGACGCCTCTTTTATGAAATAATCGATCAAACTCAGCAACAAATAGA
This sequence comes from Kuschelorhynchus macadamiae, assembly GCA_030620095.1. Classification (NCBI taxonomy): domain Eukaryota; kingdom Metazoa; phylum Arthropoda; class Insecta; order Coleoptera; family Curculionidae; genus Kuschelorhynchus; species Kuschelorhynchus macadamiae. Next base: position 881,786 of record JAUTXW010000779.1, on the reverse strand, counting down.
CTATAGATTTAACGGTTTAAATGATTTTAAATTTCTCGAGCTCTGCAATTTTGATTCATTTAAAGGAAAAACTTTTTCAGAAGATGCGTTTAAATCTCTTCATCTTCATTATGGCCAGTTCTTCGACCGAGTGTTACTGCGTTCTGAACTAAAAGCGATTTACGATACTGATGACATTAGCGCAAAAAATAACGCTAAGGAGCTAATGCAATTGTTAAAAGACAAGGAGCTGGAAGATGCCTACACCGAAGTGTCGAAATTGTGTGAATTGGTATTGACAATACTTGCCACAAGTTCATCAGTAGAACGCAATTTTTCAACACTTGAACGTATAAAAAATTTCGTGAGAAATTCAACGGGGCAGGAGAGACTTTCGCATACATCGCTGTTGTCCATTGAAAATAAACTTCTGCAAAATATGTCGGAGCATCCACGTTTTTATGATGACGTCATTGACGAATTTGCAAAAAATGATCGAAGAATCGAATTACATTACAAATAGGTATGTTTCTAAAAAATGGTTCCCTTTCTTAAAATTTCACCGCGTTACCTAGGTTACAACGATACGGATTGAGTGGTTTTAAAGGTATATTTTTTACCTACATGAAGGATTTATTTTATATTAGGTTACTTTTAAAGATATATATTAAATTCTTTAACACAAAAACATTAGTATATAGTTTTATTTTTATGTAAATTAAAAAAAAAACATCTAAAAAAATACTTTATATTAACTAATAATAAATATCAGTACAAGTAAAACAGTAAATACATTAAAAAACATCAACCGCATTAAAATTAGCAATGACTAAAGTAGTGGTAAACGCAAAATTAAAATTGTTATAAACTAAGAGAAACAGATTAACAGATTAGAATTTAAAACTGAAGGGAGCCTTCTTGGCATAGAGGAACTGAAATCAATTTATTGGGTATAATATGGACTAATGTCATCCCAAATATCTTCTATCTTCTCCCACAGCTCAATTTAATTTTCGAGCCGGAAATTTGTATCATATATTTTCCTGATCATTGGAAATGGAAGATGAAGGAAAACTACCGTTTCTTGAGCTTTTACTATCGCGGAAACATAGTAGGATAGAGTTTGAAGTTTACCGGAAGGCATCGTCCACGGATAATGTTATTCAGTATGCTTCAAACTCTCCTTACACACATAAATTCGCCGCGTTCAACTCCTTTTTCTATCGGTTGTGTAATTTACCATTGTCAAGGGAAGCGTTTAATAAGGAGCGTGATATTATAATGCAGATTGCTATGAATAACGGTTTTCCTTTGGAGTCCATCACCAAATTATATTACAAATTTATAAATAAGTACAAAATGTCCTATACTGTCATACATTCAAAACTTAGCGATGAGACAGTTTTTTTCAAGTGCATTACTTTTTTCGGAAGTATTTCTCTCCAATTGGCAAAATTTTTTAAAAATATTAGAAATGTCAATATTTCATTCAAAACAGTAAATACTCTCAAGAGACATTTAGTAAGGACAAAGAACACAATGTTCAGAACAGAATGTTCCACAACCTATGTGGGACAAACAACTCGAAAAATTTCCACAAGGGTGAGAGAACATTTAAGCCTTGTCAACAAATTCAGAAATACGGATGTAACTGAGACTGTTTCAGCTTTTGCCAGTCATTTGTTGGAGTCAGGTGATGAATTTTCCATTTCTGACCTTGATGTTTTACATGAATGTCCGAAGGGGAAAAAGCTTGACCTTCTAGAAAAAATGGAAATAACCAAAGCTATAAAAAGTCCCATTCTCACTTGCCTTAACGATATTTTTAATTTTGAACCAACCCTAACATTTAACAATTTAATGTAATAATAATTGTAGGCAACCTTCATTTCATTCACTAATTCATAGAGTGAGAGTTTTTGGTTCTTTTCTTCGACTAGTCCAGTGGTCTGTGGGTGGTTGCTTCGGCGTCTCACTCGGGTGGTCTGGGTTGGATCCCGTATAGAGACATGAATCTTTTTTTTTTTTTTTTTTTAATATTTTTTTAATATTTTATTTTGTTTATTCACGTGAGACTTAACCTCATTTTAATGTCCGTCAAATATGTATAAGTAGTTGTTTGTTTCGTTGTGCTTTAGTGTGTTTGTTCTATTTGTAAGTTATTGTTTTAGGATTTGTGAGTGTGATTATTTACTAAGGTTCTCTCTGTTGTTCGTAGGTCTGATGATGCTCGAAAGGGCGAAACACGTGTCATGTTTGTTGTGAATTGTAAAATTATAATTTAATGAGACCGAGACTTGGAGTCTTTTTCTATGTTTGTTATTAAAACTAGGTCTCTTTGAGCAATATGGACAATTTCTTCGATTTTTATATCCCCAGACGTTTTCTATGGGATTTAAATCTGGACTTCTAGAACACCATGGCAGATATCTAATATTGTTTCTAGTTTACCGATCCTTATTTAACCGAGCCGTATGAGCAGGTCATTTGTCGACTTGTCGTGTTGGTATATACAATTATTTCTTTCAAATAATACATGCCGATGGAAGCAGCACATTTTCTAAAACGTATTTTGCTCGCTATTTTGTCTCAGGAAGTCTACTACTGAGTGTTCACGACATTTTTTTTTTACTAGATATACCAAAATAATTGGCAAACTTCTCGAGAGACCAGCCTTATTATTTTACACTTGACAAAGTAAGACTGACCACAAAAATCAATAAATGTCAGATAACGTCAACAATTAATCATGTCATCATATGGTGTTGTAATTGTCAAATTCAAAATATATTTCAGGTAAATAAATTTTACGTTATTTTATTTGTTGTAATAGTTTGCCGCTTCACCTATAAAGTGCGCCAGTTAAGCGGTACGGAAAATTAATCGAGGATCTAGTAAATTTCGCACTGGTCCACTTATAATTTGGATGTACCTAGAATCTCCATGCGCTTGCCGCTAGAAGGTTCTAGCTATTTCCAGTGGCGGCTATAATTTCGAGCATTAGTTTTAATTTCTATATAAATGGGTTGTGTTGAATTTGAATTATTATTTCGAAGTGACGATGGCGAGCAAAAGAGGAAAAACAATTCAAAGCGGTGCACGTGAAGTTATTGCGAGCGTTATAGAGGCCTGTACTAGAGAAACTGAAGATAATAGTTTGACTATTCCAATTCAAAATCCAACAGAATGCGCTACATTTTACGCTGGTGTTTCGTAAAAAAATATTTGACCCCGGTTATCATACAAAGATAAAATAGAGAATTTTTATATAAACTTGAAGAAGCTTCCGCCTGCAAACCCCTACTTCGTGCTGTAAAGAACAACAAGATAGATTTTCCGTACGGGTATAAAACCTTAAATCGGCTTTTGCGATCAAATGGTTTTGTTTAGCCCAAGTGCCAAAATATACGAAAATTGCTCATTGAGAGACCAAATATTTTATACAGGGGACATCATTGTGAAGTACTATACAGGGCGTTTCCTAATTGCGTGCTAATGTTAAAGGGGGATGATTCTTCGACCTTTTTAAGAAAAAAGTTTTATATGAACCTAAAAGTCTTAACTTTGGAGATACAGGGTTTTAAAAAAACATTTTTTTTAAACCCTAATTCTGATGGTTTTATAGATAAATAACTGTGTGAAATTTGATACACGCCTTTTATGCATAAAAGGGCATTTTTTATTAACAATCAATTTTTGAAATTTCTACCAGTGCATAGAAGACCTGTATCAAATTTCATGCGGTTATCTACAATAGCATCAGAATTGGAATGAAAAAAAATGTTTTCTTTTTAAACTTTACCATCGTGTATCTCAAATTTAAGAATTTTAGGACATGAAAACACCCCCTTTAACATCAGCACGCAATTAGGAAACGCCCTGTATACTACCCTACTATAGTAAATCTCGTTCACTGGATCTGATGCTGGCTACTATACTGGGTAGTCCAATAATAGTGGACGTAGGCAGTAGCCCGGGAACCGTTAATGACAGAACCCAAGAAAAAATATATTTATAGTTAAATCGATTCAGAAAAATCAAAATTAAATCATTTTATAATTCGAAAGTTTGCCGTTTTTGCAACACAAAAGAGACATAGAAGTGCGGTACACGAAAGAAAACAGACAAATATAGATAAAAGTTCATTAAGCATAGTTACATTTTTTAATTATCTGAAGTGAGTATAGTCAAAAACGAGTGCCATATTATTTAAAGAACGACGGGACACCTCTGGTTTAAAGAGATTTCTGGGCCGACCTTCCTAAACCGATTGACTCCGCCCGGTTTTCTTTCGTCTCCCGTACTATAAGTACGAAGTTCAATTTACAATAAAACAATTAAGCTGTGCGGATTTATCTATCTCCAACTGTACATTTTTTCTATTTGACATTTATAACGTGACACCGGTTGCCCTTCAAAGTGTCCCCCCAACCTCCTTATCACCTCACTAAATTTTTGGTAAAATATCCCTAACGGTTTTTCAGATTTCGAATTAGAATCCTCACCCTCGTATACCCACAATGCTTTTTGTCTATCTTCTGTTTACTATGCAGGTTATGGAAATATAGTTCCGATGACTGTTGAGGGCAAAGCGTTTTGCGTGGTGTTCGCCCTGGTAGGAATACCCTTAACGATGACAGTTATCGCTGACTGGGGGAGGCTGTTTGCCACTTCGCTGTCGGCTGTTGTAAGAAGGATTCCCCCACTGCCGAAATCTATAAGGTAAACCAATATACAGGGTGAAAGAGAAATGCTTACAATTATTTCAACAGATAAAAATAAACAATTGTGCTACTGTGCAATTTCTTAAAATTTTACTTTATTTTAATTGGCATAACTTGTAAACAAAATTACTTATTTTCAAACGGTTTTTTACATTGTGTATTCGTATGCTTTGTTAAAATGTTTGTAGGGCCTCAGTTTTAAAAGTTGTTTTGATCAAGTATATACGAGGGGTAGAACAAAAGTAGAATATTTTACAAGAAATTAGTCAAGAGCAAGAATTGGCAAATCCGAAATAATTTTGATTTTAAGAAAAACCCAATTTCTTAAATTTTTGATATCTATTATTTATTTTTAGAAAATCAATGTTTTGTTCTAAAAATATACATTTTTCCAATATTTTTTCTAACACTCTTTTTAAAAAATTAAATTTTAATTGTTTTAGTTTCTTTAAGGTTAATTTGAAAAAATATATTATATATACTTCCCTTTCAAATATTTCAATTGTATTTAATATAGTCATTTCGGAATTTCTTTCTTTTAGGAATGCCATGGTAGCTCGACGGACCTCTTCCTACGCCTTATCAGCAGTATGTTTTTTGTTTGTTTACCTGGCTGCTGGGGCGGCCATTTTTGTGTTGTGGGAAGAGGAATGGAGTTTCTTTGATGGATTCTATTTTTGTTTCATCACTATGACGACCATAGGTTTTGGAGATTTGGTACCTAGTGAGTATAATTCATATAATCAATAGATGAAAATATCCAAAATAAATATTTAATATTAAAATGATGCAATGGCGGTAGCCAGAGATGGGCATATACATCAATATTTTATTATGTTGGCAAAATTTTATATTACTAATATATATCATATGCAGCTCAATATTTAAACCGTTTACTTTACTTCCAGGCAAGGATTTTTTTAGTCATCGGTTATAGTATGTTAAACAGTTTTTATTTTTATGTCATTGAATAAATATTGCATTCACAAAGTTAAAAACATCTGAAAACCTGACTTATGAATACAACTGAGCGCATAGTTTTAGTATTTTTGTTGGAATATTAATATTTAAAGATAAAAATAATTTTTCTACGACTGCTATGAAAACTGTCTAAATGTCACTAAAGCTTGAATCAAGTAGGTCGTGGTTTTCGATTGCCTGGTTACTTTCATTTTAATTTCAATCTGTCAAAAATATTTTATTTTTTTGCCAAAATCACCTTTTGTTGTGTAAAAATGGAGAGTGAAAGTGAATTTGAATGTACGCCACTAGAAATAAAGGAAAAAGCTACAAGCGTCTCGCTAAACCTTTTGCCGGAAACTTACAGATACAAATATGAGACCGCGTACATGAAATTTCAGCAGTGGAAAGCAAGAAGCAATGTAAAGTCATGTTCGGAAAATGTGATGCTAGTACACTTTGAAGAACTATCGAAGAAATACAAAGCATCCACATTGTGGTCGATATTCTCTATGCTTAAAGCTATCTTAAAAGTAAAGCGCAATATTAATATTTCCGATTATATGAAACTACAGTCATTCCTAAAACGAAAATCAGAAAAATATACACCAAAGAAGTCCAAAATTCTAACGGAAGAGGATTTTTCAAAATTTTTAAATTCAGCACCGGATGAGCAATACTTGTTAATAAAAGTACGTACTAAAAGCAAATCTTATGGCGTATATTTTTTTAATCGTAAACATTGCAAAAATGTATTAAATATTTATACGTTTAAACTTTCAGACCGCAGTTGCTATCGGTCTGGCAGGAGCTTGTAGACGTGACGAATTGCATAAATTATCAGTCAATGACATCAAAGTTTTAAATTCGGCTATGCTGATCAAATTAACAAACACAAAAAATAAAATACCTACATCATTTACTCTGATTGGAAACTTCTACAATATATGTAAAAAGTTTGCCAATCTCAGACCCAGTAATATATCCGAAAACAGTTTTTTCTTGAATTATCAAAATGGAAAATGCACTATACAAGCTGTAGGCATCAATAAATTTGGACGCATGGCTACAGAAATAGCCAATTTTTTGAAACTGCCCAACCCGAGCGAATATACAGGCCATTGCTTTCGGCGTTCATCGGCAACAATACTCGTTAATGCTGGTGAGGATTTACTAACTCTTAAACGCCTTGGGGGATGGCGTTCTAGTGCAGTGGCTGAAGGATACATAGACGATTCAATTGGGAGTAAATTAAAAATTGCAAACAAAATTGCAGAATCTGTAGACCAAACTTCGACGTCCTGGTCCTCACATGAATTGCAAGAATCTGAAACTTCCACGCTGGAGCCGGTTCCTTCATGTTCACGACACATAACGGAGAACATAACATATACGAATTCTATCAATAAACAAGATATGCCAGCACACAGTTTCCAAAACTGTACAAATGTAACCATAAATTATAACTTAAAATTGAGCTACTTTACTTTATATTTTGCGCTATTAACGTTAGATAATTTGTTAGATTTTGTTGTGATTGAATAAACTATGTGATGTACTTAATTGTTTAAATCTAGCCTAATCGTGAATTGTACTTTTGTTGTTAAAATTAACCTCTTGCCATTTTCGCTTATAATTTCCCTAGTGCATCAATTATTTCCAGAAATTTTTCGAGTACAGATTTTTCGAAAATTATTCCGAGTCGAACTGAGGGATAATTTTGAAAGGAAAATTGTGTACGGGAAAATATCGGATTATTAATTCAAGCGCGTGGGAGATTGGGTAAGAAAATTTCACACGAATTCAAACTAAAATTTAAATAATAGGTAATAAAAATGTCTACAAAGAATAAAGGTCGGCACGTATTAATTTGTAGTGTCAGTTGTTATTCTAATTCTAATTATGTATTTTCCTTGGATCTTACTAAAATAAAACATTTCATATCGCTTTAGAAACATGTTGAGTTAATGATCTTGAATTAATTTGTGCTACTAAAGTAATAGGAAATTTCACTTTTATATGAAATTTGATGTAACATGTGAGGTACGTAAAATCATATCGTTTCTATCCTTTATCAAATTAAACTTAAAAAATATATTATATTCCTTGGCTTTTAGTAAAATAAAACATTCCATATTGGATTAGAAACATGTTAAATTAGTGATCTTAAATTAATTTGTGTTACTAAAATAGTATGAAATTGTATTTTCATATGAAATTTGATGAAAATGACGTAAAAGCATATCTTTTTTATCCCTTATCAAATTAGTCTTAAAAAATATATATATTGCTTGGATTTTAGTAAAATAAAACATTCCATATCGGATTAGAAACAAGTTAAATTATTGATCCTAAATAAATTTTTGTTACAAAAATAATAGGAAATTTAATTTTCATATGAAATTTGATGTGACGTACGTAGAAGAATGTTGTTTTTATCCTTTATAAAATTAATCTGAAAAATAATATAAATTCCTTAAATTTTAGTAAAATAAAACATTCCATATCTGATTAGAAACAAAATAATTAAATTAGTGATTTTAAATAAATTTGTGTTACTAAAATGATAGGAAATTTCATTTTAATATGTAATTTGATGTGACGTTGGTAAAAGCATGTCGTTTCTATATCCTTTATCAAATTATTCTTAAAAAAATATATATTCCTTGGATTTTAGTAAAATAAAACATTCTTTATCGGATTACAAAAATGTTGAATTAGTGATCTTGAATAAATTTGTGTTACTAAATTAATAGGACATTTTATTTTCATATGAAATTTGCACATCTTCTTTTATCCTTTATCAAATTAATATTAAAAATGTATTAAGCTTGGATTTTAGTAAAATAAAACATTCCATGTCGAATTAGTGATCTTGAATAACTTTATGTTACTAAAGTAATAGGAAATTTTATTTTCTTTCAACTTTTAGTAAAATAAAACGTTTCATGTTAGATTAGAAAAATGCTGAATTTATAACTGATCTTGAATAAATTTGAGTTTGTAAATAAATAGCAAATTTTATAACAGTATATACTCCCTATAACCACCACGAAGTTACTACAATTTTAGGAAATGTAGTTTTAATACATTTTTGAAACACTAACATATAAAAAATTGCAAAAAATATGTTACTGTTTTTGAAATACAAAACAGGTTTGGCGCCGTGCAGGCAATATTTTTTAAATTTTATGAAAAATAATTCGCCTCAACTGAAATTTGAACCCAAGACTTACCGGGACAACGTATTAACCAACCGAGCTAACGAGTCCTGTTTTATTTTTACCCTATCGGGGAACATATGCATCATCAATTTCAAAGTGTTGAATGTGAATTTGAATTTCTCAATGTTCTCAAATAAATCCAACACAAAATTGAAAAATAGCAGCAGATATATTACTAATTATATTTTTAATAAATTATGTAATATTTCATGGTATTCTTGATACACATCTTCTCGTCGCATAGGTGAATAGATAGGACTCGGCACTTCGCTAGTACTGATCATAAAATTTCGATGTTTGAGAACGTATTAATAGTATTTTGACACTACTTTATTTCTTTTTGTATTTCCCAAACGGTTCAACGATGGTTGGTTATCAAGAAGGGTTTCTTGTATCTTTTTAAACAGGTTCTCCTCCAATAGTTCTATACCAGCTTCCTTTACTAAATATTTTAAAAGTGGCAATTTACGGTGTTGTTTCTCTATTTCTTCGACACTTTCGCAAAATGTACAATTCATTTTTTCCATTTTAAATATAAGAAATTGTGTAAACCTTCTGCTACAATTATTGGTTTGACAGCTTGCTTATGGGAAATATTTGCTGCCATAGCCTTCTAAGATTTGTGAATAAAATTTCGGTTCAAGCTCATATTATTCGTCATTTCATTTTGACATAAGCGTGTGAAAAGTTTTCACACGGAGTTTGAAAAAATTTTTCAGTCTTGTCAAAGTTAAAAGAATAAAAATAATCAAATTGTATTTTTATTTTTATTTTCTGCAGTCGTAGAAAAATATACTATTGCGTATAACTCAAATCCAATACATTTTTATTCATCACATTTATAACGATTGTTGACATAGTCTCTCAAAAAATACTTATATGATATGATACATTATAAAAATAAAAATGTATATGCGTCAGCTCCCCAACCACGCTTTCGAGGGAGGCTACTCGGACAACCATTTTATTAGCGTTTGCAAAATATAAGAACGGAATTAAACGCTGGCACTTTATAATAATGTTTATTTATATTTAGTGGCGTTTTTGTTTAATGTTGTACCCACTATCGTGGCCTAGTTGTCAGTACAAAGATAGTTTCATAGTATTATGTTGGAACCGACTCTCTATAGCGAGAAGGGTTTTTATTGCACAAAAAAGAATAATTAATGTGATTTTTCCTACGACCCTCCAAGAAAACAAATTTAACAACCGAACAAAGTAGGCGCGAAATCAATGGATAACACACACGTGTGTTGTTTTCCTAACATACAATTTAAGTAAGGCGTTCGACCTGATACACCATGATATTTTGCTTCTAAAATTGGAAAGATATAGTTTATCGACTAAACTGCTAAGATGCGACCTGACCAACAGAAGCATGGCTGAGAATATTGGTTCGGGGCTGCATAAATGTTATTCTCAATACAAATGGGTAAATAAAGGAGTTCCGCAAGCTCTGTATTGGGACCAATTTTATTTCTGATATTCGGTAATGATCTGCCCAGAAACGTAAAGATCACATCGCTTTATGAGTTTGCAAATGACACTTCAAATAAACATGAATTCCAGGGGTAGACATGACTTGGCTATTCCAATACACTTCCCTATATTAAAAGGAACCATTGGTAAGTTCTATTAAAGTTTTTAACAAATAATATGTCAGGGGGTCCCTGTGAACTCTGGGTGCGTGTATTAGTCGTGTGCGTGACCTTAAGTGTCTAGTCCTACACACTTATTTTCGATCCTATTTCACTATTATCATAACCTGGACGGCTATTTTTAATACATCCGGTTACGGATATATATGCTATACATTTATCTGTAAGAAATCTCATTTAAAAAAAAAGTAGCTATTTAAAACTTAGGAATACTAGACGTTTTGTTGGACAGCTGCAAAAATATTTCTCTAAAATAAATTACGACATTAAAAGTTACAAGAATCTGTGGAACCCGTACACTGTTAGAAAGAAATAGTGATTTTACATAAAAAAACGTTGAAATCGTGTTACAAACGTAATTTTACGTATTTTTACTTTTAAAACTTAAAAATACATTTCTATAGGTAAAGTTACAATTGAGAATTCCGTCATATTTAGAGTAAAAATACAATTATTTTTACTTTTAACACTGTAAAAATAAGCAAGTATTTGTAAAAATACATTTACTTTCAATTTTCAATTCTGTTTGTTTTCTTTGGTACTATCTCTCAATAATGTCTTTTTAATGCTTCTTGGCTTTCACTAGATGCCCCTTGAGAGTACTACTGGTCTCACGAGATGACCCTTTCTTTCAAGCCATCCCCTTACCCCTCCCACTCCCGCCACATAGCGGCCATTACGCTAATATTCTATGAAAAACTGCGGCAGATGAACGGGATAGAATGCAGGAACAACTAGACCTCACACGTTCACAGCGTCTGCTCCTTTTCTAGCGTGATCGTTATTTTCCACTATAAGCGGTTGAATCTCCCGCTTCCCCCCGAAATAAAGCAGCAAAACCGAACTCGTGGAACCACTTATGTTAATACCACAGAGGTCTGCCCTCGACGAGATGAATCGGAAGACTCGATTATTAAATAAGGATAAAAAAAATGTGAGGTTGGATGTTAAAATGTCTTTTCTTTTATTTTTCTCTTGCTTTTGATCAACGTTACGTGCCACGTAGGGTAAATTAAGACAACTCATGAAACCCCAACTTTTTAATAAAATTTGGATGATCTTTGGTAAATTCGCGAAGTACTTATACATTTACATTATTATAATGTTTTTTGTTTTACATGTAATAGTGTAAAAACGCATTTTAATAGCAAAACATTGATAACAATTAAGTAAAATTTTAAGTAAGGTAGAATAACAGAACCCATTTATTATTTTTACAGTTAAAATTATGTAATTTCAACCCAATTTTTAACAGTGTATCTAAAAATTTTAAGCAGTGCAGAAGTTTTGGGGAAAATATTTTTTTCTTGACATGTCAATTTTATTTTAATTGCCTCAATAAAACGTACCTACCGTATTTGAAAATGAAATTACGGGGAAAATTTTTTTTTGTCAGATGTCAAAAAAAAAATCAAATAAATGACGCCCCTAAAAAGTGAAAACCGTATATAAAAATTTTAAGTAGATCAGAAGTTACAGGAAAAAAAAAACAATTTTTTTTGAAAGCTGTCACAATATATTTTCAAAAAAAATTACTCTACTAAAAGTACATTGGTAAATTTTGAAAACCGTGTTTGAAAAATTTAAGCTGTTTAAAAGTTAGAGAAAAAAAATTTTTTTGTACAAATTTCACCTTGTAATTGCAACCCCCGTATATATTTCAAGATCCTTCTTAAAACGTTTTTCTCAAAACTGTCTATTTTACTAGCACTTTTCAGACATAAATCCAATAGAACCGACACAAGTTAATAGACAAAATACAGCATTAGATAAATAATAATATATGTTCTTAAAGAAATTACAAATAGGCTAAATTCATTCCTACATGTTTTTCTACACTTAATGACTTAATAATAATTATGAACATACATAGTTAATGTCATATTTCACTTTAACTATGATAAAATAAATTAAGGTATTTCAATCAAATGTTCTGAAGTGGCACGTTTAAAAAAATTTATTAAAGCAGCGTTAAAATGATTGATATGACAATATGATGATGAAATAAACATCATATTGTTAAAATATAACGCCAATTACAAATCAAATATATGTAAAATATGATACTAGGATATTACTAACTGCAAAACTTCGATTTTTGTTTTAAAAAATTAATAACCAAACACTTACATTATAAAACGGAGATGGTGCTCACTTCACAAAAACTGCCTGGGCAGATGCCTTGAACCACATTTATATTTTCTTCGATTTTTTAATAACTCAGGCAAATTCTAGTTGAAAAACACAGTTTTGTTCTCACAAGAGAGTTCCCTGTACACAATGAAAATTCACATACACTTAAACTCGTATGTTTAAAATACAAATCGTGAAAACAACTTTTTAACGCGTAAATGCACAAACATAAATGGAAGCGACAAAAAATATCAGAGAAATATTTGTTTTAAACAAACCAAAACTCAGCCGTGACATCTATCAGAACTTATAACATGTCAAATATCTCGTCGTATATGGATGGGTACCTATAGATTTTTGACTGATATGTGCACGTTTTTTTTTAAATTCGATTTTACCCTCTTGTTGAGTGTTTAAAGGGAAATGTAATTATAGCTTTTTTGTAGCCAACTAAATGCTCCATCCGCAAGTCTGGAAATAATTTCGATTATTATTCGCAGTAAGCTGCAAAATTGGGTTAAAGTTGGAATTTAAACTATCAACTTTAAAAAATTGCTGTAATTTAACCGTTAAAGTTATAAACTCGAATATTGGTCACGGTAGGTAGAACTACAGTGACTTTATACAAGACAGTGTGGACATACAAGACCAGCCGCCATTTGTTTGCAAATTTTGTGTAGGCTTATATGGGAGAATGAAATAAATATCGCATTAACATTAAATATAAAGCTTTTATTCTAAAAAAATGGTACGAGAGTGTCAATAGTAAAAATATTTTTTTAACGTCATTTGCCACCTCTGGGCGTTGCAAAGTGCTTTATTTTTGTTACTGTTGGTTACGTGTTACGGGTTGGCAAAATGTGATATTCAGAAAAGTGTACTGTATTAAAGTTCTTTATAGTTTTGGCTCAGGAAAATGTGATACCTACGGAGATCCTCAGAACTGTTTGTTATGCGGTTATTAATTCTAGAAGATGAAAAACTTGGGATGCAAGTTTCAATTCAAAGTGTCTAAATTAGGTTATATGTTGGATATGTTACTAAACATTTTAATAAAATTATTATAGTCTCTCGTTTTGTTTAATTTTTTAAAATTTTAAATACCTCTGGTGAAAATATATGTTATTTTGTCTTTGCATTTTCCTTATGTGTGTTATCTATATCTATTTACTCTTATGTTTTCTTAACGGCTTTTATGAACTTAATCCATTTATTGTCTTCTGATCTAAAGTCTATTTATTTTCAAGAGAACCTTCATGTAAACAAAATTAGTTGAGCAAGCAATACGGATTTACAAGTTTCCTTAAAATTGTATTGTAATCGGACACCCTTATTTAAAGGCTTTTTACGCAACCACTTTTGTTTACATGCAGGTTCTCTTGAAAATAAACTTTAGGCAACTTCAATTTGTAGTTTTATAAATTAAATTGTTTAAACTCATTATATAATTATTAAGTATCACATTCAACTTGCCATTTTGCGAGTCATTTTATTTTTGTATAATAACATATCGACCCTCCCAAACAAGAATAGTGTGAACCGAATTGAGCTAAGACTACGTAAAAATATTGTATTTAAAATCATAATATAATTGTCACATTTTGACATCTTGTTTTATTTTTGTATATTACATATTATCGACCCTCCCAAGCAAAAATATTGTTAGTGGATTTTTGGCTAAAAAGATTTGATACTCTATTACTACGTACAAATATTTGTTCGTTTAAATAAAGTTAGAATTTGTATAGTAAATAACCACTTTTAGAGTAAAGTAATTTTATTACAATAATATGAGAGTGAGCAGCAGCATTGAATATTTTGATTTAATATATAGAGCTGAATAAAAGCAAAAACAATTAAAACCGAGTCGTTGAAAGTATACTATATGATTTGAGCTGAACATAAAATTTATCAGTTTCCTTCCATCTAGTGACTTTACTGTCATCTGAAGCTAAGACAATGTTACTACCAGCTGCTCACTTTGTAAATTTATTGCAATGTGTGCACTTTTTGTCATGAAACTGTTTTGGATAAAGGCATTTTCTGTAAATTTTAGTGTTATCTAAAACCTTTGAAAACTACTTACTTTCTCATAAAAATGATGGAAAATATATATCTTTTAGAAGCAAAATACAAGCATTTTTTCTAACAAATGGTAATAAGTTCTATATCACTCCATAATTAAGTTTGTATCTTCGTAAGGTTAACGACACATTTTTTAACATAAAAAACTATATAAAATGATAGAAACTTGATACTTTTAGAGCCTGACCAACATTCACATTTTACTGCATTGCCGTTAATAAAAAAGTATAAAAACAAACTACAATAAAGTATTCCTTAAGCAAATTTATTTTTTTTGTTACATATCGAATATATACATCCTCAACACTTGTAACTTTGAATTAAACCAACAAAAAACAGATAACAAAAAAAAACTATAAGGCCATATCTCTCCTCATTGTATTCACAAAGCTAATTCTGAAAATAAAAATATGGGGTACAAGACGTTAAGACGTAAATGATGATTGATAAAATGAAATAAATGAATTTATAAGACATCATTATTTAGTTTTATCTTAATCAATAATGCTTTATATTTTTTCATTCGAAGCTGTGCCCTTCTATAATGCTTATCATATTTAGTAATTTTTCTTCCAAATATTTCACATTTGTATCATGACAAGTACTCAAAGCACTTAATGAGCCTGAACTGTCACTTTTATGTTCTTCCGAAAAACTTGGTGAATATGGGGTTGCTCCCGAAGTAGAAGCGATAGCCTGATTTGGTAGTTCATTCTTCACTTCCAAAAAAATAAGAGTACGTTTAGCAGGTGGTTTTCTAAGTGTGGGCTTACTAAAGGAGAACAGAGTAGGTACAGCATTTTGTTTTAAACGACGGGTTCCATTAACCCTGGTCTTTTCCCACATATGCGGCTCAAAATGCACCTGCAAAAAAAAATTAATTTTACCTTTCTGTAAGGTCCGATTCTATTATTGTTATTACTTTCACCAATGTCTCTTGTTTTTTTGTCTTGTGATATATTTTTTTATTTATTCCATAATACACTATAGCTCAATATGGAGAAAACAATAAAAATAGTCCTAACTGAGAAAAATAATCCAGACATATAGCAGCATTAAATAAAGACAGTCAACAAAAATATAAATAAAAACTAAAAATAAACAAGCCAGAAAAAAGACATTCAAAGCTGTTAACCAAGTGTAACTAAAGGATTGGCTGTTAGCGACTTTAATTGATGTTTGAATTTTATAATGGTTAAATTGAGGAGTATATAAGTAATAGAATACTGGATAATAAATAATCTTAAATAAACTGTAAAAGTTATAGCAACACATAAAAGTAAACTAGCTATGAACATTATTAGAGAATGTCAAATCTTGGAGCCGATATATGTAAATTACGCTTTGAAGTTAGAAAATCCAAATTCAGCATAAACTTACTTCCCATATACAAGACTATTTGTTTGGAATCCATTTGTCCTGTTTCATAGCTATGACCCATTCCATTCTTCCTTTCCTATCTGTCGGAAAATGTTTCATAAGGAAGCCCTTCACACTGGAATTAGTGCAGGCAATAGCGGCACACCCTGGCATATCTGAAAACAGATATTTTAAATGTAGGACCTTTAATATGAAAATTATGTTGGTCAATTATCCTTCATTGTGAGACATCAAAAATGGAGCCTTTATATTTTGTTATTCTTAAGATTAGTATAGCTAGCCATGTAATAATAATAAACTTCCAATAAGACTTTGATCTACTTATGATTGTACATTTTGGGTATTTCAACCGGCCAATCAAAAGTGTCTGTCTTGTATAAAGTCACTGTAGGTAGAACCACCAAATATTAACAAGACAAGAAGGAGCACTCCCAGCTCCTCCCTTGATATGCCTATCTTACTCGAATATCGGTTGCTATGCTTTTTCGATCCCTCGGAGTCGCTGCCTGGCGAGACGCATAAACCGGTTGTCCGTCGTATAATAAAGTCTTGAAATATACCACCAAACATTAATATATACCAATTGTCTTTATATGTGTCGGCGCGAGGCGTGAAACTAATTTTTTATTTTTTGAAAATTAAAATAAGCATTTACCAATTTATTAAGTGTTTTGTGTTTGGTAAATGGCTGGAAAATTACGATTAACTCCGTTCTATCTCTATGGCAAACTTTAAAACGCAAAATGTATTCATTTCTTTTAACAAGAAACCTTAAGCAGGATTGACTCGAATTTTTTCTATCCTGATAAGAAATTGTGGCGGAAATTCATGTTCGAGAAATCCAACCCCAATACAATTTTGTAAGGCATTCAAGAAATTATTTACTCAAAAATATCTTAATGAGGTTGAAGGTGCAAAATGTATCCGAGATATGAATAAAGTTTTGGTTAATGTAACTCCTGATATAATCGAAGAATATAAAAATATCTATGTACAATGACAAAAAATAGTTCTTTAAAAGTGTTTGCATGCGACCATATAAATCTTTCAAGTACGGACGGCAATGCTACAGCATATTTTACTGGCTATCTACAGGGTTATTCACGCAACCCGTTCATTAAAAGTTTTTGATGATGCCATTTAGATAAAAATTTCAAATTTTGGGATTAAGGTAAGGTCAAGGGGTACTTCTTTTTTGAAATATTTTCAACTTCCTGTCACTTCCGGTTTAACCGGAAGTTGGTATCAACTTGCTTATTTTAAATGGAACACCCTGTATTTTATGATATTTTTGGATTCTACGAAGAATTGTAATGCTATTTTATATAGCATGTCCTATACCTAGGTTCAAGCGTTCTTAAGAGAGCCTTCGGGGTACCAAATTTTAAAATCTCATATTTTTGTAAGTTTTGAAGGTATAATCTTCATATTTTGCAGACGATCGGTAAATAATCTTAGGTTTCTATTTTTTTATCGAATTTGTCTATTTTTATACAGGGTGTCCTAAATTCAGCGGCAAACATTCACATTTTCAAAGCCGCTAAAGTCCGTTTTTTTAAATGGGACACCCTATAACTTTAAGCACTATCAAATGTTGAATTTCATTTTCTATCGAACTGTATTAAGGTTCCCTATATCTATTCGTAACCATTTTCGAAATAATTAGGTTTTTATTAAACTATCATATGTATTTGCTAAATGCTTACACCTTCCCGTAGTAAGCCATGGAAAAACAATTGTTGTGCTTTTCTGTTCAACATGACAGCCGATTTGAAACTTTTAAATTAAAATAAAATAACACATATCTACTAAGTTCGAGACTGTTTTAAACTTGTTTTAGTGAACTTAAAAATTATAGCAATCTAACAATCAACAATAAGTAAATAAAATAATAAAATTGAATTATAACAAGTGTTCTATATGCTGTCCGTTCATTTGAAGACACATTTCAATTCTTCTTTGTACAGTTGCTGTGGCCCGTTGAATTTGTCCGTTTTCTAATTCGCCAAAAGCTGTTCGTATCCTGTCCAGTAAATCTTGTTGGTTATTTACTGGGGAAGCATAGACTTTAGCTTTGATAAATCCCCATAAATAATAGTCTAGGGGTGTTAAATCAGGCGATCGCGGGGGCCATCTCCAAGGGCCATTGGAACCAATCCAGCGATCTTCAAAAATTCGAGATAATTGGAGATAAACTGCAGTGGAATTATGTGCTGGTGCCCCATCTAATTGATACCAATAATTTTGCAGCTCACCAATAGGAATTTCTGCTATAAATTCAGAAACCGTCCCTCGTAGAATTTCCAAATACTTATCACTGTTTAAATTGTCTTCATAAATACAGTACCACACCTGATCATTTTATACTATACCGAAAACATTGAAACTAAATCTCTCTTGAGAACGCGTTTCGCGTAAAGCGTGCGAATTTTCTGCTACCCAGAAATGTTCGTTTCTTCTATTTGTTATTCCTTCTCTAGAAAATTTCGCTTCGTCGGTCCAAAATATTTTT
Source organism: Kuschelorhynchus macadamiae (assembly GCA_030620095.1). Taxonomy (NCBI): domain Eukaryota; kingdom Metazoa; phylum Arthropoda; class Insecta; order Coleoptera; family Curculionidae; genus Kuschelorhynchus; species Kuschelorhynchus macadamiae. Next base: position 863,131 of record JAUTXW010000779.1, on the reverse strand, counting down.
GAAAGGAATTGAGGGTCTTCTTGAATTTTCAAAAACATGAATTCGCAAAATTCTACTCGTCGGACGTCATCACCAGGTCTCAAGGCTTGCACGTTTTGGAAGGAATAAGGGTGCATATGATGTTCGCTCAAGATTCTTTGGACAGATAAAGAAGAAATTCCCAAATCGTTTTCTGCAGACGGTATTGAACTTTGCGGGTTTGCGTGGAAATAAGTTAATGTGTTTATTACGTTATCCTCAGCATTTGTCACTGGTTTCGGAACATTTTTTGTAACTTTAACCTTGCCAAAACGCAAAAAGTTCGTTTCTATCCTCTTGAATTTTGACTTGTTCATTGGCGGCAAATCAGGATGGCGTTCATTAAACACACCACACGTTCTCTCCAAAGTTTTATAACATTATCCATGAATATAAAATAGATTGAGAATATCATCGTTTGAGTATTCTTTCATTTCGATTTAGAAGATTTAGTTTATCACTGACAGCTTTCGATAAATAACGCATACTAATCATCTGTCACATTGGATATTGAATCTCAATTATTTTTCCATGGCTCACCGTTAGAACATGTAAACATTTAAGCAAATACATACGATATTTTTATAAAACCCAATTATTTCGAAAATGGTTACGAATAGGTATAGGGAACCTTAATACAGTTTGATAGAAATGAAATTCTACATTTGATAGTGCATAAAGTTATAGGGTGTCCCATTTAAAAAAACGGACTTTAGCGGCTTTGAAAATGTGAATGTTTGCCGCTGAATTTAGGACACCCTGTATAAAAATAGACAAATTCCATAAAAAAAAAATAGAAACCTAAGATTATTTACCGGTCGTCTGCAAAATATGTAATATATAAGTAAAATATTATCAGGTCATCCTACATGGCTCTTAATTTTTGCATAAAATAGAAGCTAATCTGTTTAGTAGCTTTTAAGCTATGTCGCGAACTAACAGACCGACAGACAAATTGACCGACGGAATTGATGAAACATATTTTTTGGCATCTAGGGACGTTAAAACCTGAAAATATGTAAAACCTGAGAAGGTGATTTTGTTCACGATTACAAATATTTTATTAAGCTGCCGTTTTCTTCCGCCATCTTAAATTAGTACCACAGGTTTACTAGTTTGTCTTTATACCACAATTAGTTTAATAAGCTGAATTTTTAAATACTTTATTAAGCCGCCATTTTGTTCCGCCATCTTGGATTAAAATTTTCAACAATTAATCTCCCTTTTTACATAATTTGTACAAACATTACTTTTTTTATTTATATTAAGATCTATTAATTAAACAACTTCACGTTTTCTCCGTTCTTCTTTTAATACATATAAAGCAAAATAGGTTACGATAACAATTATGGATAGACATTTTTAAATTCGTTTTTAAATCACCTCGGTAAGCGCACGTTTATTCTTTTTAATCGCTAGCGGTTTGCATCTACCTCGTAAAAGCATGGCCAGCTGCACAGCTGTATAAATTTTTCGGATTCGCCGGCGCGTTTTTGTAAGCACAACATAACAGTTCCGACGGACTGTGCCCCTTCTTGTCTTGTTAATGTTCGGTGGTAGAACGTAGAAACATCTTGTTTCGTAAAAAATACCCTTCGGGCTTAGATGTAGTAGTTTCCTTGTAATACAGGATAACGTTAACAAAGTTCGAGATCCACGTCTCCTCTAAAAATGCATCTTAAATTGAATGTACTACCTCTAATAATTTCCGAGATATGCCAGCCGAAAGGTCGAAAAACACGGTTTTCTGAAATGACATGCCCCACTCCAGGTTTTCGTCACTGAGTGTGTCAAGATACCGTATTTCGTTTATTTCATTATTTTCATTATATGAGAATGTCAATGTCCAAATGAATGATTGCAAATAATATATAAAAAATAAAATAAAAGTATTATCAGTATTATTCGTGTTACGAAGTAAATTCATCTGTGGCCTTTTTCCAATAAAAGTGCAAACTTTGTAAAAGTCGTCATATCTCTTCTCTGGACGATTCGAAATCCACTAAGGCGAAATAATAAGTTTGATCTCTTGGGAATCAAAATTACTTGGAAAACTTTTTTTTATTCGGGCCACAATTCGAAACTTATATTAAAGGGAGAAAAAAATTCACCACTACAGGTGTGTTACTTATTTATCTCCAGACTCCAGAATTAAAAATATTTAGGAGGGGTTGCTAATATAATAAAACGTCTCGATTTATAGGTCGATTTTGACGCCTGAATCGTTTTTACTGACAAAGAAATATTGGGATATGAGGGAATTCATCATGAGATATAATTCAGGTAATCTCGAGAGGATCAGCCAGATGGTTCAGGTAGACGATTGATCGGATTTTTTTTCTTTATTGATATCTCTTACGGTTTTGCTCCAAATCCCATGTTTTTAAATTCTTCGCAAAATTAAATTAGTCTTATCACCGTAGGCCATGACATTTTAATAATAAAGAACTGTCAGAGAATGTTGCTTGCTTTATTTTCTGTGTATTGCTTGTTGTTTTGCTGTCATAAGAAAAAACGTTAACGAAAATAAACAGTAATTATTATTCGCAAAATGAAACAATCGATATGATTTATGTTCTGTGAGAATATTTTAAAAATCTCCTTCTGGCGAGTAGCATGTACAGGGTGGCCATTTTATGGTGATACATTACCTTATCTAGAAAACGGTAATAGTTACGACAAAAAGTTAAATACAAAAGTTGTTTGGATTCAATTAAATTTTTATTTTATTTCGCTTTTGCTTATACAGGGTGTTTCGTTTTGACGTGACACATGTCAACTTTCTTAATTTAAATGAGACATCCTATATATTATTACATGTTTCGAGTCTACTGTTAATTTGCCAAAGTTTTTATAATAACAACTATAATTGAATTCTTTATCGTTTTTGAGTAAATAGAGTTTTTAGAATTTTTTTTTAAAAAACATATTTTTTTAAAAAAAATTTTTTACTTATAAAACTTTAATGGAACTGACTAATATCCTAAACATATATTACTAAGGGTTCAATTCAACAAGTTTCCATGCTGGTCTTACCAATTAATATACAGGGTGTTAAAAATGGAGGGTAAAACAAACAGAACTTTAAATGTAAATATCTCCTGTTTTTCAAATGGAATACCCTGTATATTTTTATGTCATCTGATTCAGCGGTCAATTACCTATCATTACTCATATATATGTCCTATACCTAAAATGAACAGTTTCGATTTTATTAGCCGTTTTCTGATTTATCCCGGAATTTTGCAAGTAAATGAGATCAGAAACTAAAAAAATCAAGATAGGCTTAGGAAATAACCTAATGCAATTGTTGACTTAAGTTGACATTTGCTCTGTTTGTCGTTTTTGTCAAATGTTTGCTGCGAAATTTGTTAAAAAATGGCTTTATATAGTTTAGATGAACGTTTGAAATTATACAACTCACAACGTTTGAAATTTTAAAACACTCATTACTGGTTTCAAACTAATAAACATCTAATAAAAGCAATTAAAAAACAAGACCGTCAAACCGTAAATGTGTGGTGCGGAATTATTTGCGACCGTATTATCGCACCAATATTTTTTGACAGGTCGTTAAATGGCGAAAGATACTTGGAGCTGCTTAGGAATGAAATCATGCCCCTTATCAACGACTTGCCAGCAAATATTCGAGAAAATATCATTTTTCAGCAGGATAGCGCCCCTTACCACATGGTTGCACCGGTAGTAAATTTCCTTAATCAACATTTTCCATTGTGTATAGGAAGACATGGTTTAATATCCTGACCACCACGAAGCCCTGATTTAAGCCCTTTAGACTTCTTTTTGTAGGGTGCACTAAAAAATTAAGTTTATAAAAATAGATCTAATAATAGAAAGGAGAAAATAAAAATCAGGGAAGTGATCAATAATTTTAATGCATCTAATTCGGTAAAGAACGCTATTCGAAAAATGGAGGCTATTTACACTTCATGTATCGCAACGGACGGTGGCCATATTGAAAATTTTTTATAATCTGTTTTAATCATTTTTAATACTCAGTTAGTTATTAGTTATACCGTGTGGCACAAGATATTTTTTTTGTCTCTCCCTTATTTTCGTAAACATTAAATAATAAGAACATAAATTACATAATATTTCACTTTTATTTGCATTTTCTAACATTATTTATAGTCGCTGTCTGTGTTAAGGAAATGAGAATAAGGTTTAATTTACGACATTTTTATTTTAGCCCACTTCATCTGTTTACTAGTTATATTAAAAAAAAAATAGTCAAATCACTAAACAGCTAATAAAATCGAAAATGTTCATTTTAGGTATAGGACATATATATGAGTAATAATAGGTAATTGAACGCTGAATCAGATGAAATAAAAATATATAGGGTGTTCCGTTTGAAAAACAAGAGATTTTTACATTTAAAGTTCTGTTTGTTTTGCTCTCCATTTTTAACACCCTGTATATTAATTGATAAGACCAGCATGGAAACTCGTTGAATCGAACCCTTAGTAATGTATGTTTAGGATATTAGTCAGTTCCATTAAAGTTTTATAGGTAAAAAATTTATTTTTAAAAAATATGTTTTTTTTTAAATTCTAAAAACTCAATTTACTCAAAAACGATAAAGAATTCAAATATAGATGTTATTATAAAAACTTTCTCAAATTAACAGTAGAATCGAAATATGTAATAATATATAGGGTATCCCATTTAAATTAAGAAAGTTGACATGTGTCACGTCAAAACGAAAAGCCCTGTATAAGCAAAAGTGAAATAAAATAAAAACATAATTGAATCCAAACAACTTTTGTATTTAACTTTTTGTCGTAACTATTACCGTTTTCTAGATAAGGTACTGTATCACCATAAAATGGCCACCCTGTACAAAGCGAAATATCCCGAACATGAGCGTCAACCACGAAAAATATGTTTCCATAGGATAATGAAAAGGTTTGATAACATAGGAAGTGTTCATTATACTAAACAAACTAGAGAAAAAACTGTAACAAACGAGGAAAACGAATTTCGGTTTATGTTTGCTATATTCAATTCAATTCACTTTATTTGTGCAGTAAATACAAATTTTTACACATGTACACAAAAATTTAAAAAAGGAAATCTGGTATATTGTCACTAAGATTACAGCTATTTCCATCAAGACAGCAACCATACACTAATGACCAGCCATGCTAGTAGTATGTACGAGAAATTCATTTATATTATAATAAGCACACGACAGCACTTTTTTTTTAATTTCCTCTTTATATTTATTTAGTGACAATATTTTAATGTTATTTGGGATGGATGTATGTTAAAACATTTAATACAAAAGTAATTCGTTGAAACACGAGATGTTTTTAATCTTAAGAACTCCGGTCTTATATCTGTGCCAATTCTAGTATTATGTTCATGAATTTCATTGGTAGTCTGAAATGTCTACATTTTTATATGCAAACAGAAGGCCCTCGTAAATGAAACGAGAGGGTAATGTCATCACCCCCAAGTCAACAAATGTCTGCCTCACATCTGACTGATAATCCAAACCGCATATATTTCTTAGTGCTTCCTTCTATAACCTGAAACCCCTTTCAGCTTGACAAGAGTACTCCCAAGCCACAGACTGGAAAAGTCCGTGATGCGCCTGCAGAACTACAGGAAAAGGGACCAGCTTTTTAAGATTTCCCAGTAGGAAAATTGTTCCCGACAACCTGTCTGCTAGATGATCTGTGTGTTGTTGAAAAGTTAGTGTGAGATCAAGATGAACGCCCAAAAATTTCATTTCCGAGACATTCTGGAGGTCATAAAGTTGCCTCAAGGTGAATGTAGCCTTAATCGTTTTATCTATGTTCAGGGAAAGCTTGTTACACACAAACCATTCTCGAAGAGTTTTAAGGCTTTCATTTGTTTTATCTACCAATCTGTTACAGTCTTCGGCACTGTTTAAGAGTGCGGTATCATCTGCAAACAGGCTTAGTTTAGATCCCATAACCGAATTTATATCATTAATATAAACTAAGAATAACAGTGGCGCCAAAAGAGATCCCTCCTGCAGCCTCACAGTATCCCTCAAAATATGTAACTTGAGTTCGATTTGTAAGATAACTTTTTAATAACTGTATACTATCGCTGTTAATATTGTAATATTTAAATTTTTCAAGCAGAATGTCATGTTAGACACAGTCAAACGCCTTCGAGAGGTCGCAAAACATTATTTGCATGTAATGTCCTCTCTCGAAGGATTCAGTGACATCCTCCAGTAGACCCAAAATGGCTTGGGTCGTAGATTTACCCTCTCTAAACCCACATTGATGTTCTAAGAAGAGATTATTGGACTCAAAATGATTATACAGTTGTTCCCTCAGTATTGATTCATATACTTTTGAGACGACAGGTATAAGGGTTATGCGGGGACTAATTGATATCGATTTTAGAAAAAGAATTAATTTTTGTCTTTGGATACACCAATAATTAAATGCAAATGCAAATTTTGTGGATACCATAAAGTTTACGGAAGAGTCTACTTTTCACCAGAATCGATTTGTTATTAAACATAACTTTCATTACTACTCAGATACCAATCCGCATTGTTTTCGATACATTAGTATTGGTCTTTTTTGTCTCAGTGGTACCTAAAATGGTGCCAGGTACCTAGAATTTTTGCAACAGAACTTATTTGAATTATTAGAAGATGTTAATCTCGTTAAAATAAGAGATATGTATTTCCAGCCCACCATGCACGTGCTGTGACTACTTGGCTGAAGACTAAATTCCATGAAAAGTAGATAGGAAGGGCAGGGCCAATACAGTGGCCTTCACCCCCATATGACCCCTTGATTTTTTGTGGGGTATATTAAAGATAAGATTTATACTGAAGAACCAACAACAGTTCAAAATATGCAACAACGAGTTAGAAATCCTTTTAGAACAATCACGCCGGAAATGTTAAACAATGTGCAGCGATCCTTCTGTAGACAAATTGAGTTTTGTTTGCAACTGGAGGGTGGTCAGTTTGAACAATTGCTGTAGTTTTTTATTTATTTATTTTAGATTGTTATTGTCAATTGGTAATAGTTAGTTCTAAATTCTTGTGCAATAAAAGAAACTCATTTTTATTTATTTATTGTAGGTTGTTATTGTTAAATAGTAATTAGATCTAAATTGTGCTTCCAGAATTGTTAATAAAACTTAATTTCAAAAAATTGGATTTGGAGCAAAACCATAATGATAGATACCTAGAACGTTAGATCCCTGGAAAGCCTACAAAATTCTTCATTCATGGCATATTCAAAGTTAGGTAAAGTGCGGGACACGAAAGAAAACCGAGCGGACTCAATAGGTTTAGGAAGGTCGGCCAAGAAATCTCTTTAAACCAGTGGTGTCCCGTCGTTCTTTAAATAATATGGCACTCCTTTTTGACTATACGCACTTCAGATAATTAAAAAATGTAACTATGCTTAATGAACCTTTATCTATATTTGTCTATTTTCTTTCGTGTGATTCAGTGAAAGAGATTTATCAAAATTTTAATTTATGCAGCTCGACTTTGGGCTACTCGGGTATGCCAAAAGTGGCCATCTGTCTCCGTTTGTCATATTACTTTATACAGGGGCCGTCATTGTGAAATACTATACAAGGCGTTTCCTAATTGCGTGCTGATGTTAAAGAAGACGTTTTTATGTCCTAAAAGTCTTAACTTTTGAGATACAGGATGGTAACTATTTCTTTAAAATACCGAGAATTTTCGATAAAAGAGCCTAGTTTTATTTTCAATATTATTTAATATTTCTTTTAGGTAATTAGATAATGTATTTTAGGGAGATTGCATACAAGAATCTGTCGGTCTTAAAGTTGTTTTTGTTTTCGAAAAATATTCGAGATTATTAATATTTTTCATTTATTTTCTGAAAATTCAAAAATAAAAAAGTTTCTTTTTTTCTTAATTTTCTTAGTTTAAGATCATTATATTAAACAGCAAATTAGAAGGTATCTTTTAAAACATATATTTGATGCCTTGGTAATGTTTCGATCATAGTTTTGGTCTTTCTCAAAGCTAAAAGATTTTTAGCACAATTTCTACATAACAAATAAAAGTATTTAAAACTTACCATAGAACGTAAAATTATCAAATAAATAATACCACTAAAACATATATTCTGACATACACTAGAACATTTATTTTACATATTAAAATTACTGAGACGATCACTGATGTTGAATGTATGATTTATGGACATTTCGTGGTTTGTTATATATATATATATGTATATTGTATTTGCTGACCTATATATTTAGCAATATTATTTAGTAGCCCCAAAAAATTTCGTCACATTACGGCTACAAATGTATCCTCAACAAATTTCATTTATAAGAAACAATTTATATAATAATAAAAGTAGAGACAATTATTTTATGGCTAATATTTATTACTGATATTACTTGCGATCAACTAAAGGAAAGGTTTTCAGCTATGTTTTCTATAAAAAAAATAGTTCTTAGAACCTCGAAAATTGTTCCTAAAATACAACTGAAGTAACTTTATAAAAATGTGTTAGTTTATGTGCTACGTCTCCAAAATTGTGAGAATTAGCTAATCTGCTCTTAAAAAGGACATGTCAAATCTATATATAGCATAGGGGGTCCCATGAACATGTTTTGCACCGGGGCCCACGGACATTTAGATCCGCCATTTTTTAGAAAAATATTTTGTAGGAACTTTCAGAAATTAACAATTTTTTTTATGTTTTGTTTTAATAATCAAGGAATCAATTAATTTTGGATCGTAGTGATAATTGCTATTTCTTTAAGTATTTTGATCTCGTTGTTATAATTGTTGCTTGGGATTGTGTTGATTAGGATGATGAAAGAAGTTATATATTGTGCTGACTTTCTACATATACAGAAACTTAAACCTGAATTTCTTTTCTCTATTGTTAAAACAATAAAATTTAGATGTTGATTTTCTGCAAATTCAACAATGAACTGTATATTCGGATGTATATTATTTTTAGTTTTAAAAGTAAGTTTTCAGCTCTCATTTTGTCACAATTTAGAAAACAAAGTCAATCATCAACGTATCGGAAGCAGTGAAGGAATTCAGGTTTGTGATCTGAAATAATGTATGTTGCCTCAAGTTGATTCATAAATAAGTCAGCCAATTCAAAAGAGTGAGATTGAAACAAATCGTCTATATTTCTCTAAGAGATCTGATTATAAGGATTTAAAGAAAATAATAAAGTAGTCTCGGTCTCAGATATATAAAATTTTGTTACGGGTTTCGACCTTACCGTCATCATCAGACCCAAAATATATCGGAAAAAGATTAATTAGATTTACAAAACGGACAAACATGTTAATATTACCTTATAACTAGATGGCTACTACAAATTAAAACATAAAACGACTATACAATACTGAGGTTGAAATATTAAAAAGTATAGGTCTACTACGTAGACTTATGTTGAACCAAATGCATAAAAACTTCAATAAAAACTAGGAATCTAAAGGTAAACATTTTAAAATAATCAAATACTGTTGTACGAGTTGTAAATCTGATGATGAACGTAAGATCGAAGCACGTGTTACGGAATAAATTTTAAAGTAAAAATTTTTATATATTTGACTGAAACCAAGAACAGATTATTCTTTTCTTTAAAACAGATAAGATGTCTACAATTTTTTGATTATTCACATTTTTACGTCTAAGGAGGTTATATTGCCATGTCTATGAGTGGCAGGTTATGGTTCATTAAAAGATACCTTACTTTGGGGTTACAACCATATGAAATGCGTTAGAAATTCGACAGGATTCAAAAGTAAAGTATAGACGGATAATATTCATCATAATCAAATTTTGCTAAGCCTTAATATCATACACACATATATATATATATATATATATATATATATATATATATATATATATATATATATATATATACATTTGTAGCTGTAATGTGATGTGAATTTTTATATATATATATATATATATATATATATATATATATATATAATATATATATATATATAATATGTATATCGTATTTGCTGATGACGTATATTTTTACCATTATTATTTTGTAGCCCCAAGAATGTGGTCACATTACGGCTATAAATGTATCCTCAATAAATTTCATTTATAAGAAACAATTTATCTTTTATAAAACCCAAAAGATCAAATTTTTGTCAATATATTGGTATTAGAATCTGTCACCACCCTACTGTGGTTTTGTTGACAGAAATTAACTACCTATATTGGATGATTTATTTTCAACAATAACGAGAAGGCACGCAAAGATATTTTATTCTTTTCTCATGGACTCATAAATAACACAGATATAAAAGTATTTTGTATCACTCAAATGCAGTAGGAATTGGTTTCTGGTAGTTATGTTGTTGCTTTTCCCCATCATATTAGCTTTAAGGAAGTCCATAATGGTTTTTTTTTGTAATAGAACTTAAACACAAATCATCTCATTCTGTCACAATAATAACCCCGAATGGGAAATGTTTTCAATCGATATTTCTGTAAACTTAATATGTCACAACTTAACCCTGCTACTATTTTTCGATATACAGGATGTCAGTGTGACATTTAGATTTCCAAGATTGTAGCCAACATGTTTGCTATTAATTGTGCTCTTAACCATACAATAGATATATATTGAGTATGATGAATATTGTCCATCAATACTTTACTTTTGAATCCTATCGGATCGCTAACGCATTTAATATGGATGTTACCCCACAGTAAGGTACCTTTTAATAAATCATAACATGCCTCACTTAAGCTAGCTCAGCTAGTTACCTACTACTCGTAGACGTGGCAATCAGTTTTATTTGTAGAGTACTCGTCGATAGCTTTCACTCAAGACCTATTAGAACACTAACGCATTTCGCATATTTTTTACCGAAAAATATTAAACTTAATTTATTTTATAATTTATAAAACCCCATAGTTTGAACCATAAAAAACCAACCGGATATGACCTCTTTTATATTTTCTGACAGGCGCAGGTGCCTAGGCGTGGCAATCAAAGCGATTGGCGATTCGTGCTCAGGTGTTACTATATTTATTAAAAAATAAAATTTGGCTGCAAAATCTGAGTAGCCCTATTTTAGTGTTATTACAACTTTATAAAAAAAATACTTTTCATAATACCAAAAGCACAAAACTAACTTCTCCTATGACAAATCCTTGCCAATTGTCCTCCATGTTGGGCTAGATCGCCTAAAAGGGTTAAAAAACTACTCCCCTTTTTAGGATTTCAATGAATGTTAGCTACATTATATCCGAAAAAATAGCTTTGAAATCAAAATCTTTTACTGATGGTGAATTTATCAAGGAATGTATGGAGGCAGCCTCTGAAGTATTGTTCCCTTCTCAAAAACAACTTTTTTTCTAAATTTAGTTTATCCGGTCAAGTCCGGTGTTACTGTCGCCAGAAGAATCGAAGAGTTAGCGGCAGACACTGAAAATTCACTGAAAAACGTGCATGGAAGTTTGTATACTATTCTATTGCGCTCGACGAAAGCACAGATTTAAACGATACCGCATAAGTAGCTATATTTATTCGGGGCATTGATAATAATTTTGAAATCAGTGAAAAGATGGCTGCCCATTTTCCGATTAAAGGAATTACAAAAGGATGTGATATTTATAAGTGTTTGATGCCAGTACTGAGACAATATAATTTAGAATTGACAAACCTTTCTGCAGTTGTAATAGACCTAAATCAAAAATCCACAAATGTTGATGAGGTGATGAAAGTAATCATAAAAACTGTGAACTTCATTAAATCACGCGGCCTGAACCACAGAGAATTCCAAAATTTTGTAAACGAAATTATTAAATAATTATTATTTTCTGATATTCGTTGGCTGAGCAGAGGAAAATTACTAAAACGCGTTTTTAAACTGAAGAAGGAAATTGCCTCCTTCATGGCAACCAAAAGGAAACCAGTTCCTCAGTTTAGTGACCTCGACTGGCTGCGCGACTTTGGATTTCTCACGCAGATCACGCTGCACCTCAGTGACTTGAACACCAAACTATAAGGAAAGGAAAATCTCCTCAACAACTTACTTGAAACTATGGAGGCATTTGAGTTTAAAATGGATTTAGGGAAAAATCAGTGGTTGAAAAAAGAGTTTACGCACTTTCCTAAACTGAAGAGTTGCAAATGTACAGATGTGGATAAATATGTCGCAGCACTAGATTTTCTCAAAAAAGAGTTCCAATCAAGGTTTTTTTGACTTCAGAGATAATGAAAATTACACCAATCTCTTTGCCCGACCATTCAGTGTATTCGTTGAAGACACGCCAGAAAATTGTCAGACGGAGCTTATCGAATTGCAGTGTAATTCAGAACTGAAAGACAAGTTCGACATGGGTCTACTTGATTTTTATTCAAAATATGTCGGTCAAAACCCGTTTCCTGAAATCCAAAAACATGTCCAGAAAATGATGTCTATGTTTGGGAGCACATATGCGTGCGAGCAGCTGTTTTCTCGTATGAAGAATGTGAAGTCTAAAACAAGGTCGAGAGTTACAGACGCACATCTGGAAGGAAGTTTGCGGGTTGCAACTACAAAAATAAAACTAAATATCGACACACTTGTCAAAAATAAACAATGTCAAAAATCGTATTGATTGATTGAACTTTTTAACCAATATTGCACTTTGAAATTATATGTTTTTTATTTTATTCATATGGTGGTAAAGTGACGTGGACCATTGTGGCCCTTCGGACGATGTGAAATCGATTTTTGGCCCTTGACTAAAAAGGGTTGAAGACTCTTGGCCTAAAAAAACAAGTAACACTACGTTTTGCTTCAGTTAAAACATCAAAAAACATAGCATTTAAACATAAATCTGATTTAGAATTTAAAATTATAGAGTCTGAAATTTGTAAACATTATTTTAGGCTAGACTTCTTTAATTGTAAACTTAAACTTTCATAAAACCAGCTAGTCAACTCTTTTGGCGATCAGGATTTACAAATATTGCTTAATAATCTCAAATACGATATGGTTAAATGAAAACTAAAAGATCTTATCAGACAAAAATTCTTGTCCTTAGAAAAACTTATAACTCAAACAAAATTTGAAGTTTCGTGATTCAGATGAATTGGATTTCCTCAATATCTGCTTAACACATAACATTAAATACAGTCTTTCTGAGAGTGATGTTCGCGTTTAAACTTGATGTTCTATCTAGTAGAAGAAGTTTCATCAGATTTCAACTTAATGCATAATGTTATACATAATATTTTATTTAACTTAAAAAAAGTTTTATTCAAGTTTATTTTTTATTCTAGGATAATTTCATACAATTACCTACTAACCCATTTAATACTTTTGATAGAAAAACATCTAAACCAGGCTACAAAAAATCTTAATTCTAGCAATCTCAACATACCTAGATTATATAGGTTACCAAAAATGCATAAAGAGGAGATCCCCATAAGACCAGTAGTTACTTTTACGAACACTTCAATGTTCTTAATTGCCAGTTTCATACATAGGCTTATAAGGGAACTTTCAGATGTCACTCCGAAGTTTGGGGTATGTAATTCAATAATGGTATAACAAACTTAATGCACTCAACTTACCACCGAAATATCTGATCATTTCATTTGATGTTACAAATCTTTTTGCCATAGTTCTGATATATCAAACCGTTGAATTAGTAGGTAAGTAACCTTAGATGTAAAAATGTGAGTAATCAAAAACCTGAAGCCATCTTTTCTCATTTAAAGAAAAGAATATTCTAGTCTCGGTCTCAGTCAAACATATAAAAAATGTTTTGCTTCAAAATTTATTCCGTGACACGTGTTTCGACCTCACGGTCATAATCAGACTTACAACTTGTAGAACAGTATTTGATTATTTTAAACTGTTTACCCTTAGATTCGTTGTTTCTATTGACATTTTTATGCACTTGGTTCGATATAAGTGTAGGTACTAAGCCTATACTTTTTAATATTTCCACCTCGTCTTATATGTGTACTGTATACTGTTTTATGTTTTAATTTGTAGTGCTAATCTAGTTATAAGGTAATATTAAGATTTTTGTCCTTTTTGTAAATATAATTAGGGTTTTTCGGGGTGTCAATTAAGTACTTGTACAAACTTTAAGAGGTGATTCTTTGACTAATTTTAGGATGAAAAGTTCATATGAACATGGATCTGAAACGGCTTTGTTTCTGAGATACAGGGCGTCCAAAAAAACAATTTTATTTGGTTTTTTGCTTATATTTTTGTTAAGGAACATTACAATTGGACAAAATTTGGGATTCTGGGTATATTGATCACGAGAAATTCAAATATTAACTTAGTTTTTTATTTAATGTTACAGGGCGCTACATGCAGTATTGTTCCTAAATTTAATTAACCATAACTTTTTTGTGAAGCCTTTTATCACTTTTAACTAGGCAGACCTATTCTCCATTTAATTCTACATAAAAAAGGTGCTCTTAGTATTTGTCGGTAAAAGCAGCCACTTTGCATAAAAAAGGGTTTGAAGTTAAATCTGCGTTGAAATTTTTTAAATTTGATCATTTTCGAGATTTCGAAAAGTAAGCAAAAAAATATATATTTTATTGATTGTATTATCAGGTAAAAAACTTAAATCATTTACAAAACTAAAACTAAGCTAGTTAATAACTTTATTTTATAATAATTGTTGAAAATGGCCACCGCCTACTTCAACGCATGCAATAAGTCGCGTTAACATTGATTGCCGAACTCTTTCAAATATACCTGGCGTCTGATTAATAATGGCACAAGATTCAAATATCCTATTTCTTAGATCTTGTTCATTTTGGACTGGACTTTTTTAAACCAAAGACTTCAAGTGACCCCACAGAAAATAATCCAAAGGATTCAAATCTGGTGATCTGGGAGGCCAGGCTTATGGTCCAGCTCTTCCTATCCAACGGTTAGGGTAATTCTCGCCCAGAAATTGACGAGCAACGACACTAAAGTGTGGCGGAGCTCCGTCGTGCATTAACCACATCCTGTTTCTGGTTCTAAATCAACTTCTTCTGAATGGTTGAGAAGTTCGTGCTCCAAAAACCTACGATATTCTTCGCCATTAAGCCTTTGCGGAAGGATGCAAGGTTATTTTTCAAAATCTCGGTAATGATTCAATTTAAAAAATGTCAAAGCAGATTTAACTTCAAACCCTTTTTTATCCAAAACGGCTGCTTTTAGCGACAAATACTAAAAGTAACATTTTTATATAAAATTAAATGGAGAATAGGTCTGCCTAGTCAAAAATGACATAAAAGGCTTCACAAAAAGGTTATGGTTAATTAAATTCAGGAACAACACTGTATGTGGCGACCTCTAACATTAAATAAAAAACTAAGCTAATAATTGAATTTCTCGTCATCAATATACCCAGAATCCCAAATTTTGTGCAATTGTCATAGTCCTTAACAAAAATATAAGCAAAAAACCAAATAAAATTGGTTTTTTGGACGCCCTGTATCTCAGAAACAAACCGTTTCAGACCCATGTTCATATGAACTTTTAATCTTAGAATTAGTCAAAGAATCACCCCTTAAAGTTTGTAAAAGTACTTAATTGACAACCTGTATTTTAGGTCTGATGATGACCGTAAGGTCGAAACACGTGCCAAAGAAAAAATTTTAAAATAAAAATTTTTATATATCTGATTGAGACCGAGACTAGTTTATTATTTTCCTTAAATTCTTATAATCAGGTCTCTTAGAACAATATCGATGATTTCTTTGAAACTTATCTCTTTTAAACGTTTGCCTTTCTCAAAAATGTATCTCATTTAATGGTAAATTTGACAAAATAACCTGATGGCTTAGCAATGCGAAGTTCTTTAGCTCCTTTTTTATCAGAATCAGCTTGAGAAAACATACATTATTTCAGATATCAAACGTGAAATCCTTCACTGGTTCAGATACGTTGATGATTTTCTTTGTTTTTTAAATTGGGGCAAAATGGGCGCTGAAAATTTACATTTAAAACTTAAAATAATATGCATCCAAATATACAGTTCGATGTTGAGTTTGCAGAAAATCAGCATCTTAATTTTCTTGCCTTAACAATAGAGAAAACAAATTTAGGTTTAAGTTTTCTATATGTAGAAAGTCAGCACAATATTTAACTTCTCTCATCATCCTAATCAACCCAAGATAGCAGCTGTTCATTACTATGTTACCAGACTTTTAAATATACCTCTCCCAACCAACAATTAGAACAAGGACGTCAAAATACTTAAACAAATAGCATTTAATACAAGTATTTTATCAGTTTGTTTTTAAACTGTGAAATATATTTTTAGAAATATTTATAATCAACAGTAAAAGTTATGGTAGAAGCGGGGAACAAACCCGCAACTCTGGATTACGAATTCATTGCTCTAACCAATTGAGCTATCGTACTACTGATAAATAATTCGTTAGAACTTGTACAGGTTTTTCCTGTATATTTTTCCACCCACCGTCGTAATGTCGTAAATACAATTGGGTTTTTTAAGAAGATTTAGAATATTATATCATTAGTGCGAAAATATTATTGGAAATGTCAAATTTTCACAGGTTGTTAGTTTTTTTAAATGAAATACCCTGTATATTAAATCATATTCTTGAAGATCTTTTTTTTTCTAATTTCAAATATATATACTTTTAATATATTCTGTCAATTAGTTTTGGATATATAAGCATTTAAACTTTAAAGAAATGGTAAGGTAATTTGCGCTAAAACATAGTGAGCCATGGTCAAGACAATTGCAATGAACGGCGCACAGTGGGCCAGAGGGACCCTGTGATCTTGAAAAACTCGAAATATGTTTAAATGACAAAAAAAAATTTCATAAGTATTTGAATAATGAAAAATTGATTTTTTTGAGTTTATTTGACATTCATAAAACTTATTATTATACAGGGTAATCTCAAAAATATCTATATTACAAAACAGATCAGTCGTTTGAATTGACTGAAGTTAACAATGTATTGATAAATAATTTTGATAAGAATAACCAAAATTCAGAAACGATTTTTAAATTATATTTTATATAATTTTATATAATTTATATATTTATAAACCTAGTAACAGTGTGTGTGAGAATTTGATTAACAGTTGACAAACTTTTTTATTTTTCATAGACTTTTATTCCTAGTAAAACAAATAAATATTAACTATGGTTTAATTATTGATTCTTTGCTGTTACGTCATAATATGGCAACCGATGAATTCCATAAGATGACGCTTGGTGACATTCATGACGTAACGGCAAAGAAGTATCAGTAATTAAACTTTATCATTATACCTATAACAGTAACACTATATAAACTTATATAGTTCAATTTTTTTAACGTTCCCCTTTTGACATATATGACAAAATATGACATTATTGACATATTTATATTAAAATTTGACATAATAATTGTCAATTAAAGGCTGTCAAAGGTCAAAACGGGGGAACGGTATAAAAATTGAACTATATTTATTTGAGAAAAAACAAATAAAACGATATTATTAACAATAGAATAAAACTCATTTGTTAGCAAATAATATCGACAGTTATTCAGAATCACTGCTACTGTCACTACTGTCACGGTCGTTTAAAGATGATGGATTTGGATTAAATGATTTTAACAAATTTAATGCTTCTGGAACGAGTTTTTTCTTTACCGGCAATTTAAGTTTTCGTAAACTTGTAATGAAAGGATCGGAAGAAATCAACAAATTGTGGAAGACATCAATATTAGTTTCCACTCTGCTCATTTTTCTTGAACGATGTTCCCTGTATTGTCGATATTCTTTATTTCGAGCTTCTTGAGCCTCCTCCGATAATTGACCAATGGGCACAGGACATGATTGGATGATTTCTGCTCCATGGAGAAGAATTTTATGTATAGTGACAGGCATTTTCTACCATGGATACAGATGTATAAATTGTTTGGCGGTTTCTAAGGAATACGATTTAAAACTGTTTATATCAATGTTAAGTCCGCTGGCAATTACTTGTAGGATTACAAAAAAACGATATAATAAATTTTGATCTAAACGTGTTATTTCGGCAGAAATTTTGAAATTTTGAAAAAATTTTCGAGCGGTGTTACCGTCATTACTTGTCCCCACCCCTTGTTTTGTTTGATCTATAATTATACCTAAACGATTTCTAAAGTCTTTCTGAATTCTCTCTTTTTCTTCTTTAATTTTTATTTTATCTTCTCCACGAGCCTGCCATTTTTGTAAACTTAACCTGTAACTTATTTTGAGGAGACATTCAAGACAGCGAATCCACGCGTGTAACGTAGACATACCAAAATTTAAATATTGTTCCTTAATCGGTCTCTTTAAAATATCATCTATGGAATTCATTTGTGACGGTGAGGCCCCACAAATATAGCACGTTTGAGAAGATGTATCTGTCAAAGCACTGACCATTTTACCATCAATCATTGACATGATTAAACTATGATTTATGTTAACAGACACATGCTCACTCAGTACAATCCGAGTTTCGACCAATTTTTGTATTTCTGTATCCATGTTATACTTTTCAGTCTTAGATACTTGAATTGATTCTTTTAAAAACTGCATTTTTATAGGCCTGCAGTAAACAGTGGAAGAAGGCCGCGGATTTTGCCATACAAGAACTTTCTCATTTTTTAAATTTTTATAATATAATTCTAACGGAACCAAACAGGACAAAAGTAAATTAGTATCAGAAAACTCACCCTGAAAACCTTGCTTATACTCTTTTTGCCCTAAGCTACCATCACAACCCCACTTACTCAGCAAAGTAAATGTATAAGTATTTTGAGGAAAATTATCGGAGGAGAGGTCAAGTGCCAAGAACAATCTGGATACCGTATCATCCAGTAAAGATTGTAATGTGACAGAGACAGAGTGTTTAGTAGCAGTGATTTCTGTTGGATAGCAAGATTGTTTGGCCTTTCTTACAATATTTTATGATGGATACAAGTTTACATTACTTTCTTTTGCATTGTTTCTTAAGAGTTGATACTGACGCTTGGAAAGATTTGTATCTATTATCAAAGATAGTGCTTTTTCTGGAGACATCTGGAGCAGTGAACTTGTTGTATTGTTTTTATTTAATACTTTTAAATGTATAGCCAATAGACTTGCAGCTGCTGGCTTGCCGGAACCCCTCAGACCCATTTCTGCAGCAAATACGAGCTCATCGGTTTCACATTCTCGCAGTTTCTCGGTTCTCTTGTACTTTCCACCATAACTTAAACTATTAAATGGTACCTTTGGTCGACCCAAAGTAGAATTTTTTGGCTTGGTGCACGTTATTGTAATATTTGTTTCCAGCCATGCCGCATGACTTGTCAAAAACCTATTTGCGTTTCTATTGGCCGCTTGCCATTTTTTTCGGAATTGAACGAAATAATTATGTGCCAAAGATTTTACCCGTTTTTGGTTCTGATCTCGACAATTTGCACATAAAATATTAGATAAGATATCTTCTATGGCACGTTCTTGATGACGGGATTCATATAGTGATTTTATCTGAATTGAATGTCTAATTTCTAAAAAAAAAGCGCCATATTTTACAAATTTGTTAAAAAGAATATCTAACTCAGAAATAGAGAAATAAAAGTACAACGAAAGTGTAAAATCACTGAGCGATGTATTTGAACTTGGCCGCCATCTTGGTATTCAAAATGGCGGTCATTTCTAGTAATTGGGTAAGTACTTAATCTATTTTTCATAAAATGTTTTTTGTTTCACTGCAATCAGTCATTTATTAGGAGAGTTACATATATGAATATTGTGTGCTTGTGTGTTTTCAGAAAATATAAAAATTAAAATGATATACTTAGTTATCTAAAAAAATATTTTTTTGAAAAAGGAGCAGGTTTTTATTATACAGCAAACATTATGAGATATTAGTAGAACTTTTAATAGTAATGGTAGTCCTAACAAATGCTAACATTTTAAGATATTGCTTAATAAAGTCAGAAAATAGTTTATTGTGATATTTTTTTATAAGCTGAATGCTGATTATGATCTGGTTGTCTTTAAGAATTAGTTTATCAGCGTCAAAAATGGATAAAAACTCACCTTCGATGGTTTCTTGCATTTTAATTTTTGTAAAAAGATAATTATCTTATAATAACTGCTCGATTTTTAGCCGACAAAACTATTAAAATATCATATAACAGTACAAGAATATTACTGACAACAAACTTTGAAAATTATTTCTGTCATTACTATGACAACCACTCGACTTGTTACACTTGTTTCCGAATCTGCATGGCCTACTTAACCAATTTGTGATAATAAATAAAGGCAAAATACGAAAATGATTTTTGGACTTTTTAAATAGTTTAGGGTATTTGTGGCCCACAGTGCGGCGCCTAGTTTCTATCATAGACGGTTTCC
Source organism: Kuschelorhynchus macadamiae (assembly GCA_030620095.1). NCBI lineage: Eukaryota > Metazoa > Arthropoda > Insecta > Coleoptera > Curculionidae > Kuschelorhynchus > Kuschelorhynchus macadamiae. Next base: position 842,737 of record JAUTXW010000779.1, on the reverse strand, counting down.
AGATAGACCAACACCGACTTGTAGGACAATATTAAACATCTCTAAACAATTGGATGAAAGAAAAATACTTAAGCGAAAAGTTAGAATAGTGGAAAGAAACAATACCATAAAAAATCAATAATATAAAGTAGGTAAATAATAATATTAGCTTAAAGAACTAAGTTTTGGTTTTCTATATAGCCTCCTTGGTTTATAATGCATTTTTGAATATTTCTTCTAAATTTTCTGTGTATGGATGCGTAGATAAAATGAGGGGATTGGGTGTTTAAATCGTCGATTGTTTGGACTATATTTTGCTCTAAAGCTTGGATGGTTCTTGGCTTACTGTAGTATATCTTGTTTTTCAGATAATCCCACAAACATATGTCCAATGGAGAGAGATCGAGACTGTTTGCTGGCCATCTTATTGGTCCATGTCTTCCAATCCAAAATGCATACCTGTCATTTAAAAAATTGGTGTCCGGCTGGACATTATGAGGAGGGGCACCATCTTGTTGCCATATCAAATTTAGATATGAATTAATCGGTAGTTGTTCTAAATGCCCCTCGATTTAGTTTTCTAATAACTCCTGATACCTTTGTCCGGTTAAATTCCCACTTAAGAATATAGGTCCAATAACATTATTGTTAAGAATGCCACACCAAACATGTAGGGACCAAAAATGCTTATTTTTGCGGTTAAACATGCCTCCAGTGGTAAATGTTGCCTCGTCAGTGAAAATTATGTTTTGACAGATTTAGTTGGTTCATCATAACACGTTTTTCTATTTCTTGGCAGAAGTGTAATCGGTCTATTTTATTTTGATCGGTTAATTCTTGAGTAGGTAAAAACTTATATGGCTTATATTTATAATGTTTTAGACCTGAGTAGATTTTATGCCATAATTTGTTAAAAAAATGTAGCTGCATCGGAAATTGAGTGCTCAGGATTTTCTAAAACGAGAATAAATAAGATAAATAAATTATTTTAATACAAAAGTTTCAAAATTACCTTCAAAATATAATAAAATATTTAAATCTTCTTCAGCGTTTCTTTCCGTCTATGATATTCGTTACGAGCTATCAATGCATTTCTACTATGTAAATAAAATAATTCTATCATGTCGAGTTTCTCTTCTTCCGAATAACCCATCGTCCAACGTATTAGATATTAAAAATGTTCGTAAAAAGATACTTCTGACCGGTAAACGTTAAAAAGGCGTCGTTCATTGCAATTGTCTTGACCGGCTCACTATGTTTTAGCGCAAATTACCTTACCATTTCTTTAATGTTTAAACGCTTATGTATCCAAAACTAATTAACAGAATATATTAAAAGTATATATATTTGAAATTAGAAAAAAAAGATCTTCAAGAATATGATTTAATATACAGGGTGTTTTATTTAAAAAAACTGACAACCTGTCAAAATTTCACATTTCCAATAATATTTTCGCACTAATGATATAATATTCTAAATCTTCATAAAAAACCCAACAACTTTTGTATTTACGACGTTTCCGTATCTATTCAAATAAACTCTCTAGGTGGGTGGAAAAATATACGGGAAAACTCTGTACATATTGAAACACACCAGTATCATAACCATTGTTGATCGTGCCAAATATTCTAACCCCATGGAGGGTACCCAATAGCGATGTCAGATTTGACGTCCTGACTGGAACGCTGTGCCATAAGATTAGAGTATTTGGCAGGATCAACAATGGTTATGATACTGGTGGGTTTGAATATGTACAAGTTCTAACGACTTGCTTATCAGTGGTACGATAGCGCAATTGGTTAGAGGAATGGACTAGTGATCCAGAGGTGCGGGTTCGATTCCCGCTCGTACTGTAACTTTTACTGTTGATTATAAATATTTCTAAAAATAGCATTTAGTATTTGACTGATTCCTTGATTATCAAAAAAAAAAAACATTAAAAAAATTGCTTTTATGTTAATTTCTGAAATATCCTCTAAAAAGTGTTTCTAAAAAATTTTTAATGTAAGAGTCTGTATGTCCTATCAGTGGATTGTAAATTTTTAAGATATATCGAGTAATGAGTATATCAAACAGAGAAAAAAGTGGCTAAAAATTGCAAAATATAACTTTAAAATATCTATTGAATTGGGGATTTTTCCATAAGAAATGTGTTGGATCTTTTGTTTCGTCAAACATAAAAACCTCCTTGTCCTAAATAAATACTCATTTTCGATATACATCCAACGTTCGCGCCATCCCGTTAATGCTTGTTTTGTTTTGGTATATTTTTTCGCTATTTTTTTTCAGCAATAACTGTTAAGCTTATAGGATATGCAGTAACATATGTGTTTATTTAGAAGAACTTATAGTAACAGTCCATGTTTCTAAATTTCCTTATTTCCGTTTTATCGTTTCCCGTGTTTATTTTCGATTTATTGTAAGAATTTTATAATTTTACACGATTTTACATCGAAACAATTAATAATAAAATGCTATTTGAATTCCATTTTTTTAAACTATTTTTTGTATTTCATTACTTCCCTGGTAAAAGGGAACTATTGTGCTGGTGAAAAAGTCACCCTTCGAGATTTTTTCAGATATTTTCTTTCAGGGTCACTAGACGCCGAAAAACATGTTTTCTCAACTCCATCGGTCTGTCTGGTCGCAGCATTGTTAAAAAATCTACTTACCCGATTAATTTAAAATTTTGGTCAAAAGTTAAGGATCATATGGGGATGACCTGGTAACATTTTGATAAAAATCCAATGTGGCGAAACAAAATGACGGCCTAATGAAATGTTTAACCAATCTACTATGTACCTACATAGTACATGTAAGAATTTACTGACACAATTTTGGTACGACTTCAAGATGGCGAAACAAATTTTAAAAATTCTGCCTGAAGAAACTGCTTTTCAAGTTTTGTGCAATAATTAATTAGTATACAGGAGAACTGTGGTACGAATTTAATAATATATTTGTAATAGTGAAAAAATCACCCTCTTACATATCTTCCTATTTTAGCGTTTCTAAATTGCTAATATTATGTTTTATTGATTTCGTCGGTCTGTATGTCTGTCTGTCTGCCAATTGACAGCATAACTTAAAAACTACTTACTCGCTCGACTTCAAATTTTGGTCAAAAATTAATGGTCATATGGGGATGACCTGGTAATATTTTGGTGAAAATTCATTATGGCGGAACAAGATGGCAGCCTAATGAAATGTTAAAGAGTTATTGAAAAACTGAGTATCCAATTTACCTCAAATTTTGTATAAAAATCAAGTGTTATATAGGAATGAAATGGTAATATTGTTATGAATCCAAGATACCAAAACAAAATGGCGGCCTAATAAAATATTTAAAAAATCAGCCTAAAAAAAATAACTGTATGTTTAAATGAAATTAATTGAAATGTTTAAAAAATCAACGTATAAAAATATCCTTATTTAATCGAACTGAATTCAATATTCAGATCTCGTGGAGTAAAGACTCCTGAAGAGTCGGATAGTAATTCCAATTTGACATGGTCTAATCCCAAGAACCATGATTTCTTCACTACTTATTCACCAAATGAAAAAATATGTGTTCCTAAATGTCTATATAACGAACTAAAGATTCATAACAAGGGAAGTTCTGGGTAAAAGAAATTTACTGATTTTCCTTTTTAATTCTATTTATACAAACTTTCATTGTGAAAGTCAGCTTCAAAATTTTCGAGATCTAAGTCTAGGTTCAAATTTTCGACGTCCCTAAGAAAATGAAGTCAAGAACTGGCGTCTCCTGTACATAAATTTTTGTTCAGTCACGATAACTAACATTATATGAAAAGGGCCCTGTATCCTATGAATATTTATAAAAAATCAGCGACTGCATTTATTAAATGAAAATAATTTTTTCTATTATATGTACTTCTCTTTTCACTTTCACGAAAAACCCCCTCTTTTTTTAGTCGAAACTGATTTTAACTTTTTTTAGTAGTCACTGATTTTGATGAGTGATATGTTATTAAAAAAACCAAAAATTTTTTTTGGTTGCTAAATTATGTAGTGTTTGCCCCCCCCCCAATAACTCTATAAAAAAAACAAAATGAAGATCGGCTATGGGTTATATTTGAACCTTATGCTTTGATATTGGCAAACCAAAGACCGACTAATTCTACTCCGAATAGATGCTCCAACAAATGGAAAATAACACACCACTAAATCGGTCTCAGCTTTGCCGTCTCTCAGTAGAGTTGGGATCTATCGAGGAGTATGAACAATCCCTGATCAAACCCAAAAAAAAACCATAAGCCATAAGCAAAAAGTTCATGTTAGAAATAAAAAACAAACAATTTATATTTACTAAAGTTATCGTTACCTGGTGTCATAATACCCAAGTAATATTTTATCCAACCAAAATTTATATAAAAAGGTAATCAAGATGTATTAAGGTTTCTTAGAGAAACTTGTGTTATATAAACTGTTCTTTTTTTGTGCCATCTTAAGTCAAAATTTGGTTTATAATAGGTTTATGATAACTTGACAATCTATAGTTATATTCTACCACCCAGAAAGTTTTTATAACTTGCTTACTAGTAACTTTAAGCCTTAAATTACTGGGGATACATAAGGCGTGTTTTATAAAGGCATAGATAACTATTTTTTATATCTAGCAGCGACCGTACAACGTATTCGTTATATTATTTTACTATAGCTCCCAGTAAAAAATAGATTTATAAATAACTTTTATATCCGTATTTAGTGATTTAGCCAGTAAGCCTACTTTTTAGCGGTACTTGAAACTTTTTCGATCCGTACCATAACAGAGGTTAAACCAAGAATACTCCAATTTCCTTCTCAGAGAGGTATTAGAGTAGGATAATATAAACGTGAATAATAATAGTTTGCCTACTATTAAATAGAGATTGATAAAAGGTTGCGACCCTTAATTTTCCAAATATTGGAATACAGTATATTTAAAAAGGAATATGTAGAATATAGAAAGTCATCTACATAAAACATACTATAATATTAACATCACCATCAATACCTTGTGATGGCGCTATTTCATAGTCTCGGTTTATAAAGAATTCATTAGAAATTTTCACTTATAATCTCCCTAGTGCTTGAATTATTACTGAAAATTTCTTCAAGGTCACGAATTTTTTTCGAAAATTACCTAAAGGTCCCGGTTTTTGTTTAATATGTGGTGGTTGTTTTTTAGGAGGGGTACAACATGTCATTTTATCAGTAATATGCGCAGCATTTATTTATTCATTCCAAACAATAATAGTACCCAAAGAAACTAAAGTATACATATTGTTGATTGATGCTACTCACCAACTTTTTTAATTTTGAAAGAACAAACCAAATAGTGAGTGAAATGAAATAACATCTACTAAATGTAACAGACGAAAAAAGTACATCCGCTGTTTTTCATGTAGGTGGCGTTGTTTTCACCAGATTAATTAATCGATGGGCTATTCGGTTTAAAGGCTCTCGTTATCTCTTTACTATGATTCTCCATTTAAGCGCTTCAAGAGCTATATTGCTGTTACAAATACTTTGAAGATATTTAATAATAAAATTCTTATTAGTATAATACAGTAACATCACTGTTACTTCTATAAACAATAAAATATTACTTAGGTAGACTTATAAACAAGAATCATACTTGGATCTGAGTGATTTAAAATTAATCTTTAAAAGAGATTATATTCACGAATTTAAAATATGTTGGTAATTGAAATACTTTTTAGTATAGTCATTATTTACTTCAAACACCTGTAAAGTACTTGAATTACTGTACTTGACAATAATCAAGTAAAATTTCCAATTACTTGATACTTCAAATACTTTTAAAACTGGAAAGTACTTGTTACTTGTTGATGCTTGCACAGGTTCCTGGTACTTGTAGGTACTTCAATTACTTTTTGTCAGTACTTATGACAGCTCTGTTTTGTGGTCATGTACTGTCTGTTTAAACAAACGATCTGTTATGTACTGTAGTCACAATAACCGTAAAGACTATGTTATTTGGTATAGCATAATATTATGTTTCTTTTCAGACCAGCCCAAATATATGTTGCTTTGCACACTGTACATTCTAGTAGGCCTTGCTCTTACCTCCACCATCATAGAGTTGGTACGGCGTCAATATGCACAATCATGGAGGCAGCTCCAGGCGCTAAGGGGTCCTCTTGCGGAGAACTTCCGGAAGCTAGCTGACAACGCCCCAGGATTAGATGTTCTAGCATTTCAACAAGATCTGATGAAGGTCCTAACTGTGGTAAGTAGCACGAAATGGATGCCGACTTTAACATGGCTACAGTATGTGGGAAAATTATCTCGAGAGTAAAACAGTTATGACAAAATCCGACAAAACTCCAGAAAAGATATTTCTGAGCTGACATACTTTCACATCTATTCCTAGGAGTCCTACGATCAGTTTTTCCCAATAATAGGAAAAAAAAACATTTCGTAGGTTCGTGTCTGTGCTGATGTGCATCTACGTATATGAGCCCAGAGATAAGTTTGGATTTGACTTGTGCATTATGTACTGTGTACATAAAGTCTGATGCACAAATCTTGGGTTAGAGAAACTATGCGGGCAAAAAATATGCCTTGCAAATATTAAAGGTCCTGACGAGTCGAATAAACTGGTCAATATACCGCGTGTAACAACGCAGAAAGCGAAGTGTATTTGGTTTAAAGCTCTGTCCTTTCAGATGTCACACCCCAAGATCCGTACGATGGGCAAAACAGGGTCGCCCATCGGAAATGAAACATCACTAGTTTTGGGTATTTAAGCTGATATTAAAAAAAAAGCTCGGACACGACCTTTTGGTTTTTGAGAGGGCACTTTTTAGGCGTTTACGCAAACCCCTATTTACAACCCCTCGGGCAGGGCAAGATTCCCGCTCTAAATATTAAATGGAAATGGAGGCCGAGTGATTCGAAGGATCTTTCCATCCGTATGTCATTGCCAAAGTTTGAAGTCACTGCTATGATCAAAAAAAAAAATGGCGGCGCATCAAAATTTCAAAAATGTGAATTTACAAAATCGAATGGAATTGAAATAATTAATTTATAAAAATGATAATTTTGTGAATTTTGTAATAGCCAGACCAAAAATAGGTTAAAATAAATGTTATTAATTTTTTTGGTTTAACTGATAGCAAACTTACTAAACTGTCATTTCAGTAATTCACGATATTGAAATGTTCGTTAAACTAAATTTTCATCCAACGTCACGAAGGGGGGAGAGATTCACCCCAAAAATATAAAGAGATTCAAGTTGCATCCTCCTTTGAAATATCTTTCGATTCTCTGCACAAAGACACCTAGTTTATGCCGTAACACTTTATTTGCAAAATTTAAAATGAAAAACGTATTCAATAAATCGAATTTGTAAAGTACTCGTCTCCTTCGTACTTTGTAAAAAATGAAGCGTTTGGCATATCTACGTATTGTAAAGAACAGACAAAAAACTACAAAAGTGTCGTACTCTCTATCAGTCCGTATTAAACCAGGATGTAGTAAAATAGTGGCAGTTAATTTATTGATACCATTTACGTGGTTGGTACTTATTTTACATCGCTCGTGCATAGAAATCGTTTACTCAAAAGACGAAAGAGTGGCATTTATTTCAATCTTCTTCGCAAATCATGAATCTGGACACAGAACCGCAGAAATTTTAATCAGCGGCATCCTGATAAACATGTCCATCGGAAGTATGTCCTTGAACTGGTGCAAATATTTATAGTAACTGGATCGGTAGGTAACAAAAAGCCAGATATTGCGAATCTAGTGGTCAATAAAGCGGCGAAAGTAGCTGTTCGTGGACCCACATTTCTTATTTAAGTTATTGCAGTGACACAAATCCGAGAATTTTTCATGAGATGTATACGCAAAATCCACAAAAGTTGAACGTTTGGACTGGAATCTTCGGTGACCATGTAGTAGGTCCCTTTCTCTTACCAAAAACTGGGAAAATTTACTTAGAACTCTTGGAAACTGCAACCGATCCTGCCATAACTAAGATAGTGAAAAACGATGGACGTTATGCACAAAATGCTATGTTTGAACAGGAAGGTGCTCCACCGCATTAGGTACGAGAATATTTCCGGAAAGATCGATTAGTAGAAAGCGTGTTATTGGGTGGCCATCAAGATCTCCAGATTTGAACCCACTGAATTTCTTATGGGGACACTTAAAATCAAAAATGTATGCCAGTCAACTAACAAGCTTACAAGATCTACGGGAGCGAATAACTAACGAATGTCGATTTACTTGACTGTGTAAAATATCATTACCATTTCAATTTTGTAAATAGTGTCTATAAATCAGTCAAATACATTCATCCTCGTGTGTCATGGCATAGACTAAGTATCTTTGTAAAGAAAATCGTTATTTGTTTCCAAATTTTTTTGTTTAGATTTTTTTTTGTTTTAACTGGTACAAATAACAAATTTATCAAATTGTTATTGTGATCACTTTATTGTTTTCAATTCTAGTAACTTTTGAACTAAAATAAATGCGGTTTTTTGTAAATTTAGCTTAAATACCTAAAACTAGCGATATTTGGTTTTCGATGGGCCATCCTGTATATGTACAGTGAACTCTCTCTACAACAGACATTCGCCGTGCAACAGGAAATGTCCGTTGCGTACAAGTGTCCATTGTGTGGAGTACATAAAATAAAATATATTTACTTGTAATGTGTTATAAAATGATGTATTAAATGTATTATTTTTTAAATAACGTGTCAATTGTTGTTTGCCTTGAAGCAGTAAATTTATTTTTAACAATTTGGGTTTTCACTTTACACACGACTTTTAAGATTATTTTCTCTTATTATAGAGTCTGCAGATAGGACAAAACGATTTCGATATTCCTCAGCTTTTTAGATGCCTCATTAATATGTGTAATATCCGTAGTAACCATTGGTTAATCGATTGAAATTTCAAATTCAAATGTTTATTGGTAATAATATATGTGTACAAGTCAAATAAATTGTATTGTTAGTTTCAGTAAATGATATTTAATATGTTATATCAATTAAATACATCGCAATGTCATAACTAATAGTTGTGATAAAGTCTCTGCGAAGTGAAATAATTTTAGCGGCTTTTGTTCCGACATGAAATATAAACAAAAACTCTAAAAGATGGGTTAATTAACAATAGGCTCATTTTATGAAAAAATAGAGAAATATTTTTTTTTCAAGCCGGACACTGTTCCTTCAAGTGTCTAGAAAATAACATTTTTTAAATTTTTAAATTGATATTTGATAATACAAAAAAAATACTTGTTACGGTCGGTTTTAAAGCATCGAAACGTCTTGGCGCTCGCCGAGCGGAGCTCTATTTTCAAAGTTAAATTAAAATTAATAATAATACAGGTAGAGATGACTTTTTTATTGGAAATCTCTCTCTCTTTAAAAAACTTTTTTTAAAATTCCTTAAATGTTAATAGTTTCCAAGTTATTTGCAAAAAGCTAAACTCCTTTTTTTATCTTAATTTATTAATAACTTTTGAAATTGTTGATGTACAGGTTTGAAACTTTAGCACATTTTTCTAGATGTCATTCCGAATCCAATGAGATTTCACTCAAATTTTTACTAGCAGTAGCAAGAACTAACACCATTATAAGTTTGCAAACTAGACTATCAATACATAAATATACAGTGTGTCCCAGATTCGCTTCTCTATATAGGGATCTCGGCTCCTATTATACCTACAGCAAAGGTTAAATGGGGAAAGTTTTAGAGAAAACTTATTGCATTCGATATCTGGCTTCAGATTTACGATCGATCAATAAGTTTGGGAAATATTGGCGAAAAACCGAAAATGGCGGATTTCGTTTTTCGCCAATATATTCAGAACGATAAATTTGACAGCTGTCAAAATGTGACATTATTACATTTTTAAGACAAATAAGGTGGCGAATACGACACGTCTTAATGGTTTTTTGTTTACCCGCAACCCGCCTCAACTTTCACTTTTCTTATGACCGCCATATTGGATTTTTCGATTTTTGGAAAGAGCCTAAAATTTCCAGTCTAGTGATATCTCATAAGTGCATTAAAGATTTTAGTGTCATCAAAATATCACACTTCGTAAATTAGGTTTCAATGTTTTTAAAGGAGGCCATGATTTATTTGTTACAAGATTACATTAATAAGTAAGTAATGTTTTGAACGCATTGAATTTTCAATACAACATGAACGTAAATAACGACTTAAAAAATCTAAATGAGCTTTAACTACTTTGTAAGTGGGTAACATTAATTTACAAATCTGCAAAATGACGTCCATTTGCATCGAGACGTTTTTGACAATTGGTGACTGTTTTTCGTACAACCCTGGTAAGTGTATTTCGGTTAATATTTCTATGTGTCCAGAACTCTTTGTCTCAGGATTTCTATGGTCACGGGAGGATCAAATTCGTAGATTCCATTCTTCGTGTGACCCCAGAGATAGAAATCCAAGGGCGACAGGTCAGGGGATCTAGGAGGCCAACACATTGGACCATTTAAAGAAGTTATTCTTTCGTCAAACTGCTCTCTTAAGAAGTTCCTGACTTGAATGGTATTGTGAGCCGGACATCCGTCTTGTTGAAACCAAGTTCTTCTTAATTCATCTTCCGTTAGAATAGCTCGTAAGGCTGGTACAACCTGGTTTCGCAAAAGCTCTAGTTACCTCTGCCCGTTTAGGTTGTGGTCAAACAAAAATGGTCCAATAAGTCGATTTCCTGAAATGATTAATAATTTATAAATAGGTGCCCAACAGTCAAGGGCGGCAGGGTCGGCCGGGTGGTACAAGAAACTATAAATTATAAAGGGAAAATTATCTTTATTAAAAAGTAGATATTTTCTTTCCAAAAATAATTATCGAAACATCCCGTAATGAATGAGCTTGTATACAGTTGAAACCTATTCAGCTTTATTATGAAAAAGAAAAACATATTTGGTTAGCGGAAAGTAATAGCCGTAATAAATTATTTTGTTTGTATTGCATATTAATTTCGGAAATGCTAAATCAATTTATTTCACTGATATAATAATCTTAAAGAAATACACCCTGCCTTAATAAAACATAAAATATCAAAAGAACAAACCCCTTGCGCTTTAAAATTTAAATTATTCGGAAATACAGCTGAACGCCTTTCTATAAATCATAATGAAAATCGAAAAATAATTCGACATCTGATTAATATGGTATTTTTTTCATAACGCAAGAACTAGGCTTCCTGGGTAATAATAAATCATTAAATTCAGACAATCAAAATAATTTTAGAGAATTAGCTATGTCTGCAGAAAATTTAGATAAAGTGTTAATAAATTTATAGAACCCAATTCTATTTTTATAGGTTCTTCGAAACTACAATACAAAATGATTGAATAAAAATGTAATACAATATCAAAAAAGTAAGTTGACTGACTAGAGTAGAACGTTTTACTTTTTCTTTTATTAGATTATACTCTTTTAGTATCATTAAAGAACTAAACGAAAAAAAAAGATTGTTATTTGACCATCATTTGGTGCCTATTTAAAAAAGTTTGGTTAGATTAACTTAACAATGATCCCACACCAAAGGTTACTTCCAAATCTGATCTGTAGACGTCTCTCTGCCACTTCGTGAGGATTTTACACAGCTCAATGATGACGGTTGTGCCTATTAAAGACTCCACAATTCGTGAACCTGCTCTCATCGGACCACAATACGTGATTCACAAAATCAGGATTTTCATTACATCTCCTATATCACTCACAGAACTGTAGTCGTCTTGGAAAATCAGTTTCCTTGAGTCCTTGTACTATTATGGGTTTGTATGAATGGTACTTATTTTTTTTAAACTCTCTGTACTGTTGATTTTGGCACATTAGTTTCCTGTTCTACCGATGCACTAGGGTTTTCGTTAATACCTTGTAAAATGTTTCTGTCTCGATTTTCATTGTTATTATTGTATCCGCTTCTAGGTTGTTTGAAGGCACCATGGTTAATTAAATTAACTACGATTTTCCTGAATTGGGTTTTATGAGACTGCCGTCGTTCGAGGTACATCTCCAAATACCTTGCTGAGGTAACGTTGGCGTTTCTGTATGATTGAAAGTACAGAGCTAACATGTCAACCTTTTCTTCATTTGAATACGGAATGCCGGCCATTTTCAATAGGTTTTGACAATTTATGTATCAGATTTATGATTTTATTGGGATAAAAGCGGACCTACTACTTATTAAAACACAGCTTTGATACTTTTAACTATTTAACTGAACGTCAAAGTCAAAATCCAATTTTGTTACAGATAAATCATGGCCTCCTAATGAAAGGATTGAGAGCTAACATTACTTTAAATCATGGCCTCCTTAGAAAAAACTGAAACCTAACTTTACGAAGTGTAATATTTCGATGATACCAAAATCTTTAATGCACTTGTGAGATATAACTAGACTGGAAATTATAGGCTCTTTCCAAAAATCGAAAAATCCAATATGGCGGCCATAAGAAAAATGAAAGTTGTGGCGGGTTGCGGGTTAACAAAAACAATGAAGACGTGTCGTATACGCCATCTTATTTGTCTTAAAAATGTGTCCGAATAATGTCACATTTTGGCAGCTGTCAAATTTACTGTTCTGGATATAGTGGCCAAAAACGAAATCAGCCATTTTCGGTTTTCCCCGATATTTTCAAAAACATTTGATTGATCGTAAATCTGAAGCCGGATATCGAATGCAATGAGTTCCCTCTAAAACTTTTCCCATTTAACCTTTGCTGTAGGTACAATAGGAGCCGAGATCCCTGTATAGAGAAGCGAATCTGGGACACACTGTATACGTATGATGAACTAATTAAGAATATCTTTAATTTAAAAATTTGCTAATTAAGAAAAAGTTTGGTGCCGACTTTACACAAGGAATAAAATACTGTTTATTACTTTTTAGCGCATTTTTTAAAGTCTTTTTTATTCTTTTTATAAAAATTGTTTAGTTTTTTTTTCACTAAAGGAACTATTGCTCTGGTTACTCTATTGTTAGACAGCAGTAACCTTTCTTTCCTTAAACTTGATTGACTGGATCGTTAGTTGACAAAAATCCATTATCAACAATATAAATAAAACACTTTAAACTGTTTTAGATTTTCACTTTTATTCACAAGTTGTGACAAATGTTTCGCTAACACTATAGCTTCGTCAGATAAACGGTATTTAAAAATATAAAAGAAAAAGGTAAGCTTAAACACCGCTTGTCTGATGAAGCTACACCGTTAACGAAACATATGTCACAAGTTGTGAATAAAAGTGAAAATCTAAAACAGTTAAAAGAGTTTTATTTACATTCTTTCTTTTCTTACTGACGAGTATCGGTCAGTCTGCCGATAGGTTTTCAGAGAAAAAAAAACAATGGACACCCCTCTTATATGGAGATACCTAATTAATATGTTCATAGGCAAAACACCTTAATTTTTGTTAGAAGTTGCTGCTTTACAAAAACAATGTTGTAGTTTGCAAAATTTTCTGGTGATACTAAAATGAAAATAAAATACACTTGACCTATTTTTATTTAAAGGCCAACGCGCTTATTTCTTATTGTTAAAATTGAATTTTAAATTCACCATAACCTCGAAACTGATTATTTTATTTGGCATAACAAAAGCCCAAATATTTAAATTTCAATTTTTGTTACATGTCGGACGTAAACTTTACGAACTGCTTTTGTTTTGGTAATTTACGCCAGTAAACATTACATTAAGTGTCAAATTAAAGAATGTAAAGTATGACTTTTACTGCCCTATCACTAGTTTCCGCTGCCTGTTACTGTTTATCCTAAAAATATGGTTTGCTAGAGGGAAGTATATAATTTGCTAGTAATATTTAGAGGATAATCTCAGTGTTTTTCAATTTTGCAGACGTCATTGCTAAGAAGTTCTTTCAGCTGAGATACAAATGAAAATACACTGAAGGAATTAAACATTTACGTTAACTATAACCTACCTACATGGTTGTCTAACAAATGGTAAACACCCTTATAATTTTAGAGAGGAAGAAGGGTAATTTAACATACACATAAACAACTGAACATTAAATAAAAAGCTACGCGAAAAAAGTTATGGCTATTTTGCTTATTTTAAATAGAACACCCAGTATATTATAGCATTTTTGGTTTTTTTCAAAAATTCTAAACACTTTTGATGTAAGAAATTAAACCTTTAATGTTAATAGTAAACAGTTGAAAATTATTCAGAATACAAGAGTTCTAACACCACAACTTGTTACGTTCTGGACGCCCGTTTCGCTAACTAAGTTAGCATCATCAGCAGATGATATAAACTAAAGTAGCTTATCCTAACCGAGACTACTTATAGGTAAATGTGGTCACACTTGGTTGCACCCGACTGCACCGTTGTCAAGTAAGCAATAGAGGGGCCTATAGGGAATAGGCCCTCTGTCTTTATTTAGTGCTTTCTTACCACATTTAACTATTTCTATACTCTCAAATGCATCCAATAATCTATCATTAGATACATTTTTTATTAACTTAAGATTATTTGTTCCTATTAGGTTATTGTTTTCCAAAGCATGTTGGGCAACGCTTGACTTTTTTGTTCTTCCATATCTTAAACGTGCCATGTATTCTTTAAAACGAATGTTTATGGATCGTTTAGTTTGCCCAACACATTTTAGGTCGTAGAAATTACAGCTAATTTCATAGATGTCACTCCTCTTTTTCACGTCGACTTTGTCTTTAGGGTTTCCAAGGAGATTTTTCAAACTATTCTCCGTTTTGTAGGCTACTCTAAAACCTACGTTTTTAAATTTTTTTTTAGACCTCGCGTATATCTGGGTTCATATGGAATTACTATGAACTTATTGGGAGCCTCAGATGCTTGAAGAGCAGTGGCGTCTTGTAATATTTTCATGAATTTCTTGAAAATTGACAGTCGAAAATCAGTATATCGGCTAATTTGCATTATTGTAAAAACTATTTGATGGTAGGTTGGAAATTAATATTTTTGAAATTTGGAATTTGAGGTTTGTTGTTTAGAAATATAGTTCATACTGAACAGAGTGCCATCATAGGCTGAGTAATTATTGCGGCTGGGTCCTCCCATGGCTTCTGGGTCACCTGTGAACTCGGAGAAATGAGTGTTATTTTTTTTAGTTATGGTATTTAAATTAATTGGGTTAGTTTTTCTTATAGGTACGTTATCATGCAATTGTAACTTATGATGGTGAGAAAACCCAACCGAAACGTTGCAGCGTTTTGGGACTGTTTATTAATTTGCCCTGTAGCTTGATTTCTATTAATTCCATTCGAAAGAAGGTCGTTAAACTTGGTTAAATCTTGTACCTCTAGGATACCACTGTCAACATTGGTGCATTGATTGAGAGTTTTATTCTCAGTACTGCAATCAGTAGATACCAAATAATGTTGGCTAAAAGATTTATAACTTAGATGATCCTCTTATGTTCTGATTTATTTCTAAGGAACTGTCACCGAAAACTTGACGCTGAGGACAGCCACGTTGGTTGGCCAGCAGGTTAGAAAATACGAGTTATTTTCATCATGTAAAGCCCCTAAATTTGCCAGCCGGAATATGGGCACCGGTCTCAAAGAAAATTGGGAGTCCCAAGGACTCTAAAGAGGAATAAAAGTCGCTGGGCGTAAATTTAGCCATATTTATTGGAAAACAGATCTGAAGGTTGTCTCTGCCCAAATACGCTATTTAGTAATTTTTAATTTTTTTTTTAACCAAATTCCACATCTGTAGAACAAGTTCTGAGGGTAGCGACGAGAAGGTAAAAGGGGGAAAGTAAGTCAGTTTGTTTAAATAAATATTTGTAAATTATTTATCTTAAAAGTTAAGTTCGATTTGATCAAGCTCTAATAGAGTGATCGCCGGGTGGATAAAATACTATAACTAAGTTACAAATTGTTTTTTGTTTAAATTCTTACACTGACAAAAGTGGCTTAATTCTGAAAGCTTGGTGCAAAGCCTTTCAAGGAACCTGCAGTTTAGTTTATGTTTAATACTTTTTAAAAGTTCATTTGCACTTCATTGACTTTTATTTAAGTCAATTTTTCACTTCACGGTTTGAGTCCGAAAAAGTTTGTTCTACTGAGTAAGAGTTTATACTTAATGCCTCTGGAAAGCGCAAACCTTACTAACAATCGATTTGCGTTTAAATTAAAATGTTTTACAAAAATGTCCTGAGGATAACAACACAACTTACAATGAAATTTTAACAAGTGTCCAAATGAATTTTTTTGTGTTTTTAATGTTTTATTATTTTTGATAGGAAATGTTCCTCTTTTCGGCAAACGTTATAAAATATATCAACTGATTCTTTTGATTTATGAAAATATAACGTATGGCCTAACCACTACGTCCGATAGAAATCGGCTGTTTATATTTATAGCAAAATTTCACTTTTTTACTGAAACTTACTTGTAATTACTATCAAAAGAATTCTACAATCAAGTGACATCAACTGTCAACAAACGTGGTTAAAATTTTACAAGAAGTTAGCAACAATTAAAAATTTTTATTTTTAAAGAAATTTAACAACAATAAAAAAAACAAATACTTATTCCACTACGGCGTTCTATGCGCCTCGAAAACGTTAGTCACGAAATTATTAATATATGGTAGTTACAAAACACCACGAATACGTTTAAAAGTTATCATGCACCAGTAAAATAATAAATAAATTCAAATATTCAATTGTTAATAATAATTGCCCGGTTTTCTAATGCACTTACTTAATGCTACTAGTGTTAAGAGAGCTCGTAAGTTTCAGTAGTTGTGCGGGCCAATTAGTCTGTAGGAATTATTTAACAGCATATTTTCGATGCTACACTTTAAATACAATCATAACTTATACATGCCCTAATTTGGGAAAACACTCAGTACATGCACTTTATTATTACAAGTTTTATCTGATAAATAATTCTAGGAACCAACCAACTAAGGAAAGAACCTTTAAAAGTTACAAAATCGGTATATCGTAAACTTAAAGTAGAACTGTAAACTTTAAATTGTTATTAACAATTTTGAATTGACACTTATAGGTTAAAGCAAAATAGTTTTGACATTAAGTTCATTTAAAATGATCAAAATATAAGTTATATCAAAATTTGTTACACAAGTCAGTTACAAAAATACTTAAATGTTCAGATAAGTTATTAAATGCTCAAAGAATCAATAACAAATATTTTGTTTAAAAAATGTCCATCAGTTCACTGGTTACAACAAATTGAAAGTTAAAGTTAACACAGCTGAAGGCTGAGAATTGAAAGCTCAGAAATTTTCAAGCACTTCAAGAGAATTAAAAACACTACCGGGTTATTTCTAAAATCACTTGTAAAATTTCGATTAAAATGGGTAAACACGAAGACTAACTAATAGCTTCGCATTAAATTGCAGAGCAGACTAGAATGTGGTAAATCTTTCACACGAAAATTTAAAGTACCAAATAAACTTTTGTTCTTCTGATTACCCCAGCAAGCTATGCACATACATGGTTAGTATGACGTACCACTCTTTGGCGAACCCCGGGCGAAAATCTTACTTTAGAACTAAATGCAATGCAAAATTTCAGAGAGAAGCCCCGGCGTACATCCCCCGTTGAAGGAAAATTTCTTATCGATGGCTTCGCTACCATACATGTCAACTTAACGATATTGAACTTACTGATTTTTGGCCAAAAAACGCCTTAGTCTTGTTAGCTTTTCGCGGTACCCATCCAAAATGCACGTTTGGACTAATCAGAGCAAACTCCTACTCTTGTGTGTCAATCTTTTTTTTCTCTTAAGTAATTTTTAACTTGCAATTATTTTTCTCGTATTCTACGTACGAAAATCTATGTTTATGTTTTTTTTCCAGATTTTTCCTTAAATTTAATTTTCTAAATTCTGTTAAAAATCACCAGGTTTATTTAGTCCGTACATTTCTGCATTATTTAATAGTGTTCTACGTATAGTTTAAGTGGGCATCGTCGCTGTCGCCTTAAAGGTCTTATTTTGTCGCGCACGGACGTTGTCGGTTAAAAATGAAAATTGATCAAAATTAGCTTTTCTGTTGAGAATTTGAAAAAATATTATGTTATGTTAGAAATGATTTATTTTTCTCTATCTTTTGATGCCAGGACGGACGCGCTAAGTTAAAATTCGTAAAAGTTTCGACCGATCAGTTGTTCACTTGATCGAAAATTTCGAAAGTCCAAAAATATGAAAAAAATAGAAAATTAATTTTTCAGAAAAATTTCACTTAAAAATTAAAATTTGTCCAAAAAGGTAATGCTAGGATTCAAAATAAAGCTTATAATAAATTATACCTTCCTGCTGTCCGGTTTTGATCTTAATATCGATCTTAGTTTTGGTTTTATGATGGGTTTTAGGGTTGCGTCAAAAGAAGCCTATTTTGAGCTGTAAAAAAATTTCTATCGGTCTGATTTGACTCAAAATTTTAGAAACAGTGTATTTTAACTATACTTTTCATATTCTGAAAGAATTTTGAAAACATCTTTACAGACAAAAATTTTCATTTTTGAGATACTCCTTTGAAGCTCTCGTATCGCCCTGTATATATATCATCTTTTAAAATTCGCAAATAAGGTTTTTTAGTATCATCTGTTATTTTCCCACCTGAATACAAACAATGAACTCATATAGGTTGTTGACTGGCTTATATTTTATCCATTTATTGTTGCAGTGTTTTGAAAAAAATCGATTCCACTTGCCTCTCGTTTATTTGCCTGAAGAGCTTATGATATCTAGTTAACTCATTTAAATTAGCAAGAAAATGGTACAATACTATTATGAAAAGATTGATGGTTATTAGAATTTTTTTTATTATGATATAAATAATTTATTCAGCGCCAAATGCATCAGAATCTCAGATTCCGGTCGGGTGGCATATATAGTAACAGCACGTGTGCTAGAAAATCGGACTTTCCGAAGTCGTGGATAGTAAAGGCACTTATGTTAACAGCATATGTAGTAATGGCACGTGGGCTAGAAAATCTGATTTCCTAAAGTGTGGGTAGTAATGGCACTCGTTCTACGAGCGATAATCAAAAAGAGAACCCTTGCTGTAAATAATTATAGACCAACAATATTAAAGCAAATACCAATACAGTACCGCAGTGTTTTATTACATTACTCATGTATTATAAACTTTCGTAGTACATTTTAGTGAAACTAAAGTGAATATTTTTGACAACTAAACTTTTTTTTTTCGTTTTCAGTAATTTTGCAGTTTTACAGCATTTTTTATGGTAATTATTGGGTTTAAGAAATAAATTCGGACAATGGAAACAAAATTCGAATAGTCGTAGATAACGAATACTCGTTGTTTGTATAATATTTGTATTACGGCTATATTATACAACCTTTGGCATGGGTTATAGGGCCTATACATTATACGCTTGTTAAATAAAGTTTAAATAGTAGCCCAATACGGTTTAAATTTTGGAATATTTATAGTCTTGTTTACCACCCTGTATAAATAAATAAATAAAAAAATAAATAATGCCTTTATATTACGAAGTAAATTACAAAAATAGAAATCCGATGTGGGTAGCGGTATCCAACTAAAGCTGCTCTAATACAACCACCCTAACTAAGTCACTAAAAGCTAAATTTAATAAAAATTAGTACATTATTGGCACATATTAATTTTAAATAGTAATTCACCAAAGAATATTAATTATATATAAGTTCAAGTGTGTATTACAATGTCAATTTATTTAATTTATACATATATAGAAACAAATACACATATATACATAATAACAATACACTGTTTAAGTTAGATCCTTGTGCACGCAGGGAGGAACAAAAATATAAAATAAAACAAAAAGAAAAAACACGATTGTCTAAAAGCCATTTCTTAAACCGTTTTTTAAATGCCAAACCATTAGGAGCCCATCTGACGTCGTTTGGCAGACTATTGAACAGCATAACAGCACTGTAACTAAAAGAGCGCTGGAACAGCGCTGTGGAATGTCTGGGAACATTATAAAGTTCACGATGACGGGTGTGTAGATCGTGAAAATCAGAGCCTCTGATTAATTTATTAAAGAGATATGTAGGGATTTGGTGTTGGCAAATTTTATAAATAAGTAATCCTAAATGAACCTGAAACCTTTCCTTGATTGTGAGCCATCCTGATTCACCAAGGGAGGGGGTAACATGATCGTATTTGCGCAAACAAAAAGTAAATTTAAGACATGCATTCTAAAGTTTCTGGAGACTTTCCCTGTCCCTCTGAAGCAGTGCAGGCCAGTATACTATATCACAATAGGTTAAATGGGATAAAATAAGAGAATCTGTCAGTCTCAGTCTCGCATTCCTATCAAAAATATTCCCATGAATATATAACAGTCTGAGTTTACCAAAGATTTTTTGTATAAGAGATGTAACATGAGAGGCAAAAGTCGGAGTCAAAAGAAAGTCCCAGGTTCTTTACAGTATCGGTGGCAACTAAGTCTACGTTATTAATTAAAATTTTAAAAAGTGGGTTTGTAAGTACCCTGTCTCTACCCCTACCAAAAACTATCATTTGGGTCTTAACCTCGTTAAGTATTAACTCATGAGATCTCGAGACTGCGAGTATTTGTTCTAGGTCAGAATTAATTTTAATACCAGCGTTATCAGTTTCCGCAGATGAAAAAGAAAAGTATACCTGCGTGTCGTCTGCGTACTGGTGAGAGTGGCAGTATTTTAAGAATTTATGAAAATCCGCAGTATATAAGGAAAAAATTAAAGGACCCAGGATACTTCCTTGCGCCACACCCCTATTAATTACAATAGAATCGGAAAACGTATTATTTACTATAACTTTTTGCCTACGATCATGAAAGTAATCTTTAATAAGATTTAAGGAAGAATTGCCGAAGCCAAAATATTTAAGTTTAGTCTCAAGTACTTTATGATCAATGGTATCAAAGGCTTTGCTATAATCTAACAAAATTAAACAAGTACAAAGATTTTTATCGCAAGCAGTGCAGATATCGTCAGTGATATTTAATAAAGCGGTTGTTGTGCTAAGGAACTTATTTATTATAACCCGAAAGATTTTAAAGATTTAAGACCTATTAGTATTTTGGCATATCTCTCAAAAATTTTGGAAAAAAATATAAATTATCAGTTAACCAGGCACGTGGAGTCTAATAAGATCCTTCTTGAGACGCAGTCGGGCTTCCGAAGGGGTCATGGCTGCTCTACTGCGTTAGCAAATGTTAGTGATGACATTTTTAGAGCTACAGATCGAGGTCATATAACGGTTTTGGCTTTGCTAGACTTCTCTAAAGCCTTCGATACAATAAATCACAAAATGCTGCTTTCAATTTTACATTATATAGGGCTAAGTGATAAGGCTGTATTGTTTTTCAAAAATTACTTATCAGGAAGATCACAATGTGTTAAGATTGGAGAACAGGTCTCTCCAGAACTACCTGTAACTGGTGGAGTCCCCCAGGGCTCAATTGTAAGTCCTTTGCTGTATGCTATTTACACTTCAGGTATTCATAGTGTTTTCGAGAGATGTAGTGTTCAGTATTACGCAGACGACACACAAGTATACTTATCATTTAGCAGAAATAATGTTGCTGATTCCTGTCAGGCATTAAACAATGATTTGGAGCGTCTCAGGTCGATTTCTTTAAAACATTCCCTATTTTTAAACCCACAAAAATGTTGTTTATTGTTGTTCGGTCCCAAAAATGATATAAATGTTGTAAAAAGTGAAATCAATATAAAAATAAATGATGTTTTATTGGAAATTAAGGATAGCGCCCGGAATCTTGGAATGATCTTCGACAATTCGATGAGATTTGAACAGCATGTATCTAACTGCATTCAACGTGCTTATGTAAAACTTAAATTTCTCTACGCCCATCGCCATGATTTGTCAATAAATATTAAGAAGTTGCTGTGTGACTCTCTTGTGCTGTCTATATTTGGCCATGGTGACGTGGTTTACGGAAATTGTTTAACACAAGCGCAGAAAAATAAAATCCAAAAGGTACAAAATTCTTGCCTTCGCCTTATATACGGAATTCGAAAATTTGAAAGAATATCTCATAAATTGCGTCAAACAAACTGGCTGAATATGGACAGCAGGAGACAGATGCACTCAGCTAATTTTTATCATAGAATTCTTTATTATAAGAGTCCTGCGTATTTACATAATAAAATAATTTTTCGTTGTCTTGTTCATAACATAAATATTCGGTTCAAAGGTTTAATAACTCCACCTTTCCATAAGACTTCTCAATTCGAAAGGAGTTTTTCATATAATATTGCTAAACTGTACAACTCCCTTCCTCTTCATTTAAAATCTTTATCACCCGTAAAATTTAAATTTCAGGTTTTTAAGCATGTATACAATAGACAAAACGAAATATGAATTGTACATGTACAGGGTTTTTTTTTATATATTGCCACCCCCCTTATCTTTTTTATTTGACATTTTAGAAAAATGTGTCCCAAATAAAAGTTTAATGGTTTCAAATGAATTTTTATGAAAACATTTTTTTTCATATACAGGGTGTTACAGAAAGTCTGGGCGTGGTCCAAGTTTCTTATTTCAAATAGGTACCCCATTTTTTTATTGAATTTTCGGATTCTCCTGAGAATTTTACACATTTTTTATAAGGGATATTCTATACTTAAATCTAAAGCCTAAAGAGATATTGTTATTTTTTGAAAAATATTATGTAAAATAGCGAAACATTTTTCTGGTCGTAAACTGGTCATTGACGGTGATCTGTCGTTCTGTCAATTCATTGAAAAGATGCATTACACTGACGAAGAAAGATGTGATATTCTTCGCATTTTCTACAAGAATAATAATAATGCTTGCGCGGCAAGAAGAGAATATCAGCGGCTTTTCCCCATGCGAGCTATTCCATCTCGAAAAACTTTCAAAAATATTGAACTTGGCTTTCGAAATCGAATGACTGTTAAAAGAAAAAAACGTACTGCGGTTATTAATGAGGAGGAGGAATTAAATATTTTATTATTTTTTCAAGGTAGGTTAATAGAAATTACTCACAGGATATAAAGTAACTTACGCAAATATTATTTATTTTCAGAAAATCCAAATGCAGCCTTAAAAGACGCATCAATTTTTTTTAATAAATCTATTTTCAAAATTTATTCGACATTAAAAAAGCATGGATATTTCCCATACAAAATTTTACCCGTCCAGAAATTAACTGAAGATTAGAAAAACCAACGCACCATGTTTTGCCAGGAAATGTTGCTGATGAAAGATGAAGATAACAATATTTTTCAAAAAGTTTTATGGTCAGATGAATGCGCCTTTAGTACTGCCGGGATTCACAACCGGAAAAATTTAGATTTTGGGCAACGGAAAACCCTCGGGCCATGCGTGAAATTAAAACCCAAGGTCGGAAAACTTTAAATGTGTGGTGCGGGCTCCTTCACAACAAAATTATTGGACCGATTTTCATTGATGGATCTTTAAATGGAGAAAAATATGTAAATTTATTAAATAATGATCTGGAACCTATTTTGGATGACTTACCCCTCCGTCAATACAACCAAATTATTTGGCAACAAGATGGAGCCCCACCACACAATGTTTTTGCGGTCCTAAATTTTTTAAATCAAAATTTTGAAACGTGGATTGGTCGGACTGGACCGATTCGGTGGCCGCCCAATAGTCCCGACTTAACACCTCTTGACTCTTTTCTGTGGGGATTTTTGCAGAATAAAATATATGAAACTCTCACGGAAGATATAAAGGTGTTAAGAAGGAGAATAATTGAAGCCATTGAGGATTTAAACAATAATCATGCACAATTCATTATTAATGCGATTAATAAAATCGAAGCAGATTATACAAATTGTATTGAAATGAATGGTGGACATATTCAGCAATTATAATATTTATATTTCATTTCATTATTGAATTATTTGATAATATGTAGTTTTTTGTAATAAACACAGCGTCAAAAAACTTGGACCCCTTCATAAGACGCAATGCAAAAATGCTCTGTTTCAAGACCTTGTATCTTGAGTAATAAATGATCCAACCATGTGATTAAAAAAAGTGTATGTTAACGAATAGCAGGGCTGCCACTTTTAGCCACATGAAATATTCTATTGTAATTAGAACGCTCTACAGAGTGTTTAAAAGTTTCTCAACACAGGACCTAATGCAAATTAAATGGGAGGTCTGGTAAAAAAAATTAAACTCTCCTTATTAGCTTGCTGATTACAATATCATGGCTCAGTTAACTAAAAGTGGTAGTCCCGCTATTCGTTGACATAATCATTTTTCAATCACTTCGTTGGTTCATTTATTACTGAAGATACGCGGTCTTGAGGAAAGCTTATTTGCATTGCGACTTATGAAGGGGTCCAAGTTTTTTGACGCTGTGTGTAGTTTTTAAAGTATTCTTTTCTGTTTTCGTTAATATTATACATATATTTTTTAAAAACATGTGTTGCCTTAATTAGATTCATATGCATATTTCCAAAATTCGATGTTTTTGGAATACCCCGTAGAAGGAAAAAAATCCACGTCTGATATTTCAAAAAATGTTTGTTTAGATGGCGATTCGTTGGAAGATGGTGATTTCTGTTCTGGTTGCCTGTGTATTTTCGTTATTCTCATAAGCTATGCGAAGGTTGTCGGATTTTTCCTCATCGGAAATGTGACATTTTATCCAGAAATTGACAGAAAGTCTACCAAACAGTAAAACAGTCACCGTCAATGACCAGTTTACGACCAGAAAAATGTTTACCTGTTTTACATAATAGTTTTCAAAAAATAACAATATCTCTTTAGGCTTTAGATTTAAGTATAGAATATCCCTTATAAAAAATGTGTAAAATTCTCAGGAGAATCCGAAAATTCAATAAAAAAATGGGGTACCTATTTGAAATAAGAAACTTGGACCACGCCCAGACTTTCTGTAACACCCTGTATATAAACTTTTATTTGGGACACATTTTTCTAAAATGTCAAATAAAAAAGATAAGGGGGGTGGCAATATATAAAAAAAAACCTGTACATATGTGTAAGCCTGCAAAGTAATTCTGTAAGCATACACGCCGCGCCTATGTGTTTTTTTTTTATATATTTTGGTTAATGGTTAAGTAGAGCAGGATGAATGAGCCTTTTTTCGCATTAAAATATAATAAATAATTGTAAGATCCAAAATTGTATCTTATGTAATACATGTGAAAATAAAGACCTTATTATTATTATTATTATTATTATTATTTGAGACACCATAACCCTTTCTAAAATTTTGGAAAGGGTTGGCAATATACTGATCGGACGATAGTGGGACAGATCAGAGGCATTAGCTTTCTTAGGCGCAGGAACCACAATGGCAGATTTCCATTCCTTAGGAAAATGTCCTTGGCGAAGACATTTGTTAAAAATAAATGTAATATGCGGAGTTAAATAGGGAGTTATGTAAAGAAGCATTTTTAAATTGATACCATCACTACCTACAGCATTTGTTTTTATTTTGTGAATAATTTTTTCTACACATTCTTCAGAAATTCGTGTAAACTGAAAATCTTTGTAACAACCAAATCTTTGAGCTATATAATGATTAGTTAGAAATTCCTGGTTATGACCAAAGACTTGTGGTAAGGAGTAAAAAAAATATTAAAATCGTCAGCTGAACCATTTTCGAGGTTAATTAAATTGTTACGTTTGCATGAATTTAAGTTTAAGTATAATTATAAAATAAATATATACTGAAGGTAGGCCCTTTTTTTGACTCTAACTGCAATATTTACTTGATTTCTAATACGCTTATAATCTGACCATGCGCCATTTGATGTAACTTTTTTGTACTTAGAAAATGTTTTATCCCGGAGTTTCATCATAAGTTTCAAGTTTGAAGTTAGCCACGGGGCCGGTGGTTTCGTAATTTTGCTGGTTTTCAAAAACATGTGTGACATTATTAGGAAAATAAGTTATTATAGTATTAATATCATTTATTGAAAATATATAGTCCCAGTTGATATTATATAGGTCAAACAGAACATGATCAATTTCAAAATTATTGAAATCTCTGTAAGTACGATAAAAAGGGTCTTAGCTTACTTTTAGAAATATCTATATCAAAACTTACCAGCTTGTGATCAGAAATGTCCTCCATATTAAGAACAGAGACATCGCGAATAACATTACAATTTGAAGATATTAATATATCTATGAGTGTACTAGAGGTATCAGTAATTCGTGTAGGCTCCTTGATAAACTGACTTAAACCATATTTATAAATAAAATTATAGTGAGACGTGTTTAAAAAATCTATATTGAAATCGCCCCCAAAAAATACGAAATCATGTTCTGGCAAGACACTTACTATTGCATTTTCCAAATGATCAAGGCACAGATTGAAATTAGGCGGCCTATACAGGGTGGCCCAACGAAAAGGTCCCACCCTTATTTATGACTTTCCTGGTATATTTTGGGAAAAACGCTTGGACACGTCAATTTTGATTTTTAGGGGGACGTCTTTTCATGTATGATTGTATAATACAGGGTGTTCCAAAAATAAGATATCGCATTACACTTGACATTTTTAAATGGAAACCCCCAATTTTTTTTCTATTTTTGGATTCTCCAGGAAGTTTTTAGTAACTTTTGTATAATAGAGTTTATACCTATCTTCAACCATTTTGAAGTTTTTTTAATTTTTTTTATAAAATTCGCCTCATTTAATTTAGTACTGATAATACGGAAAAAAATAATAATCACCGATACCAGCAAGAAATTTAGCATCCGTCAATGTCATCGTAAATCATAGAACAACTTTATCTTTGATTTGAAATCGTTAAGTTGCCTAGTTCTATTATAATATTTTGCAATGATTTATTCAATTCAAGAAAGGGTCGAAATAACGAAACTGTATTATCAAAACGGAAGCATTGCAAGAGCTACCGCCCGGTTGTTTAATGCGTTACATCCAGACAAAAATATTAACCATAAGTATGTGGCTAAATTAATAAGAAAATTTGAAGCAACTGGATCTGTATCTAATATTCGCCGGAATCAGGAAAATCGTCCAAGTAGAAATGAAGCCAGAGAAATAGCAGTTTTGGGACACGTGGCTCTTGACAACACCCAAAGTACTCGTGGTCTGGCTACTTCTTCAGGATTTACACGCTCAACAGTGCAAAGAATTTTGAAATCCTATAAATTTCACCCGTACAAAACTAAACTTGTCCATGAGCTTAATGAAGACGATTATGATAGAAGGTTGGAGTTTTGCGAATTAATGACACAACGTTTGAACAATAACCCAAATTTGTTATTTAACATTTGTTTTTCGGATGAATGTACCTTCTATTTACATGGTGCTGTAAATAGACATAATTGTCGATATTGGAGCGACTCGAATCCACATTTGTTTCGAGAGGTACATTCGCAATACCCACAAAAAATTAATGTCTGGGCCGGCATTTTCGGAAATCATATTGTAGGACCTTTCTTTATTCCTGGAAACTTGACGGGGGAGTTGTACTTGGACATGTTGGAAAATACAATAGAGCCACGAATAACCGAAATAATAGAAAATGAGGTTAATTATAATGAAAATTTTCTTCATTTCCAACAAGATGGTGCACCACCGCACTATGTAGCTCCAGTACGACAGTTTTTGGACACCCATTTCCCAAATCAGTGGATCGGACGGCGCGGCCCCATTGAGTGGCCACCAAGGTCTCCGGACTTGAGTCCTTTAGATTACTTTCTTTGGAGACATATAAAAAGTAAGGTTTTTAGTACGAAGCCAGACTCCATCCAAGATCTTCGGGAGCGGATCACGGCGGAATGCAGACAAATAACTCCAGAAATGTGTGAAAATGTTAGGAATAGATTTGAGCAAAATATTTATTATTGCATGGAGGTAAACGGACACCACTTTCAACATTTATTACCACATTGACTTTTTGACACATTGTAGCTAAGTAACTAATTTTTGTTTAAATTTTAATGTGAATGTAAAACTGTAAATGGTTTAGTGTTCCTGATTCCGGCGAATATTAGATACAGATCTAGTTGCTTCAAATTTTCTTATTAATTTAGCCACATACTTATGGTTAATATTTTTGACTGAATGTAACGTATTAAACAACCGGGCGGTAGCCCTTGCAATGTTTCCGTTTTGATAATAAAGTTTCGTTATTTTGACCCTTTCTTGAATTTAATTTATCAATACTTGATATTATTCAATTATTCAAATAACTTCAAAATGGTTGAAGATAGGTATAAACTCTATTATACAAAAGTTACTAAAAACTTCCTGGAGAATCCAAAAATAGAAAAAAAATTGGGGGTTTCCATTTAAAAATGTCAAGTGTAATGCGATATCTTATTTTTGGAACACCCTGTATTATACAATCATACATGAAAAGACGTCCCCCTAAAAATCAAAATTGACGTGTCCAAGCGTTTTTCCCAAAATATACCAGGAAAGTCATAAATAAGGGTGGGACCTTTTCGTTGGGCCACCCTGTATAGTGAACCCATGCAGATTTTTTTACCTTTATCTATTTCACCAATTTCTAAGATAGTATACTTAAGAGGGTTTTTCACAAAAAATGCCACGCCACCACCTCTCCCACATCGATCCTGTCTAACAATATTAAAATCAGTAATTTTTAAGCCGCTGTCAGGAATACCAGGGCTTAGCCATGTTTCAGAGAAGCCAATAACATCAAACGAACTCCCAGTCACCACGTCTGAAAACAAATCAAATTTCGCACACAAGGATCTGATATTAAAATGCGAAAAATTTAAAAATGCGTCTGACATATTGCTCCGCGCTCCGGCCGAATGTTATATTATTTATTTTCTGTTAACAACAAAGTAATTTATTCTATAAATTGAACTGTTTAACAGTATCAAGGCAATAATTTCTACCCTAACCAAAAAATTAATTGTTAGAAGGAAAAAAATATATATATATATTAATTATTAGAAAAGAAAAAATATCTATTAATTATATTCTATTAAAGTTACATAAATACCAATGTATTCTAGTGTTTAGCTTCGGTAAGCTACAGTATACTTTTTACAAGAGACGGCTAAAAACCGCAGCTTAATATCTTTTCTCGTTTTATAAATATACGCCTTTGAATTATACCTAAAAATGCCTACTTGTCTCACTAACTAAGAGCAGCAATTTATTTAACTTTATGCTCCAAATATTATGTTTTGCTTTTATTTCATTAACGCCTAATGTTCGTTTTTGTGCCATAGTGTTTTGCAGCTAAGTTTTTAATCATTCCAGTAAAGAAAAACGAGGCTACACTTACTAGCATTACACAAAAAATACTTGAATATTTCAACCCCGCAAGCCGTAAAATCGCCCTTGAAGCGCGGCACTACCACGTGCTAAAAAGTTAATGCGATTCAAACAATTTAAACCTTATTATAATCATGCTAAGAGTGGGCACTGCTTTTAAGTTTTTCGTTAGAGTAGAGTTAAAGTTTAGAGTTTTAATATATTTATACACGTAACGTCACGAAGCTTATAACTTGTCATTCAATGTCACACTTTGTTGGCCCTCTCCCAACCCCTTAACTGACGTAATTTATGGATGGCTCCTAAGTATTGAAAATATCATTTTAAGAATAAGTTTTATTAAAACTACTTCGAACTATTTTTTTCTATAAGCTTATTACCTGTACGATAATGAATAAAAAAGCCACTGTTACGGCAGTATTTTAGTTTATTAAATTGTGGTGTAGTGTGGTTAGAACTCTTGTATTTTGATTTTAGTTTATATCAATGAATCTGTTAAATTACAATTTTATTGTGTAAAATACTTACCTCAAAATCGGCTTTGTTTCTTAACTGAAGTCTGAAAATCTTGTCACTAATTATTTTAGGTTTAAACGAATTAAGATTTTTTTCTTTATCCATATCTACATTTTCAACTATGCAAAAAAAAACATCAAAAACAAATAAAACACACAGAACCTAAAAACATAATCTGTATATTTCCCCACATGGCAACTAGCAATACATAGATTGCGTGCTGTTTCCCATTCTATTCTCTAGCACACGTGCTATTAAACCAGGGGCGTGCAGTCTATGGAAGCAAGGAAAGCAGTGCTTCCCCAAAAAAAATTACAAAACATCTTCTAAAATGTAATTTTTGAAATAAGAAACCATTAATAATAAAGTTTATATTAAAAATGCCAAAATATTATCTTAATTATCAAGCCCATAATAAAAGCGGCCTTGACTCCGACCCAGCCATAATAGAAAATCGAATAGAACCTAGCCGCTAGCTTCTCTGCAGCCAAGTCCGTATGCTTGATTTCCTGTGAATCGAGCCAGAGGTTATTGAACTTTCCACCGGCTGTTTGCAATTTTTGCATTTCAGTCGCGTGCTTTAAGTGGGGGCGGAAGCTATCGTTGGAGTAGGTTTTTGTTTGAACGGCTATCCGTGTGTTGTGTAATACGTACGTCGCGTCGTGCATGGTGCGACATGGAAGACAATAATACGGATGTGGATATGCAAATACCGTCAACTTCGGCTGTCGGTAATAACGTTAAAAATTTTGGAGAATTTAGTAAGAAGGGTGTGTGTGAATGTGTGGTGTGTGTCTTAATAATAAAGGGATTTTCAACATTAAACTTCGCTGATAAGCGAATTTCTATAGGAAGGGCAAAACCGCCTATGAAAAATTTAACCACAAAAATGAAAAACTGTATTAGACATTTTTATCCGGAAAAACAATACGAACAATTTAAATGGCTAACAGGGTGTGAAAATATAAGTAAATTAGTTTGTTGGCCATGTTTACTTTTTGAAAATGAAAAGGGTCTCTGGAATAAAACTGGTTTTTCCGATTTAAACAATTTTGATAAAGCTGTAAAAAGACACATTCTGTCCAAAGGGCTTTTACAGGCCGTCATAAAAGAAAAAGTCTTCGGCAAAACCAGAATTGAACACGCCCTTAATAAACATTTGGAAATTAGTCACCGCCAACACAATGAACTAGTCGATAAAAATAGGCAAATATTAGGAAGACTTAATTGTCCAATTTATTGTATATTGTCATTTTAACTGTTTTTATAAAGGTATTCTTGGTGTTAATTGGGTATTTAAATATTGTTTATTGTACTATTTATGTGTGCTTAATTTAGACCATATTAGTTAAATTGTTGTAATTTTATGGAAGCTTATTCAAAAGAGTTTACTCTTTATAACAAATAAAGCGATTTTTGACTTTGACTTTGACTTATCGATGTTGTTTGTTTTCTCGGACAGCACGAATTGGGATTTAGAGGTCATGACGAAACAAGGGTTTCTTCAAATAGAGAAAATTTTCAAGATTTACTTAGTTTAATGGCTAAATATGATGATTGCTTAAAAAATCATTTACAGCATTCTAGCGTTTTTCGCGGAAAGTCGAATCGAATCCAGAATGATTTAATTTCCACTGTTGCAACCATTATTCTAAAAAGAATTAAGCAGGAGATCGGTCACGTTGATTTTGCTTTAGAGGGGGATATATTTTAAGCATATTTTTCAACTCACATCTTCAACCCATTAGCGTGGGACTAATGATGCCCTGTTTCTTGGATTTTACTTAAACAGTTAATGCGAAAACGGTTTTAAGAACCTCAACCCTGTAGGTTTGGTATTAATGAAATCGGCACGTTTATTAGGAGCCAAAACAACTACAATCACTATATAAATTTCTTATTTTATTTTAGTTTGGAAAGAGCTACAGTGCGGAAAAGTAAACAACCAAATTTTTTTTTTAAATATAAGTACTTACTGATTTTAAATATTTAAAAATATATAGATACGCTGATAGCAAAATGATTTAAGAACATACATTTGTTATAGAATCCTGCTATAATTTTCAACAAAATAGTAAAAAATATGTAAAGCGTGTTTTAAAAAATTGTTTAATGGCTCTCGTACTATGCCTTATAAAATCAATGTTAAGCAATAATAAACACATGCTTTTTTTATTTGGCAGTTTGAATCACCATAGACACAAAGTAAAAATACGCGAGTCATTCATTGTCAATCAAAACCAATTATGTTGTCACTAATTGTTTTCGTAGTAGAACCTGAGTAAAAGTGTTTTTAATGGATTCTTTAGATGAAGATTTGCCAGAGTCCGTGTTGGAAGCAGCTAGAACTGCAAACTTCAATCTGCTACCATCAAAAAACCCCTCATAGGTATGAGAAAGAATATATTCTGTTTAAAACCTGATGTCAAACTAAAGGCATCATAGAAAGTTCCCGTTTTATTGGCATATTGCACCGAACTTATGAAATTATGGATTTAAGCACGTTTTTCAAAGTCACAGCCTATTTAAATAAACAAAATGCTGGATTTAGACCAAAGAGGGCGAAACTTTTTACAAAAGAGGAAATTTCTAAATTTATAAATGAAGCGCCTGACCAAATTTATCTCCATATTAAAGTAGCTATTATATTTGGTTGGCGCATGTCGCCGAGAAGAACTAACACAAATGTCATAGGATCGTATTGAAGACAAAGGAAATATTTTGTTAATAAATATTCCAGACACAATAAATGATCGTTCTAGAAGCTGTTTACTATCTGATGAAGCCGAAAGCGGAGAATATTTAAAATTGGTCAGAAAATATGCGATTTTCAGAAAGCCAGAAATAGGCGTTTTTTGTAAACTACACGAAAGGAGCTTGCATAGTACAATGCATCAGAATAAACACCTTTGGAAAAATGCCATCAAATATTGCAGATTATCTGAAGCTCCCAAATCCTGAACTATACAATGTGTCCCAGATTCGCTTCTCTATATAGGGATCTCGACTCCCATTATACCTACCTCAAAGGTTAAATGGGGAAAGTTTTAGAGGAAACTTATTGCATTTGATATCTGGCTTCAGATTTACGATCGATCAATAAGTTTGGGAAATATCGGCGAAAAACCGAAAATGGCGGATTTCGTTTTTCGCCAGTATATCCAGAACGGTAAATTTGACAGCTGTCAAAATGTGACATTATTGGGACACATTTTTAAGAGAAATAAGATGGCTTATACGACACGTCATCATTGTTTTTTGTTAACCCGCAACCCACCTCAACTTTCAGTTTTCTTATGACCGCCATATTGGATTTTTCGATTTTTGGAAAGAGCCTAAAATTTCCAATTTTAGTGTCATCAAAATATCACACTTCGTAAGTGGGTAACATTAATTTACAAATCTGCAAAATGACGTCCGTTTGCATCGAGACATTTTTGACAATTGGTGACTGTTTTTCGTAAAACCCTGGTAAGTGTATTTCGGTTAATATTTCTAAATGTGTCCAGAACCCTTTGTCTCAGGAGTTCTATAGTCACGGGGGGATCAAATTCATAGATTTCATTCTTCGTGTGACCCCAGAGGTAGAAATCCAGGTCAGGGGATCTAGGAAGCCAAGATATTGGACCATTTAAAGAAATTATTTTTTCGTCAAACTGCTCTCTTAAGAAGTTCCTGACTTGAATGGTGTTGTGAGCCGGACATCCGTCTTGTTGAAACCAAGTTCTTTTTAATTCATCTTCCGTTAGAATAGCTCGTAAGGTTGGTACAACCTGGTTTCGCAAAAGCTCTAGGTACCTCTGCCCGTTTAGGTTGTAGTCAAACAAAAATGGTCCAATAAGTCGATTTCCTGAAATGATTAATAATTTATAAATAGGTGCTCAACAGTCAAGGGCGGCAGGGTCGGCCGGGTGGTACTAGAAACTATAAATTATTGTAATGTATAGAGAAAACACCCTATATAAAATGTATTGTATCAAATTCAACTTGTTGCAATAATGGGCAACCACGCAATAACCTGTTTTGCTATGTCAGCAGGTCAACCACCTTCCCGAGCGTATATGGCAATTAGATTGCATTTTAAAACAGATTAAAAATATACTTTGGGTAATGTTAAGGTGAACATGTAGTTTCATTTTGCTACCCTTTGTTTCAACCCTAAGTATTACATGGCGATCCTGCCACTTGACGATTTTTTTGTGAAGTTATTAAGATGGGTAATGCCAAGTCCAAAGAAGAGATTGTAATTAATCAGGCCTCCAATGGCGATGCAAGGGGTGAAATAGTTGACCAAAATAAGGGATTAAGCTTAGCAGAGATTTTGCTTATAATTTTGGCTGTGGCAACGGCAATTGTTGCAGTAGTATGGGCCATTAGACATGTTCAAAGGAAACTAAGGCAGACAATTAGAAGAGAAATTTATAAAAATGAGCTGCGAAAATCCAAGGATGATTTAAAGAAGAAAGAAAAAGTAAAGACAATTATAAATGGAGTTAGAAAATTTGTTATGTGTTAATGTACCTGAAAATGTAAATAATAATGCAGGCATGTAAGTTTAATTATTATAATATTATGTTATTGTTTTATAATTATAATCGCAAAAATATGGACCCAATTAGCAAGTTTAATAAGTGAATTAAATTTTTAATTTCATGGGAGACAAACTTATTGAAATTTTACATTCATTTAAATATATTCGAACAAATTTGGTAAAATTAAATAGCGAAAGACGAAAAAGCCCTATTGTCGAATCAAAAGTTAAAGTGGCAAAAACTTTATATTCTCAGTTAGGTAAGGAAATTACTGATTTAAACGTAAAAATAGAAAAGTCTGAAATAGACAAAGAAGATATTTTGACTTTTAATAACATAATAACAGAAATTAAAAAACTTTATAAGGAAATTTTAGAGTTTGGAAATAAAAATATTAATAAAGATAAATTAAAAATGTCTTCTTTTGATCTAAAAATAGCTACAAACCTTTTACCGGTCATGGATGATACAGAATCTACAACTTCTAAATTAATAGAGGCTTTAGATTTTTATTCGTCAACGCTTGATAATGATAGTCAACCTTCTTTAATTAAATTTGTTTTGAAAACGCGTATTTCTAACAACGCCAAATTACGATTAGGTTTGACTTATAATTCTGTAAATAATTTAATTCTAGATATGAAAAAACATCTCTTAACTAAAAAATCAGATACGGCCCTTCAGGCACGCTTGTTCTCGGCTAAACAGGGTGAAAAATGTATAACGGATTTTGGTAAAGAGTTAGAGGATATTTTTGTAAATTTAACCATTACGCAAGCAGACGGAAATGCCAATGCTTTTGATATTCTAAGACCTATTAACGAAAAGGTTGCAATAAAAAGGTTTGCATGCGGACTTAAAAATCAAAGGCTGGGCACAATTATATCTTCCAGAAATTTTGAATTCTTAAAGGACGCAATAAGGGCAGCTCAAGATAAAGAGCTGGGTAATCAAAATAATTCAGGACACATTTTTAATTTTTCTCACAGAGGAAGGGGAAATTTTAGAAATTTTTCCAGAAGACCAAATAATAGAACAAGAAATTCTGGTAGATATAATAATTATCAGAATTTTAATAACGGAGGAAATAACAATGCAAATTGTCGGCGAAACGCTTCGACTAATCAAGGTAATTTTAATAATCAGCGGTTTTCTAGAAATCACGGTGGTCGTACATTTACGAGCGGTAATAGGAGAGGATCTCGGGCAGTAGGTCACCGAATGCATTTTGCGGAGCACACCGGAAATTCAGAACAATCCTCAGCTGATATACAAGATTCAACATTTTTTCGTGCCTAAAAATACTAAAAATAAACAGTTTAATAATATTTTTACCTATTCAAAAAACTACTCGAATGCTGTTTCTTTTTGTGTCAATGGTAAAAGCTTAAAATTTTTGGTAGATACGGGTGCATCATTAAGTGCCCTTAAATTAAGTTGTTTAAATTCAAAAATACAGTTACACAAAGAAAATATTGAAATTAAAGGCATAGGAGGTAATTTAATATCTGTGGGATATGTTTATTTAGATCTTGGTATAGAAAATGCGATATTTAAGCAAAAATTTTATATTTTTAATAATTTACCATGTCAAAGTGATGGCATAATTGGAGAAAATTTTTTGAAAACTTTTAAGGCTAAATTAGATTACGAAGAAAATACCTTAACTATTTTAAATCAGTATAATAAAATAAATACATTAAAATTAAATGCGGATAGTGAGAATATATTAAGTGTTCCCCCTAGGTGCGAAATTATACAGTATGTTCCTACAGGGTTAGAGGATGAATGTGTACTTATGCAAGGTGAATTATGTGAGGGTGTGTTCATGGCTGGTGTAAGTGCACAACCGATAAATGGTAAAGTACCAATTAAAATTTTGAATACAAGAGAGACAGAGGTACATTTGAGAAATTTTTCGCCAAAAGCGGAAAGTTTAAGCAATTATGAGTGTCATCAATTTAACAGCCAAGAAAATTCGGCTACTCGAGTTAAAGAACTATTTAAAATTCTTAAGCTTAATCATCTAAACCGCGAGGAACGAGATTCTATAGAGCAAATTTGTGCCAAATTCTCAAATATATTTCATATGCCAGGAGATAAGCTTACAGTTACTAATTTATATAAACAGTCAATTCAAGTTAAACCAGATACTCAGCCGGTCTATAGAAAGCCATATAGGTTACCTCAAGTACATAAAGAGGAAATAAATAGGCAAATTTCTCAAATGTGTCAGGATGGAATAATTGAGAGTGCGCAGAGTGAGTGGTCTTCACCTTTGTTGCTTGTACCAAAGAAAAACGATACGAATGAGGGAAGAGCTAGGTTAGTATGGGACTACAGATTTTTGAACCCATATATATTAGATATCAAATTTCCGATTGCGAGTGTAGTCGATATTTTAGACTCCCTAGCAGGTGCACTTTATTTTTCACATCTAGATCTTAGCCAGGGCTATTATCAGGTCGAATTAGAGGAAGAAAGCAGAAAATACACAGCTTTCACTACAGATCGCGGTCAGTGGCAAATGCGAAGGTTACCAATGGGGTTAAAAATTAGCCCTAGTGCCTTTTCAAGGTTAATGACCATAGCGATGGCGGGCTTAAATTACGAAAAGTGCTTTGTTTATCTTGATGATCTTATAGTATTTGGCAGAAACCTTAATGAACACAATAAAAATCTAATAGATATTTTTTCTAGATTGCGAAAAGTAAACCTAAAATTAAATCCTGCTAAATGCGATTTTTTGAAAAAAGAAATTCTGTATCTGGGTCATATAATAAGTTCTGAAGGAATATCACCTGACCCTGATAAAATAAAAGCTTTAAAAGATTATCCTATTCCAAAAAAGGCAGATGAAGTTAAACGCTTCGTGGCTTTTGCCAATTATTATCGAAAATTTATACCACATTTTTCAGAAATTACAGTTCCTCTAAATAAATTATGTAAAAAATACGCTAGGTTTGAGTGGACGGACGAATGTGATAAAGCTTTTAATTGTCTTAAAAATTCGCTGATTAAGCATCCGGTGTTAGATTATCCCGATTTTTCGAATGAAAATGAATTTATTTTGCAAACAGATGCGTCTGCTTTTGCTATAGGAGCAGTGTTATCAAATAAAAATAATAAACCAGTGGCGTTCACTAGTCGTAGTTTAAATAAAGCAGAAATTAACTACCCTACTATACATAAAGAACTTTTAGCAATTTATTGGGCTGTAAAGCATTTTCGATCATATCTGTATGGCCGTCGTTTCAAAATTTTAACCGATCACAAACCATTAATTTATCTTTTTACGCAAAAAGACCCTGGTAGCAGATTGACAAAATTTCGTTTGTGTCTAGAAGAATATGACTTTTATATCGAATATATCAAAGGAAAAGATAATGTTACAGCCGATGCTTTATCGAGAATAATCTTGTCCTCAAACGAATTAAAAGATATGAATGAAGGTATGATTGCAGTTTTAACCAGAGCACAGAGTAAACGTAGAGACGGACAGGAAGACGAGTTAATTAAGAAAAGTACTGAAAATATTTGGCTTGATCACCCGAATATTGTGGAAATTCTTAAGCAACCCACTAACTGTACCGAATTAATTATAATACCATCCTTAAAATTAAAAAATTGTCAAAAGATGTCACTCAACAAGTGGGAGACTTTTATTATATTCCATTACATTTTACCCTATACTTAGACCAAAAAGCTTTATCACCATTGGCGCGAGACGAAATGGTGAAAGATTTGGTAGAAATAAGTAAAAAGGCTGAAATTAAAGAATTAGTTATTAATAAAAATAATGATAATACAGAGTTTATTAAATTTATTGGTAGTAAAATAAAAAATTATACTAATTGGAGGGGCCCCATTTACTACCAACCAGTGGTCACGCTGGAATAAATAGAATGACAAATAATATTAAAAAGTATTATCTTTGGCCAGGTCTGGATAGTGATGTTCGAAATTTTGTAAAAAGGTGTGACATGTGTCAAAGACAAAAACATTCGAATCATTATACTAGAGAGCCAATGGTAATAACTACTACAGCTGAAACAGCTTTTCAAAAAATATATTTAGATATTGTTGGTCCACTTCCGGTAGACGTAAATGGATTTGTTTATATTTTAACACTTCAGTGTGAGTTAACAAAATATGTAGAGGCCTACCCTCTTAAAAACAAGGATTCCGTATCTGTGGCAAGATCTTTGGTGGATAACTTTATCTTAAGATATGGTATCCCTCAGGAAATTGCTTCAGATAGGTGTACCGAGTTTATTTCTCACACTATGGCAGAAACATGTAACTTGTTAGGTATAAAACAGATTCATTCTACGGCGTATCATCACGAGAGTATCGGGAGTTTAGAGGCCTCTCACAAAGTTCTAGGTGCTTATTTGAGAATTCAAACTCAAAACCATGATTCTGCATGGAGCACATGGCTTCCGTACTGGTGTTTTTCTTATAATACTGCAGTACATACGGAAACCAAATACTCTCCCTTTGAACTAGTTTTTGGGAAAAAATGCCAATTACCAAATAATTTAAATAATGAAGTTGATCCTATTTATAATTTTGATAACTACCCCATTGAATTAAAATATAGGTTACAAACAGCTCAAAATGATGCAAGAAATAACTTAATACTTTCTAAATCTAAAAGAAAAGAAAATTTTGATTTAAAAGTAAACCCCATTCAGTATAAAAAGGGCGATAGAGTTTTAATCAAAAACGAAACTGGTGATAAAATTACCAGCCCTTGCTTCCTGGGGCCATATTTAGTGGTAGAAGATGTTGCACCAAATGTAAAAATAATTAAAGATAAGAAACATATTTTAGTCCATAAAAATAGAACTAAGTTGTATAATAGCTAATTAAAATTAAGTTATAATAATAAGGGCTCCATATTACTATACTATTGCGTGTATTTTCTAATAACCTTTTTAAAATACTTATCTATTTTCTTTCCTACTTTCACTATATGACGCTATTTTCCTTCTCTTATATCTGAGTTTTTATTTTTCTTTTCATATATTTAGATAAATAAGATAATATTAAAAAAAAAAAAAAAAAAAAAAAAAATGGTTTAAATAGTGTATTGTAACATTTGTCTCTAGTAATTGTATTTTATTTAAGAATTTCAAATTTTGAAAATAAATTGAAATTCTTTTAATTGCCCGGGGAGGTGTAATATATAGAGAAAACACCCTATATAAAATGTATTGTATCAAATTCAACTTGTTGCAATAATGGGCAACCACGCAATAACCTGTTTTGCTATGTCAGCAGGTCAACCACCTTCCCGAGCGTATATGGCAATTAGATTGCATTTTAAAACAGATTAAAAATATACTTTGGGTAATGTTAAGGTGAACATGTAGTTTCATTTTGCTACCCTTTGTTTCAACCCTAAGTATTACATTATAAAGGGAAAATTATCTTTATTAAAAAGTAAATATTTTCTTTCTAAAAATAGTTATCGAAACATCCCGTAATGAATGAGCTTGTATACAGTTGAAACCTATTCAGCTTTATTATGAAAAAGAAAAACATATTTGGTTAGCGGGAAGTAATAGCCGTAATAAATTATTTTGTTGGTATTGCATATTAATTTCGGAAATACTAAATCAATTTATTTCAGTGATATAATAATCTTAAAGAAGTACACCGTGCCTTAATAAAACATAAAATATCAAAAGAATAAACCCCTTGCGCTTTAAAATTTAAATTATTCGGAAATACAGGTGAACGCCTTTCTATAAATTATAATGAAAATCGAAAAATAAATCGACATTTGATTAATATGGTATTTTTTTCATAATGCAAGAACTATGCTTCCCGGGTAATAATAAATCATTAAATTCAGACAATCAAAATAATTTTAGAGAATTAGCTAAATCTGAAGAAAATTTAGATAAAGTGTTAATAAATTTATAGAACCCAATTCTATTTTTATAGGTTCTTCGAAACTACAATACAAAATGATTGAATACAAATGTAAAACGATATCAAAAAAGTAAGTTGACTGACTAGAGTAGAACGTTTTACTTTTTTTTTATTAGATTATACTCTTTTAGTATCATTAAAGAACTAAACGAAAAAAAGTCAAATTATTATTTGACCATCATTTGGTACCTATTTAATTAATTATTTAATAATTAATTAATTAATTATTTAATTAACACTTACCAATGATCCCACACCAAACGTTACTTCCAAATCTGATCTATAGACGTCTCTCTTCCACTTCGTGAGGATTTTGCACAGCCCAATGATAACGGTTGTGCCTATTAAAGACTCCAGAATTCGTGAACCTGCTCTCATCGGACAACAAGACATGACTCACAAAATCAGGATTTTCATTACATCTCCTGGTATACCACTCACAGGGCTGTAGTCGTCTTGGAAAATCAGTTTCCTTAAGTCCTTGTACTATTATGGGTTTGTATGGATGGTATTTATTCTGTACTGTTGATTTTGGCACATTAGTTTTCTGTTCTACAGTTGTTACCGATGCACTAGGGTTTTCGTTGATAGCTTGTTGTTTGGGTTTTATGAGGCTGCCGTCGTTCGGGGTACATCTCCAAATACCTTGCTGAGGTAACGTCGGCGTTTCTGTATGACTGAAAGTGCAGAGCTAACATGTCAACCTTTTCTTAATTTGAACACGGAATGCCTACCATTTTCGATAGGTTTTGACAATTTATGTGTCAGATTTATGATTTTATTGAGATAAAAGCATTCCCCATTTAACCTTTGCTGTAGGTATAATAGGAGCCGAGATTCCTGTATAGAAAAGCGAATCTGGGACACACTGTATACAGGCCACAGTTTTCAACGTTCAGCCGCCAAAATTCTTGCAGATTCTGGAGAAAGAATAACAAATATCAAATGCCTCGGAGGTTGGAAATCTTCAACTGTGGCAGAACGTTATTTAGAAAGCTCAACAAGTCTTCAAAAGAATCTGTCCAATAAAGCATTGAACTTCAGTGCCATTCCTTCCACTAGTCACCAACTTTCACCAGTGCAGTCTACCAAATCGACCTCTTCCAACCAAAAAGTTACACCCTCGGCGAAGGTTACAACAATAAGTAGTTGTAAAAGAAAACTGGAAAATCCAAATCCAATCTATAAGTCCCCAAGTTCCTTGGAAAAAAATCTAGCATCTACATTTTATTTACAAAATGCTACAAACTGCACGTTTACTATTAATTTTGTTAATAATAATTAATTTGTGATTATGTATTTGATATAAATAAACGATTCTTTTTAAATTTTGGTTTATTCCATTCCAGAACGAGTTAAAATTGTTAAATTTTATTTTCGTAATGATAGTTGTGATAGACTTACTGTTCTTTTGTTTAATAACACTCATCATATTAAAATTGTTAATGACTCGAATGTTCCCAAATTAGTCCACAAGTTTGCCTATACTGGATTTGTCTGTAATGTAAAATACCATCCGCAACGATCCATCAGATATGAAGCCGTGGAAGTCGCTGTTTTGGGACATGTTGCATTGGATCGTTCTTAAAATACCCATCAACTAGCTCAAGCCTCAGGTGTCTCCCATTCGTCCATAATAAGAATTTTAAAAGCGCACAAATTTCACCCATATAAAATTATGTCGATATATTTTTATCGATATATTTCAACAATATATCGATATAAAATATATATCGATATACTTTGTCATCCCTAGTTGCACTTACCCCAACTGAGCTTATACCTTCTTCAGTCTGTTTTAAGCAGTCGGGTTTTTTGTTTAATTATTTATACTTCTTTACTGCAGGTGTCAATGCCCAGACGAATAGGCAGCCGAAGAGACAAGAAGGCCAAAGAGAAAGCGGAGAAAGAATGGGAAGAAGCTTTGCAGGCCGTCATTCAGGATATGACTACAAAAGCCGCTAATACAGAGCCCCAAGTCTTGCAAATTGTTATATATGAAAGTTCTGTTTAATAAATGTTGTAGTAAATGTTTATTCTTATTTTAGCTCATAAATAATATACTTAGGGCTGGTATTTTCATCTGCGTATAATTTTTTTCGGTGGATAGTTTCCAAGGTTACAATTGCCACAACCATCGTTTCCACGTTAAATATTCGAAAAATAAAGTTATTTGGGGATGAAAATACTGGCCCTAAGGGAACTACATTATTTATCTCAGGTAAGGGGATTTTATTATAATTTTTGAGATATCTGAAACGTCACGGGTTTTAGAGAACTTTTAATTTAAACTAAGCTGATCGTATTTAAGAAAAAAAACCATCCGAAACATTTTTGTGTGGGATATCCTCATTTTATTTTATATACATATATCCCTTTTCTGCAATATTTTGGCAAATATTTTTACGTATAATCTTGACGAAGAACTTTTTTTCGAAAATGTTCTTAAAATATATGTTAAGGGATTAATATTTTTCAAGATAGGACAAAATTTTCACTTCGAAATATTTAATAAAGTAATAGGTATTTTAAAAAAACTTCTAATGCTCATAAACATTGACAAGAGATTAATATTTTTCAAGATATGACTAAATTTTCAGTTTGAAATTTTTTTTAACATTTTTCCACTGAGATAGCCCCAC
This sequence comes from Kuschelorhynchus macadamiae, assembly GCA_030620095.1. Classification (NCBI taxonomy): domain Eukaryota; kingdom Metazoa; phylum Arthropoda; class Insecta; order Coleoptera; family Curculionidae; genus Kuschelorhynchus; species Kuschelorhynchus macadamiae. The sequence continues at coordinate 799,840 of JAUTXW010000779.1, read as the reverse complement.
TTCAGGCTAATAGGTTTTAAAGTTATAATTTTTTAATAAAATAACGTATCTTAGTTTTCGATATATGATTTTTTCTCAGCATCTCTGCAGTTGCGCATCCGCCATTTTTTCACTAAAATAATCAATATAAATACTCTTAACGCTCATAAAAACGAAATTTTCACCAGTTATAGATTGAATATTTCTGAATTGGATGGCACAAATCGCATTTGGGTATCTCTAAATGGAAAAAATGTATACACTTTTCCACAAGACCTTAAAAAATCGCAAATTTGCTTTGGAAATATACGATTATAAAGGTATTTTGAGCAGAGAAATGCATTAAACTCATTAATATTGACGAGGGATTAATATTTTTCAAGACTAAATTTTCACTTTAAATACATACAAATTTGAAAATTCGAGAATTTTCCAATTTTCCGAGAGCCTTAAAAGTTCAACCATACATCCGAGGACAAAATGAATGTTTTTTTTTCATTTTTTATGGCTACAAGTTAGTATATAAATGAAGTTTTAGCAAAATTGATTTCCCAAAACAAGTTTGAAAATTTTGCATGTATATATATGGATTTTTTTAGATAAAATTTTGATGGAGAAATTTTATTGGAAAATGCTTTGAAAATATATGATTTTATAGGTATTTTGAGCTGAGAAATGCATTAAACACATTAATATTGACGAGGGATTAATATTTTTCAAGATACGACTAAATTTCTTCCTAGTGAATTATTACTGAAAATTTTTTCCTAAGTCGAAGACGAGAGATAATTTTCAGCAAAAATTCGTGAGCGAGAAAAAATGGTCAGTTATTAATTCAAGTACATGGGAGATTTGGTAAGAAAATTTCATACAAGATGAAAAAAAAAGCATTAAAAGTGACGTTTTGGTAGTACAACAAAATAATAGTAGATATAAAGATGCTATTATCGTTTATCGTTAAGGGTGGTCCAAACGCAACGTCTTTGAATAGTACAATACATACAATTAGAATAGTGATGATACATATCTCAAGGAAGTTATATTTGTTTATATATAGTGAATTTCAAATCACTAAAAGTAGTGGAAAATTATGTAAAACTCTTTTTTTAGAACACTTAAACTTACCGGTAAAAGTTGATTTTTCCCAAAGAGGAGATAAAATTCCGATTTTAGTATAATAATTTAGTCAGACATCTACAGAAGGAGCTCTTTTCTTTTATTTTTGATTGATTCAAAATTACTAAGATTGGTGGAATTGATATATTCTTAATTTTAATTATATATCTGGGTAAATGAAACTATAAAACTATAAAACCAGAGTATAACTAGGAATCTAGAAGGCTATGGAATTTTATATGTATTTTGTGCCTGTCAAACGACTATAAACTAATCTTTCAGATCAAATCAATCAATAAAGTTTCGAGTTAGAAATATACTTATAAGTTATTTAAAATGGAAAAATATGGTTTATGTGCATATTGCAAAGAAGTTAGCCATATTAAAATGCATCATCGTTATCTGAGATATCTTACTGATCTAACTAAAAATTGTCACATTCAATTCATAAAAGACAACTTGTTTAGAAGAATATAGAACGTGTTGGTGATGATTTCGCCGAAGTTCTGTAGGATGTCTAAGCAGAAAGTAACTCACTTGGTGGGAATATATATATATATAGAGGAAAGGGTGGTAATATGGAACCCATGTTTGTTTTTATTCAATAACTCAAAATTTTTTTTGAAAAAAATTTTTATATATAGGACTGATTTATCCCTAATATGTTTAGAATACGTGTCTAAGTTAAAATTTTAAATAATGTTAATAGTTTTATTATAATTAACAAATAATGGGAAAAAGTACAAATCACCTACTGGTTAAAAGTTGCTGGTAATATGGAACCACCTAATAAAACCTGCCATATTTTAAATATTAACCATATTTATTTATTGTATTAAAAACAAAGCAACAGTAACTAAATAAATCAAAATCAAAAGGCCTTATTGACAAAAATCACAGACCCAGTCGGCCTTTTCACAACCAGAACATAAAATATGTGCCCATAACTGGCACATAAGACACTGAACCCACTGTTCCCCTTTCCTATCTTCCAAAAATCGTTGTGTGCAAAACATGCACTCCGCATCATTATCTGTGCTGGAAGGTACGTTTTCAACTGGGTTTTCCGTATCACCTGAGGTACCTGAGGAAATTATGTCATCGTTATCGTCTTCATCCGACTCAGAGGATTCAGCTATTTTTCTTTGAGTTTTCTTTGAACTAATTTTGATGCTACTCGCCGTTTTCCCAGAGTGTTTTAAAGTTAGTCGCTTGCAACCAGCTTTTCCATTATCCCTGCTGAATCCGCGAGATTGAAGGCTCAAAATCTTTTTTGTACCACTAGATTTTAAAAGCGAATTTTCCAAATCTGTTTTATACGGAGAGCTCGTAATTACTGCAGCCGAAGCAGCCTTCCGTCCTCTGTTTGACGTTTTTCTTTTTGGCTTTGGAACCGGCCAAATAACAGAAGGAGAAACAATGAAGTTACTTGAAGTTGCCGGGGCTTTTGCTGAGCTACAACCTGCTTCTGCAGTTTCACTGATATCAAAAGTAGATGCACGTTTTAGTTTAGGGACATCCGTTGTTGGTGTCGGACTTGCTCTATGATGAATGGGTGGTTGATCTGTAGCTTCAGCCAATATTGCTTCATGCTCAGCAGCTATAAAATCCTTTTCCGTAAAAATACCCCTGTTGCAAGGAAATATCCCAGTTTTTAAAAACCCATTTATGGCTATACTTGCAGTTTGACACTTCAAATATGCTTTTCCAAAAAGTTCTGCAATGTCATAGGGACTCAAAGGACGTTCATTTTGACGCAACCATATACGAATCTCCTCACTATAGTGGGTTTTTAAAGCTCCCATGAATGTTTTGTCCAACGGCTGCAACTTGTGGGTGGAGTGCGGAGGAAGGGATACTATGGTTATGTGATTTTCTCTCGCTAGTTCGATTATTTCTACGTTTCTCGTATGAGTATAATGTCCGTCGAGGATTAGGAGCAGAGAGTCATTTATTGTTGGTTTTGTGCATTTGATAAAATGCTTAAACCAATCAGTAAATAAATTACTTTGCACCCAGCCAGATGGATGACATCTTCCAATACTTCCGAGAGGTGCGCCTCTCATCAGAGTTTCAGTCATATTTTTCCTTGGGAAAATCAACATAGGCGAAACAAATATACCGGAAGCGCTCATTGCACAAATGGTAGTCACTAATGAACCCCTCTCGGCAGCCGTCAGCGCACCGATCTGCCGTTTTCCTTTTGACCCTATCACCTTAGGTATTTTAGTTTGAACTATAGACAAGCCGGTTTCGTCTACATTAAATACGCGGTCTGCCGTGTATTTTTTCTTTTCATACTCTATCTCGAGAATATCAAAAAATTTAGCTACAGATTCTTTATTGAAACCATTTGCGCGAACATATGATGTTCCGGTTGGAGTCCGGATAGAAAGTCTTTGTTTATTGCGATATAAAAAATGGTCCAGCCAAGCACGACCTTATTCCCAAACGGATGCTTTATTCCGTTTCTAACTGCCAACTGATAAGCCATTACTTTAACGTCTCGCCGGGTAAGCCCAAAATATTTGCTCTCCATCAGCAGCAAGTATTCAACTAATTGATTTTCAATTTCAACAGGAAAAACTGGTTTTCTACCTAACTTTTTTTCGACAACTTCTTGGGGTGAACATTCTGTGTCGTGAACTCGCCTTTGTAGAGTTGTTTTTGGCACCTTAAACAACCTATGCAGCCCTTTTCAGGCCCATTCTTTTAGAACGCACCATTTCTACAGCTTCAGCCATTGCTTGTTTGTCCCATGTTTTTCTTTTACCCTTTGCTTTTGGGGATAATGAACTTCGAGGCATTTTTCAATCTGCAACAATCCAATTCAATTTAAACACTCATATTATGTAACTATTTTAAATATAAAGACTGCAGCCAATATATGTTTATAATATGGAACCCCTGTTTATAATATGGAACCGGGTTCCATATTATCAGCAAGCAAAGGGTTCCATATTATCAAAAAGCACATGGATAATAATAAACAATTATTTTTTTTTAATCATCCGAATAAACAAAAGCTTACCTGTTAAAACGTGAAATTAAGGTACACTTTCAAGATTTAAACCAAAAAATAAACGAATATTTCGATACAAATAACTTTATCACTGAAATAGGCACAGCGGAAAAACGTTTGTTTTTGACGCTAAAACATAACCTCTAATTATTCGACCATGGATAACTCCTATGCGGTAGAAATGTGCCTGCGGCCTTTTTGGAATGTAATGATTACGTTTTGGCGAGCACAGACAGATGGCGCCACTAACTTCTTATTTATGGGGGGGTTCCGTATTACCCGCAGGGTTCCATATTACCACCTTTTCCTCCTATATATATATATATATATATATATATATATATATATATATATATATATATATATATATACATAAGTATATATAAGACGTTGCGTCTGGACCGCCCTTGACGATAAACGATAACAGGAACTTTATATCTACTATTATTTTGATGTACTACCAAAACGTCAGTTTTAATGTTTGTTTTTTCGTCTTATATGACATTTTCTTACCGAATTTTCTATGTACTCGAATTAATAACCGAAAATTTTTCGCTCACGAATTTTTGCTCGTCTTTGACTCGGTATAATTTTCGGAAAAAAGTCGTGACTTCGAAAATTTTCCCGTTTTTCGAGAGCCATAAAAGTTTAACCAACGAAGAAAAAAAGACTTTTGTTTTATTTATTCGAGTCTAACCTCAAATAATACACCATTCTAACATAACAACAAAAGAGGATCGTTAACAAAACCATTTATAGTCGAATGCGGTCATATCGTGCGGGTTCAAAGGTCACCAACATTATGAATCAAATCAGAAAACACAGTGAATACCAAAATGTTGTGTGATTCTTTTATCGAGCTATTAAATCTCGATGGGCTATTTACAAATTTACAGGGAGAAAGAAAACAGTTTTTTTTTATTATATTACGCAATATTATAAAGAAACCCACTTAATATTATTTTATATATTAAATGCCGAGGGATTAAATAAGAAAATTCGCTAAATATGTATTTGGTTCAAATTTTTTGGTTGGCAAAAACAAAAATACACAAAATGGCAAGCGCTTTAATAAAGTTGAAAGGCGGTTCGAATCAGTGGAACAATCAGGATATGTTCTGTTTATACAGCCACTTAATGAAAGTGAGATTTTTTTTATCAATCACAAAAAATTATGAGCCCCGCTTGACCTAAAAATGTAACCACTTCTACAGTGTCATTTATTTAAATGCGGGCCACCCCTGTTCAAAGAAAACTTGTTTTTTCTTGTATTGTGAACAAAAAAATTTTATTTTGCAAAAATATTATACACTTTTGTTAAAAACACAAGATAATTAGTTATTACTTCCCTCGTGAGATTTTTTCAGATCTTTACGTTTAAGGGTCCCTAGATGACGGAAAACAGGTTTTCTAAATTCCGTCTGTCTGTAGGTATGTCTGTCTGTTCGCGGCATAGCTAAAGAACTACTCCGATTTCTTCAAATTTCAGTATAAAATTAAGGGCCATGCATGCGAAAAATTCAGGCTCTATATATATATATGTGTCCCAAATTTGGCTTACATGCATTGCTATCTCGTAAACCGCTATAGCTACAGGGTGGGTTAAATTAGGAAAGTTTTAGAGAATTTTATTACAAATTGATAACGTTTTGAAGTTTAGGATATCTTTTGTGGTTTTCAAGATAATTGGGAAAAATCAAAATGGTGCATTTTCAACTTTTGCCCGTAGCTTCTAAACGACTCGTATTATGGTTTTATGGTTTATACATTATTAGGGCACTTTTATTAGAGGAACATTATGCAGGTAAAACGAAGTTTCTAGCTTCAATTGTTTTTGAGATATTGGCATCAACTTTTTATTTTCTTACCGACGCCATATTGGATTATTGTATTTTTGGAAAGATCTTTTTAAGAGCTTTCCAATGATGTATAACAAGGTAAGATTATTATTTTTCTTGAGCTCTAAAAACCAAAATAATTGTTTTTTTTTAAGTAGGCTTTGATTACGCATGGCGGCCATAATGAAACAAAAGAATGCCGCATGTCAACAATCATTTTGTGTTCCTGAATAGTACTTGTTATCATTTTCTCATTGTGCCGAGTTTTTACAAAGTTTATTTGAGTTTCTTATACTACTTAAAATGGAGGGTAATTATTCCAACGAAGAGAATTTGGATATGATAGAACTTTATTTTAAAGCAAATAGAAATACACAAGCAGCTGCGCGTTCATACGAAGAACAATTTCCAGACCGACATCAACCAAGCCAAAGGCATTTCAGATTTCTAATTGTTAACCTGTTAGCCTACGGGTCTTTTTTGAAACCGAAACCAAAGACCTATTCAATAGATAATGAAGCAAGAAACGCAGATATAATAGAAAGTGTCAGGGACAACCCAACAACCTCAGTAAGAAAGATTGAAGAACAAACGGCAATTCCCAAATCAACCGTCCAACGAGTCTTGAAAAAACTTCACTTTCATCCCTATAAACCTACTATTGTACAGGGTCTTCAGGTAAATGATTTTGCTAGAAGAATCACGTTTAGTGAATGGTTCATCAACAAATGCCAGCAAATACCCAACTTTCATTCTAAAGTACTTTGGACAGATGAAACACGATTTACAAACTGTGGAATTTTCAATAAACATAATACTCATTACTGGGGCACCGAGAATCCTCATAATTTAGAAGAAAGACGTTTACAAATAAAATTTGGGTTCAATGTGTGGTGTGGCATTATAGGTAATTCCAAACAATGCACTTCTGCTTTAAATCATTCATAACAATTTGTATTTTAGATAACCGTTTGATTGGGCCGTTCATTTTCCAAGAAAATTTATCGGGTAACAGATATTTGCAACTATTACGGGAACAAATTATTCCAGAAGTTCTAAATTCTGTTCCCCCAAACGACCTGCAAAATATTTGGTTCCAACAAGATAGCTGTCCGGCTCACGGTACCAGAGAGGTGATGGCGGTCCTCAGAAATACTTTCGGGGAAAATATTATCGCTAATAATGGCCCTGTTGCTTGGCCGGCAAGGTCACCGGATATTACTCCTCCCGATTTTTATTTATGGGGATACGCAAAAAATGAGGTCTACGAATTTTCTCCGCCAGAAAGTCTCAGAGAGCTAGAAGACAGAGTCCGAGATGTTTTTGCTAATATTAACAGGAACACCTTAAGAAGGGTTACACGGAAGGTATTGGAGAAATGTCAAAAATGTGTGGAAAATGGAGGGAGGCAATTAACTTATATTTTTTTTATGTGTTAATTTAAATTTAGTTTAGGTATTTTCAATAGTGTGATAGTTACATTTTAGTCACTAGGTATTCACTGTTAGTATAATATCTTAGTTGAAAATCTGAAACATCGATGGTTGAATTAATATTTTTACCCATAAGCTAACAAGTTTACAATTAGAAATCTGAAATGCCTTTGGCTTGGTTGATGTCGGTCTGGAAATTGTTTTTCGTATGAACGCGCAGCTGCTTGTGTATTTCTATTTGCTTTAAAATAAAGTTCTATCATATCCAAATTCTCTTCGTTGGAATAATTACCCTCCATTTTAAGTAGTATAAGAAACTCAAATAAACTTTGTAAAAACTCGGCACAATGAGAAAATGATAACAAGTACTATTCAGGAACACAAAATGATTGTTGACATGCGGCATTCTTTTGTTTCATTATGGCCGCCATGCGTAATCAAAGCCTACTTAAAAAAAAACAATTATTTTGGTTTTTAGAGCTCAAGAAAAATAATAATCTTACCTTGTTATACATCATTGGAAAGCTCTTAAAAAGATCTTTCCAAAAATACAATAATCCAATATGGCGTCGGTAAGAAAATAAAAAGTTGATGCCAATATCTCAAAAACAATTGAAGCTAGAAACTTCGTTTTACCTGCATAATGTTCCTCTAATAAAAGTGCCCTAATAATGTATAAACCATAAAACCATAATACGAGTCGTTTAGAAGCTACGGGCAAAAGTTGAAAATGCACCATTTTGATTTTTCCCAATTATCTTGAAAACCACAAAAGATATCCTAAACTTCAAAACGTCATCAAATTTCTAATAAAATTGTCTAAAACTTTCCTAATTTAACCCACCCTGTAGCTATAGCGGTTTACGAGATAGCAATGCATGTAAGCCAAATTTGGGACACATTGTATATATATATAGCCTGTATTTTTCGTTAGTCCCGAGTTTCTGGTAAAGCGATTTTACCGATTTTTATATATCAAATTTTGTCTTATAATTAATAAAAAAAAATTACTTATTTTAAACACGCTTCAAAATTGGAACAAGTATTCTATAATTATTTATTTATTGCCTACAAAATTACAAATGTACTTAAAAAGTAAGCAAAAAAATGGTGTCAAATCTAATAAAAACATGTTTAAATTAAAATTCACTGGCTAATATCCAGGAGCCAGTGGCAAAAGCTCTGAGAATCGGTATAAGGAATGTACAGAAACTTGTGCATGAAAAAAAAAACATAATTTACTTCCGAAGAAGATTAAGAAATGTCTACGATAAAATACAAAGGCAAAATACTTAAGTTACAATGCAAAAATGGATATTCATAATGCAATTTATGATTTATACACGTCAAAAACTAATATAATCCTTCAGAAACTTTTTAATATTAAAGACTAAAAAAATATCATCATTACTTAAAAAGTCCTCATTTTCTGAGTCATCCTCAAATGAAGCAATGATCATTGATGTTATTTCCACATCTAGAAAACAATTTGCGCACTTTATCTGATGTAAGACCATCGTTCACGTAATATGATTTTGCCCCAGCCCATATTAATTCTATTGCGTTAAACTGGCAATGGTATGGCGGCAGTAAAACCTCATCTCAATATTTCATCTACGGCATATATTGTTGGTTTTTTAATAGATTTTGCCATTAAAAGAACTTCTAGTTTCAGCATATTGGGTAAAGGATTTTGTTTTTGTTTTATTAGCCAGTCATAAATATCACTTTTCTTCCAGGATGAAGTAGGTTGTTTATTTAAGATTCTTGAATGATAAGATGCGTTGTCCAGGATGATTAAAGATGGAGCATCTAAATTTGGAATCAGTTGTTCTTTTAACCACTTTTCAAACAGTTCACAGTTCATATTATCATGATAGTCCATACTTTTGGATGTTGAAGGGAACAGTAAACTTGCACCTGGGAGAAATCCTGTTGAAGAACCTGCATGCAAAATGATGAACCGTTTTCCCGTCCCACATCCCTTTTTTCTCTTGACACTTTTTACAGACTCGTCCTGCCAAGATTTCGAACCACTTCCATTAGAAAATATCCAAGTCTCGTCTAAAAATACCACGTTTCTAAATTTTGAATTAACATTTTCCGTGTATTTCTTTAAAAATTGGATACGCTGACTTGCTATATGTGGCAACTCGCATAAAAATCTTCGATTACAGTCCTTTTTATATCGAAAACCCAATGTTTTTATTAATTTTGACAACGATTTTAGTCCAATTTCGAATATGTCTCGATTTTTTAGAGCTTCTTTTAAAACTTGAATTGTTATATTAGTTTTTGATGTGTATAAATCGTAAATTGCATACGAACATCAATTTTGACATTGTCGCTTAAGTCTTCTGGGTTTCGGTAAACTATGTTGACATTCTTAAATCTCGTTTATTTTTGTTTCTTTTTGTTTTTATCTACCATTCTAGCAGTCCAAATTGAGAAAATGTGTGGAAAACTCTCATCAGCACTCAAAATTTACTTTAAGATGTAATTAGTATACAAATCTAAGGTAATTTTGATTTCAAACATCTTTCCGACTGTTCCCATAGCCATGCTTGTTTTTAATTTTATGTGCGACGTTGCCATATTCATAATTAAAGAAATACCTATAAGTTATGATACACGTAAAACTAAAATGTTTTATAACAAAACTTATAATTAATAAAAATGCGGATTAAGTTAGGTTAGGATTGGTTAGGTTTTTTGTAAAGAATGCGCGTGGTAGCGCGCCAACTGAATTCCGAGTCTATATTGAAAGCGGGATGTTTCTGTAACAAAAAACTATATTGTTAAGTGGATCTGTCCCGCTAACGTTAGGTTAGCCCAGGTTTCTCAATAAAACCTTCATTAAAACTATAATAACAATAAATAATTACAATTCTGTTGTCCAAATAATTTTCAATTGGTCATTTCATTTTCTCTAACAAATTGGTAAATCTAAAATCTGGCAACATTGCTAAATTTTTCGTTTTAAGGCTGTCAAATTGTGACCGAGTGTGACTTTTAATTAATTTTCTTTAGGAAAACTCTTGCATATCCCGCAATTTTTATTTTTGAAATGTAATATTACAAATGGGTACTTTCTGGAAAAAAAAAATACGCAAAAATCGTCTGTCAGGATAGTTTACCGGACCCGTCTTCTGTCTTTGGCTTTTTTCGTGTGCCTTTCTTAAATCTTCTTCGGTAGTAAATTATGCTTTTTTTCATGCACAATTTTCTGCACAGTCCTTAAGACCCTTAATTCCCAAAGCTTTTGCTATTGTCTCCTGGATATTGGCCGGTGAATTTTCATCTTCGTGATATTTTATTAGATTTAATACCATTTTTTCTCGCTTGTGGATGCAAAAAACCCGAAAATTGTTTTCTATTACTCATTTTGTCATTGACTTGTCAATCTGACTTTGAAGTGACATCGCTCAAAGATTTTTGCAACTGCTGGTATTTATATGTATATCCTCTTGTTTCATATGAAAATATCATAGGTCTATTTAATTCATCTTCCGGATTTTATGCGGAGAATATGATTACGCGTAATAAAAGAAAAACAACATTAAAAAGTTTGTCGTTAATAAATCGTATGACCCGCACGATAACACTGCTTTTGACTATAGAAACTTAATATCTGGAAAATATCTGACAACTGGAGTAGTTAAAGAGTGATAATATGGGTTTCACGCAGGATATAGATTCTATATACAAGGTGTTTCAAAAAGGTCTGCCAAAATTTCTAGGACATATAGTACATCAAAAAATAAGTGTAGTTTACTCTATAAACCTATGTCCGAAAATGCATCCCTAGGGAGTTACAGCCCCTCGAAGATGACACGCGAAAATAGTTTTTTGGCATTTTCTTTAAAACTATCAAAGAGAAGTTAATGAAATTTTGCATAGGTGCCTAATTTTTAATGAGAAATGTAACCAATTTGTCAGATTTGTCATATTTATTCAGGGGCGTAACTTACGAGGGGGCTGAAATGCTCTAATGACCATATTTTTTTTGTGGGTTGTATTTTCTAAAAAATACATCAAAAATATCAAATTCTGATTAATTTTACATAAAAAAGGTACTCTTGTTAAAATGTTTTAAAGTCGATAGTTTTCGAGTAATTTACAGTTAAATGTTGAAGTGTTTTCCTAAGGTTTTCATTTTACTTGTACAAGATATCTTAGAAACCCTTTTAAGTAGGCCGTGGTATGATTTAAACAAATGAGCTGTACGTCAAGTTGACTTTTGATGGAATTCTGTTATTTATTAATTACTTCATTTACTTTTAAAAAATGGCAAATTATACATTTTCCGAACAAGTTGATATGATTTTAACCTTGGGTGAGTGTTTCGGAAATTCAAACTTAGCAGTTAAAGATATTCAGAAAAATATCCTGGTAGAAATGTACCGAATCGCAGAACATTTTTGGCAATAGAGCAGAGGTTACGAGAAAATGGTTCACTTACAATAAAAAACACAGATAATGGACGTCCCAGAAATGCGCGAACGGTAGAAGTTGAGGAACAAGTTTTAGAAACCGTTTTTCGTGAGCCTACAATTAGTTCACGCAGATTGGCGTTAAGAACGAATACTTCCCATTCAAGTGCGTTCAGAGTTCTAAAAGAACAGCAACTCCACCCCTACCACTTTAGACAAGTGCAACATTTACAACCAGAGGATAGGCCATTAAGGGCCGATTTTTGTGAAGTACTGCTTGAACGAGAACGTATTGATCCAAATTTTTTCAATAAAATCTTATTTACGGACGAAGCAACCTTCACAAGGGCGGGCGTTTTTAATTATCATAACTCGCATTTCTGGGCTGAAGAAAATCCAAGAGTCACTAGAGTGTCTCACTATCAACATGAATTTAAAATCAATGTTTGGGCAGCTACTTTGGGAAATAAATTTATAGGGTTTCATATTTTTAATGGTAATTTAAACGGAGATATGTATGCTGATTTTTTAGAAAATAATCTATTTGAAATATTAGAAAATGTACCGTTAAATCTTAGAAGGGACATTGTTTTTATGCATGATGGCGCACCCCCACATTTTAGTAGAAGAGCGCGACAGTGGTTAAATAATCATTTTCCAAACAAATGGATCGGACGCGGTGCAGATGCTCCAATTCACTGGCCTGCTAGGTCTCCCGACATGAATACACTGGACTTTAATGTTTGGGGAGATTTAAAGGCAAAAGTATATGAAAATGAAATTAACACGGTTGAAGAATTGAGAGACAAAATAATTCATGAATGTACACTTCTTCAAAATAATGGTCAAAGCTTAAATTTAATAAATAATTTAAACCGAAGAATAAATTTATGCATTCAAGAAAACGGAGGACATTTTGAGCATCTGTTATAATTTTGGTATAGTTCACTAGTGTTATTTATTTTTTAAAAATTTTATTCAATAAACTTTTATCTAGGAATACTTTGAGTTTTATTTTCTAAGAATGCGCTCATTTGTTTAAATCATACCACGGCCTACTTAAAAGGGTTTCTAAGATATCTTGTACAAGCAATTTGAAAAGCTTGGGGAAACACTTCAACATTTAACTGTAAATTACTCGAAAACTATCGACTTTAAAACATTTTAACAAGAGTACCTTTTTATGTAAAATTAATCAGAATTTGATATTTTTGATGTATTTTTTAGAAAATACAACCCACAAAAAAAATATGGTCATTAGGGCATTTCAGCCCCCTCGTAAGTTACGCCCCTGAATAAATATGACAAATCTGACAAATTGGTTACATTTCTCATTAAAAAGTAGGCCCCTATGCAACATTTCATTAACTTCTCTTTAATAGTTTTAAAGAAAATGCCAAAAAACTATTTTCGCGTGTCATCTTCGAGGGGCTGTAACTCCCTAGGGGTGCATTTTCGGACATAGGTTTATAGAGTAAACTACACTTATTTTTTGATGTACTATATGTCCTAGAATTTTGGCACACCTTGTATATATCTGTCCTGAGGATGCAACAATAAACTTGCGAAACGTCGACAATTTAAAACAAAACTTTTGTTTTCTTTTACTGGATCCTAACCCCAAATAATACACCACTCTATATAACAAGAGGCTTGTTAATGAAAACCATTTACTAAAAAAACTAATTATCCAATCTACCTCAATTTTTTTGTTTCATAGGAATGAACTAATAAAATATTTAAAAAATCAGACAGAAATTTTGTAGAAAAATTAAATGTGAAAATGGGATAAACTCGTACGAGTTCAACATAACATAACAAAATGCCGGTATGTGTCAATGTAAAAACAACTTATTGAACAAATGGAAATGAAAGTGGGGAAATAACGAGGGAAGTTCCGGATAAAGAAATTTACCGATTTTTTTTTAATTGAGTTTAGGGTACATGGACCGCTCACCGCTGGACGGCCTAGTGAAATGTTAAAAAAAAAGTATTATTAAAATAACTAATTACGCCATTTACTTAATTAAATTTTGAACAAAAATCAAATAGTACATAGGAATGACACAGTTAAATTTTGGTACCAACTTAAGACGGCGAAACAAAATGGCGGGCTAGTGAATTGTTAAAATTTTTAAAAATTGTTACTTATAAACTACCTATCCAATTTACCTAAAAATGTGCACAAAAATCAAGTTTTATTTCATTCATTCATTATTAGTTTTGACTTCCCAAAGTAAAATTTAGCAGATGAAACAAAATATTATTTTTCATTTTCTAGTGCATTTTTTCAAGTCGGTTTCATTATTTTTATAAATTTTTTTATTTCATCCTTTTTAGTTCTATTTATACGATTTTTATTGTAAAAGCCAAATTTAACAAATAGCTGTTGGGTCCACTGCATTTGTAAGATTTTCCTAAGAGAATGTTCACCATTATGTCAGGAATAGAGAACGCAAACAGTTCAACATGGCCGCCATCAGTGGCGCAACTAGGAGGGGCCTAGAGAGAACTTAGCCCCCAACCTGGAAATTAGCCCCCCCACCAGATGATTGGTGATGTTATTTTGAGGACGCAAAACCGATAATAGTTAAATTGAAAACTGAAATAGGTGGGATAAATGTTCCAATATTGAAAAATAATAGAAGTCATTGAGATACTTAATTTTTGTCGACTACACATATTTAAAATAAAAACTAAGGTGATATTAGGTGTTTGTCCAGTATACAAGGTAGACCAAAAAGGAGGGGACCCTTTGGCAGGTTTCTAGTTAACAAGTCAAATAAAGTATATTTTATGTTATACAGGAGAAGTGCTAACTTTTGAACTCCTTAAAATTTTTATGTACGGGTTTCATCGTTCTATGTAACTTTAAGTATGGTAATTTATTAAAAAAATATATAAATTTTTATATTGCCATAGATATAAAAAATGCTGCCTAATAAAATGTAAAAAATATATTACTAAAAACTGGATGAACTGGTAAAATTTTTATACGTTTCAAACTTGTAGTATAAATAGATTAGAACTGTGTCTCAACAATTTAGATTTAGGATGCCATGGGCGTAGATATTCGGAGATATTAAGGGTACAAAAGCGTAAATATTTTATATTTTGAGAACGCTAATCGATTATAGTCAAATTGAAAATAGATATAGTTGAGGTAAATGTAACATAAAATGTAAAATAAAAATTTATTTCTTTTTTTTATATACATTCTAGTGTTAAGATAAAGCTAACATAAAAATTTTCATGGCATTGTTAACTTGGAAAAAATATCATGTACAAAAAACCATTGTTTCTTTAAAATTGGTTTTATCCTCAAATCAATATTATCTTATAAGTGTCTAGTTGCGCCACTGGCCGCCATTCCGCCATTCTTTACATTTTCTCAATATGCTTACTATAAAACCAGTCCGATACCATCCTGAATATGCTGTGAAAATGTCACTCAAATTGGTCAAACCATCGCGGAGTAATCGAGGTACATACATAAAAAATATATAATAGGATCAAATTGATACCTCCTCCTTTTTTGAAGTCGGTTAAAAATATAGAGTGTGTCCTGTTTAAAATAAGAACGATGTCATTAATTTACGGTAAATCTATAGCAACGCCGTAATTGTGAAAGTATTTTTATAAGATTAAGCGGGATTTGTTACCGCTACCAATATGGCGGAACGATGTTAAAAATTATTATTAAACTAATTATCCAATTTACTTCAAATATTGCACAAAAGTCAGATATTACATAGGAATGAACTGGTAACATTCTAATACGAATCCAAGATAGCAAAAGAAAATGGCGTCCTAATAAAATATTTTAAAAATCAGTCAATCAATGAAAGTACCTACTACATATTAAATTAATTTCAATTTTTGTGCAAAAATTAAATGTGATGTAAAGATAACCTGGCAAAATAGGGGCCAAATATTCCCGTAATATTTCATCTACGGCATATATTGTTGGTTTTTTAATAGATTTTGCCATTAAAAGAATTTCTAGTTTCAGCATATTGCATAAAGGATTTTGTTTTTGTTTTATTAGCCAGTCATAAATATCACTTTTCTTCCAGGATGAAGTAGGTTGTTTATTTACGATTCTTGAATGATAAGATGCATTGTCCAGAATGATTAAAGACATTAAATTTGGAATCAGTTGTTCTTTTAACCACTTTTTAAACAGTTCACAGTTCATATTATCATGGTAGTCCATACTTTTGGATGTTGAAGAAAACAGTAAACTTGCACCTGGGAGAAATCCTGTTGAAGAACCTGCATACAAAATGTCATTCAAATTGGTCAAACCATCGCGGAGTAATCGAGGTACATACATAAAAAATATATAATAGGGTCAAAATGATACCTCCTCTTTTTTTGAAGTCGGTTAAAAATACAGAGGGTGTCCTGTTTAAAATAAGAACGATGTCATTAATTTACGGTAAATCTATAGCAACGCCGTAATTGTGAAAGTATTTTTATAAGATTAAGCGGGATTTGTTATCGCCACCAATATGGCGGAACGATGTTAAAAATTATTATTAAAAAACTAATTATCCAATTTACTTCAAATATTGCGCAAAAGTCAGATATTACATAGGAATGAACTGGTAACATTTTAATACGAATCCAAGATAGCAAAAGAAAATGACTCCCTAATAAAATATTTTAAAAATCAATCAATCAATGAAAGTACCTACTACATATTAAATTAATTTCAATTTTTGTGCAAAAACTAAATGTGATGTAGAGATTAACTGGCAAAATATGTATAATATAAGTATTTTTATAAGATTAAGCGGGATTTGTTATCGCCACCAATATGGCGGAACGATGTTAAAAATTATTATTAAAAAAACTAATTATCCAATTTACTTCAAATATTGCGCAATAGTCAGATATTACATAGGAATGAACTGGTAACATTTTAATACGAATCCAAGATAGCAAAAGAAAATGGCGCCCTAATAAAATGTTTTAAAAATCAATCAATCAATGAAAGTACCTACTACATATTAAATTAATTTCAATTTTTGTGCAAAAACTAAATGTGATGTAGAGATAAACTGGCAAAATAGGGGCCAAATATTACCGTAATATTTCATCTACGGCATATATTGTTGGTTTTTTAATAGATTTTGCCATTAAAAGAATTTCTAGTTTCAGCATATTGCATAAAGGATTTTGTTTTTGTTTTATTAGCCAGTCATAAATATCACTTTTCTTCCAGGATGAAGTAGGTTGTTTATTCAATCAATGAAACTACCTACTACATATTAAATTAATTTCAATTTTTGTGCAAAAACTAAATGTGATGTAGAGATAAACTTGAATAAGATTCTTGAATAATAAGATGCATTGTCCAGAATGATTAAAGATGGAACATCTAAATTTGGAATCAGTTGTTCTTTTAACCACTTTTCAAACAGTTCACAGTTCATATTATCATGGTAGTCCATACTTTTGGATGTTGAAGAAAACAGTAAACTTGCACCTGGGAGAAATCCTGTTGAAGAACCTGCATGCAAAATGTCATTCAAATTGGCCAAACCATCGCGGAGTAATCGAGGTACATACATAAAAAATATATAATAGGGTCAAATTGATACCTCCTCCTTTTTTGAAGTCGGTTAAAAATACAGAGGGTGTCCTGTTTAAAATAAGAACGATGTCATTAATTTACGGTAAATCTATAGCAACGCCGTAATTGTGAAAGTATTTTTATAAGATTAAGCGGGATTTGTTATCGCCACCAATATGGCGGAACGATGTTAAAAATTATTATTAAAAAACTAATTATCCAATTTACTTCAAATATTGCGCAATAGTCAGATATTACATAGGAATGAACTGGTAACATTTTAATACGAATCCAAGATAGCAAAGGAAAATGGCGCCCTAATAAAATATTTTAAAAATCAATCAATCAATGAAACTACCTACTACATATTAAATTAATTTCAATTTTTGTGCAAAAATTAAATGTGATGTAGAGATAAACTGGCAAAATATTGGTTGGAACCCAATATAATGGAACAAAATTGCGCCCAATAATAATATTTGAAAAGACAGTACCTTTAACACATATATACTGTGACTATGTTCCTAACTAAATTGGGTCACATTTAGGCTTACCATTTCGAAATTTGGAAAGTCCTGATAAAAAGCCAAGACATTTCAAAAAAAGTCCGGACATTTTAGTCACAATAGGAAATAATAAATGAAGCTCTTGGTGCAAGAGGGTGTTAAGTCACTTTTTTACAATTTCTAAATATTAGGGATTAAAGTTATGTTCCTGGAGGTTTTTCTGTGTGAGATTAAATTAAAAGCAAAATTGTGTCAATACACGTACAAAATGAGTACTTTTAAGGTTATGTACCATAATTTTATCACTTCCTTTCCAGTTTTGGATTTTTTAATTCTTTTTCCAAAAAAACTTGAGTTAACACCTTCATGCAGAATCATTTAATTTTTTATTTGCAAAAATGACAAATACATAAAGTGTTAACTCATCTTTATTACCGAACAAAATACAAAAATATCGGTAATCACTGTAATTAGTACATACGAAAATAGGTAATAGGTAATACTAGTTATCTTCTGATCGGTTTAAGCTTAAATAAAATCCTCGCAAATTCTCCGGAATATATGGGAGCTGCTCTCGAATCTCTGTTGTGCGGGTTAGTTTGTGTTTAATAATATCTACTTCTTTCCACTCTTCTTCTGGATCCAGTGAATATCTATACTTCGTTGTACCAAATGTATCAACTCTTATCCATCTTACATTCCGAAAAACTACCTTTTCACCCTTGCTACTTTTCTTTCTGTCAAACAAATTTAACTTCCGTGGTAGTTCCTTTAAGTCAATGAATTTATCTTCCATCCTGGTTAACTCAAACGGATTTCTTTTTCTAGCCTCTCTCATTAACGTCATGTACTGATCAACCGTATAAATATGTTGAGCTTTTCGAATAACTTTTTCGACAGCCCCAAAATCTCTATCAATATCCATAAAACTGTGGCCCACCTCGGGAAATTTATGGTCAATAATTTTAAACTTTTCTTGGAGTACTAGGTAATGCCATAAACAAATTATAAAAAAGTTTTTGTTTTGACCACCCGCAGAATCGCTCCAGGCTACTAAGTGATCATTTTCAATTTCAAGGTTTTGTAAACAGGATATAATACTGGTCCCTACTTCTTCTGGACCTTACCACCTTTATCCTCAGTCCTTAGATGAAAAAATCCCTTACCAAACTTATCACCTTGGCTCACGCAATGAGTTCCTAAATTGTATAACCACACTTCTCTAAGGTAAAAGGCCACACCTGTAGACAGCTTTGGTAAAGGCAATGGTTTTTGCATATCAAAGTTGATGTAGAGAATGGAACCCTCATGTGCTAATTTGCGGTCTTTTTTCTGTTCTTCAAATGCCGCTTTATATCGCCTAACGTGTTCATGATTTTTTTCGTTGGAGTCGTAAACCTTGCAGGTATCCGATTTTGGAGATCCAAAACCAAAATTAAATTCAGAAACAAAAATTTGCCTGTATCGGATGTTTTTAACAAACTGACGATTTTGTTCAAAACACTGGTCCTTTTATAGGTCATACATTTTGTTTATTGACAGCATAGGCGATAAGTATAGGCGATGTTCATTTTTATTTCTGGAATAATGTGACATTTCTGCAGGAAAAGATTTGATGTGTTGACGAACTATGTCAAGCTGTTCGTTGGATGTTTGATTCTTGCGGGTCATATGGCGACCTCTTCCATCCTTTTTTGGGGTAGCTTGTCCCTGAGAAATTTGATTACGAATTAGCTATAACTTCTTTCTCTCAATATTGAATAATTTTAAAAATGCACTTTTGCACACTTGTTCTGATTTTCCATCTAAAGTTACAAAATATCTGAAAGATTTTTGGCGGATAGGATTTCTACTACTGGTTGTTTTACATCAAATGGTTTCAGACAACCAAAGATGTAGATGTTTTTTTCATCAATGGTAGGTAATGAATAGTATTTGCTGAATAACTCATTGCGATCAGGATCAGCAAAATTGTTATTGCATTTTAGTCTGCATTTTTCTGTGCAAAGTGGTATTCCAACTGCGGACGATTTTCCTATGACGTGTCTATTTTTATAGTTAGTATATTCCTCTCCTCTTTCTCTCTTTAACCTGTTTCTTTTCCAATTGTTTGGTTGACGCTGACGTTTCCTAGATTTTTTTTCTCTTATCTGTCGTTGGTTGACTTCAATCTCAACCTCAGGATTATTTATTTCATTTCCCATCTCTAAAAAATTAAACATTTACTTGGCAGATCAAGTTGTAAGGACATAGTACCATCAGATACCAAAAACCCTTGTTTTGTTTTTTTAATCTTACCAGTGATATGATGTTCCTGGACGCCAACTTCAGGTATATTTATATCTTTTTCTATTTCTAAAAAAAGCAAACTGTAGGTACCATTACCACTATTTGTTGTTTTCTAATCTTACCAGCAATCTGTGGTACTTCTAGTACTTCGGATTCAACATTTTCCAGGTCAGTTTCAGCCATTTGATTAGTTTCTTTTGGAATATTAACATATACATGATTAGCAACCATCTGTTGTTCTTTTCTTTTCTTTTACTATCTTGATCTAAAAACAAAAAAACAACAAACAAATCATTTGAAATATATTTACTAACAAATACATACCATCAGGTTTTAATTCGTTTCGTTCTTAGTTTTTATTCGCAGTATCTATATTTTCATATGTTAATTTCTTAGCTAGTCCTTCTTCTTTTTTAGCCGGTGATCGTTTTCCCTTACGAGAACAATAATTTTCAGGTCGTTCTTCGTCTGTAAAATCCGAGGAAACATCAGATTCTGAGATGTACTCTGAACCACAATCTAAAAATCCTCATCGCTTTTTGTCTCCTGCTCACTTATTTCAGCATTAGCCATAGCTAATTTAATAATTAAACTAGTTCTTTTAGAGGCCATTGCAGTAAAATCCTTGCGTTAATTATATATTTTTATTTTGAGGTTATGTATAAAAGTACTTGCACGTTTTGTTATTAGTTTGGTTAATTCTAGTGATAATATTCAATAAATAATGTAAACGAAGTACTTACCGTTCTTTTTCCCAACAAAATGAACATAAAAACTCACTTTTATTCAATCAGATAGCACCATCAAAACAACATGTATAACGTTTACAAACAATTTCTTACTAGTTTATACTGGAAGAAGGTGCTAAGTCAGCAGTTAACCCCTTCTTGTTCTATTTTCAAGAGTTAACACCTTCTTGCTCCAACCATGTTAGACGAAACTGGAGTTAACGTGTTTTAAACTTCAGTTTTTAAGGTATTTGGCGCCATCTAAGAGCCAAAGTCTTGAAAATGAGTTAATACATTCATGCATGGGATTTTCTGCATTTTAAAAAAATAGTGAGTTAACACCTTCATGCTCTGATAGCTTCAAATCTCACTCGCACTGCACGTTCTACTGTGATAACAGTTAGAGGAACTCGTCCGAAATGGCTTCAATTAGTAAGCGATTATGCACATTCGCGGACATTATGCAAGCCGTTTTTGAAAGAAGGAAGAAATTTGAACGAAGCGAAGTGCACAATTTGTGATAAGTTACGTGTCAATTTAAGCACACTGGCGAAATGAGTCTCTTTCACTGGCGATAATGCCAATATCAACTTTGATGGCGTCAACTGTTTATCTGGCCAGAATGTATGGTCTAAATTAAAAACCCCAGCGCACATACTTCATAATTGCGTTCAACGTGGAACTGATACTCTAAAAATATACTTAGAATCCGTAATCATGAAGCTTTTTAACTATTTTTCATGCAACATTTTTCCACATCGTCAAAAATCGAGACTAATTAAAAATGCGGACAAAGTCCGGACGGAGGACCGAAAGTCCGGACAAATCCGGACGGATGGTAACCCTAGTCACACTTAACTATTCCTAACAAATAGAAACAAAATCATAACGATGGAAGTTTTGTGTAGAGGAAATTTACGATCTCTTTGTTAACGTGCCGGTTTATATTTAGTACAAATATGTTCCTTAATTTTAAAACCACTTATGGATATTATTTGTTCTAGTTTGTATCATAGAGAAAAAGAGAAATAATTAGATATAAAAGTAAGATAGAAATGGACTTGATAAATAGGCGGCTTACTTCATAATGTTGCCCCTTTCATTGTATATTTACGTTAATTGGCTACACTTAGTCACCTTGGTGAACTTTGGACCAGGCAACACAGTCCATGAAGCAAATATTCGAACGCCACGCCGCCGCTGATGTATCCAACTGTATTCTCGATATGCGGGATCCTCGAACCTAGTCATGTGCATTCACCGGTTACTTACGTTAGTAGAATATATTCCATATGATGTATCTTTTTGTTTCGGCTTTTCAGCTAAATGGACGGAGATATTGTTGCCATTCGCTGGCAAAACAAATTCGGGGATTTTTCAATGGTAATATCAAAAGGGCAAACAAAATTTGGGGAAAAATCGAAAAAATGTTGAACATTTATTTTCTTAATAAAAGAAAGGGTGCACATAGTTAATGAGCCAAAAAAAATCCCAAATCCGAAGGATAAGGGATTTTTTCGACCCATTGACGACTGCTTTTGTTTAAACAAAATACGTGCGAAAACATTTCTGGAGTTTTTCTGAAAATATTTTTTTGCGCGCGTTTTATTTTGTTAGAGTATTTCCGTAGGAAATATTGAAAACATAATTGGAAACTAAATTTTATTTTAACTAATTTATTCGCAATAAAATTAATTAAAGTAACTTCTGCTGTTTGCTATTGTTTGTATTTAAGGAATGTGGGTGTTTTCATGGAAACGCTTGGAGTGACATGCATTGTTTAAAATGGCAATTCCAAAGCTACATTTACATTTTTAATGTTAGCCGTGCTAGATTTACATATTTGGGGTTTTAATTTTTTTTTAATACTTCCAATTAATAATATTAATTAATCGAACTATAAATGGGTAATGTGAGAAATTCTATGTGTCATGCATAACTAATTAAAAGTTAAACTGATTGTATTTGGGAACATGAATATATCTTTATCGGTTGTATGACACTGACAGAAATGAAAATTACTTTTTCGCCAAATAGTATATTGTGCAACAAGTTTAGAAACTGACTCTTTGCACACGAGTGTGCAAAGAGTCGTTTTCAAACGTGTTGAACACGATACTTTTTCTACGACTGCAGAAAATAAAAATAAAAATACAATTTTGATTATTTTTATTCTTTCAACTTTGACAAGACTGTGAGACATTTTTTCAAACACCGTGTGAAAACTTTTCACACGCTTATGTCAAAATGAAATGACGAATAATATGAGCAACCAAAGCAAAACTGTGTGCAAAAATTTCACACAGCAATTTTCACACATCATGTGAAATTAGTAATTTTCAGATCTTGTTTGGCGTGCGTTTTTAGACAGTTTTCATAGCAGTCGTAGAAAAAATACTTTTTTGCCACCTAAAAATGAATCGAGGCCATGAAAAATGTCCATCGTAAAATGCACAATGCACACACTCATTAAAAAATCGGTACATTTCCCTTACACGGAACTTCCCCGGTTATGAATATTTTCTTTTACTAATTTTCGGATAAGTAATTTTTGTGCAACGTAAACTGGATAATTAATAATTAATTTAGCTAAAATTTAAATTCAGTCTGATAAGTAGTTTTTACTAAGTAAACAAAAACACTTGTTTACAATTTCCACTTAATTTATTTTAACAAAAATATATTCATGACAATTGTTTCGCCAACACTGTAGCGCTATCAGAATTAAATCTTAAAATTTAACATCATTTTAAATGTTCTTCCACTTAAATAGATTGACCAGTATTTTTTATATTAAATTAAAATGAATCGAGTACATTTGGGATATGATCCTAGAACACTACTTATCTTCTGAGCATCGATAATTCTTCAATCCTTGTAGGTCTCTCTCTTTCCAGTTTTACCGGCTTTCTTGTTCTTTTATTTCTATTTTATGACGGATGGACTTATATGTAGCATTCCAAACTTCTGAATTTGTTATGTCTTGTGTAAGATGTTCAATAGCGAATGCTCTCCCAATCAATATAGCGTGTTCTTCTCCCCTTGGTTTCTGTTGATAAACAACTGAATGTTAGGAATACGCCTGTTTGTCCACCGACTTTTTGTTGCGTTATTCCATCTTTCTTGTCATTGTCTTTGGAAATTTTCTCAGGCGCCTTGGGTTATTTGACCATTATACCTCTCCATTTTTTCCTTTACAAGCAGATCTGTGGATGGTATCTGCTATTACCTGTTCTGCCTCAGCGAATATTTTTCTGCATGCATAGCAGATACGTGTCAGCATCGTTCTTTGTACTCAGATGAGTTTCTGTGTTAGCCTTGCATTATTTACTGCAAAATACCATGCTTGAGCAGCATACAGCAGTTGCGAATGGACTGCACTAAGTAGGATTTTCCTTTTCGGAGCCATATGTCCGCTAACATTGGAGTAATTGCAACATCTTCTATGGTGAAACACACAGAAGACACTTCTTCGTTAGCATTTCCGTTTCTGTCTTTATTGGTGCCAGCTGTAGTTGTTTCCGTCCATCCAGTTTTTTTCATAAGTAGTGCCGTGTCAGCTGTGGACACAATCAGTCTTCACTCTTCAAGACTACTACCATCGCCACATCATCTGCAAAGCCTATCAAGTTTACGCCCTCGGGCATATCCATTTCTGCTAGTGGATTATATAGTATGTTCCAGAAGACCGGTCCTCATCTTAGAGTAAGAATATAAATAGAGTTCATTATTTACATCTTTAGCCACTGCCAAGATTAGCTCGCAGTATAAGGTCGATGGTACGTCGATACAAAGCCTAGCCATCTACTTCAATGTTTATACGAATTTATATTACGCTGGGTATATTTAAACATGATGCGACAATATTAGAATAGTAATGTTTTTCCAAATTAGTTTCTAAGCAGTATAAAAAAATTACTTTTACTGCAAAAGACAAGCTAAAATACCCGAAGCCTCAGATCAGATTACCCCACTAACAAAAGTTTTAATTCGATTTGACAACCCCGATCGACTACTCCACGTACTAGACCATCCCACTTTCATTGACCCGGAATTCTTATAGTAAAGTAGTACAATAGGCTACAGCAAAGATTGTTACGTGGTCACGTGACCGTAGGGGTGGCTTTAAAACCAATAGCGCTTCGTGGAACTACAATAAACTTTAACATTAAAGAAATGAATTTGACAAAAAATATTTTAACGAAGAAGTTAATTCAATTAAAATTATCATTAGGTACCCTGCTTTTCTTAGCTTCACTAGGGCATGTATTTTAATGTTTTATTGTGTAATTGCTGATATGGTTGAAATCTTATAATTACATGCTGTCTTACTTCAAGAAGCAGTATTCTAAAGGCGCGGTAAGATTAGGAGTACAGTGACTTTTTTAGAGGACTTGTAATCCGGTTCAGTATAATATGAGATAATCTTCAGAAGCGAAATGATACAAGAAAAGTCTCGGAGGTGATTTTTTTCGTGATTACAATAGTTTCTTACTATCAGAGAATTAAAATAATTATAGAATAAGATAAACGGACCAGTTCGACTAATAATTGTCCTTTTCGAATAAAAAAATATCTATGCGTATTTATTTATGTGATGTGAGGTAAAAGAATTTAAATGGTGATCCTTTGAGTAATTAAAAGTAAAAATGTGTTAGTAAACATGTCCTAAACTGGTTAGAATTTAAGATTAGGATATGCATAATTAAAAAAGACCTTTTTATTTTGTAATTTAGCAGCAATATGGAATAACAATATAAAAATTAGCTATTCTATATTTTTCTAATAGCGCTTGCTGCTTTTTATTTTCCTGGCAAGAGGCCTAGAATACTAGCTACAAAAAAGCATGTTTTATCAATTCCATTGGTCTGTTTGTCGGTTGTCTCTTCGCAATAAAGCTCAAAAATTACTTATCCTATTTACTTCAAATTTTGGTTGAGAATTGAATGTCATATGAGGATGACGTGGTAATATTTTGGTAAGAATCTAATATGGCGAAACAAAATGGCAGCCTATTTGTAAACTCAAACCGGAAAATCAATACAATGTTCTTTCAAACAACGTATATTTCGTACTACCCGTAACAATAATTTTTGTCTCCCAAGACTGACTAATAGCTCGGACCTCAGTAAGGTTTGAAGGTTCTTCATATTGAACCTCTGTCGTCAAAAATGAGTCGTTTACTCCACGTGGGCGATATCCGAAAAATACTTCATACGGTGTTTTTCCCGTAACGGTACTAATAGTTGTGTTGATTCCAAATCGAATCATGCTTATTTTATCATCCCAAGACCTCTCATCATCAACACTAGCAGATAATGAAGAGAGAACAACTCGGTTAATTCGCTCAACTTGCCCGTTGGCATGCGGTGTGGCCGTTGCACATAGAACCCGTTTAATTCCAAATTTTAAGCAATATTCGGTGAATGCTTTACTTGTGAAGGCAGTCCCTCTGTCGCATATAAACCTCCGAGGGACTCCAAAGGTTTCTATTATTTCGTTCAAAAACTTAGTCACTGGTTCAGTTTTCGTGTTAGGTACTGCTTTTAAGAACACAAATTTAGTAAAAGTATCCACTGCTACGATTAAATAGCTATTCTTCTTTTTACTTTTAACAAATGACCCCAAATGATCTAGATGTACCGTGTCCATGGGAAACGCTTTCTTTTCAATGCTATGCAGGCTTCCTGGCGTCATACCCGATGGTTTTTTATTATACATACATCCCAGGCAGGACGATATGTAGTTTTTAACATATTTCCTCATAGAAGGGAACCAATATGTTTTGCTTACGGCTTCGATGGTCTTATCAACTGCAAAGTGCTCCTGTGGGATGCCTTTGGGACTACCCATCGTCGGCCATTTTGAGTCTTCCGGTATAATCGGTTTTCTTTGAGGCAATATTCTTTGTGTATTTGAGTTCCCTCTTTGCTGGTGGTCGTTCGCTGCAAAACTTCGAGTAAGTGCTTACACCTTTCGTCTTGTAGCTGCGCCGCCAAAATCCAATCCTCGTCGGATACATTAACGTGCAATATATCCAAGTCGACGTTCGACTCAATTGGATTTCTGCTAAGCGCATCAACATGAGACATCTTTGTCCCAGACCGATATTCAATATCGAAATCAAATTCCAGCGTTGTTAACCACCACCTTCCTATACGGGGAATCAGGTCTCGTTTGGTTAAAGTCGTGCGTAAAGCATTGCAGTCTGTTACTATTTTAAAATGTATTCCTACAAGGTAAACCCTAAATTTCTTCAGAGAACTAACGACTGCCAAAGTTTCTAACTCGTACGAATGATACACTTGTTCTTCTTTGGTAGTCGCCCTGCTAAAATATTGAACAGGTTTTAACGCGCCAATGGACTGTTTTTGAAGTAGTATTCCACCAAGACCCCATTTGCTGGCATTCGTGTGGACTTCAGTCGGAGCTTCCCTATCGTATATAGCTAATGTTGGACGGGATGTCAATTTTGTCTTTAAATCTTGAAAAGCCTGCTGTTGTTCGTGGTTCCAAGTGAAAATCGTGTTTTTCTTTGTCAAATTTGTAAGTGGTTTGGCAATTAATGCAAAACCCTGTATATATTGTCTAATTGTGTAAAAATTGTCTCACTGTGTGAACATCTGTTGGAGTCGGGAAATCAGCAACAGACTGAATCTTTTCTGGACCCGGTTTGATCCCCTCTTGGCAAATTTCATGACCAAGATAGCTTATTTTTCGTTGTAAATAACTACATTTATCAAATCTTAAGGTCAGTCGTGCGGAACGTAGTAACTCCAGAACGTTTTCTAAACTCTCTAGTCCGCCCATTACATCGCATCGTTTGATGGTATTAAAATGTCATCTAGATATGCAAGGGCAGTCGTGTAACGTAAAGACCCCAAGATTTGATTAATGGCCCTTTGAAATACTGCTGGTGCGTTCACCAATCCAAATGGCATTACGAGGTACTCATAATGACCATCTGGCGTAATAAAAGCTGTTTTGGAGACGGAATCTTTAGCTACTGGTACCTGATGATAACCAGACGCAAGATCTAAACTTGTAAAATATTGACCCCCCTTCAGCCTGTCTAAAAGATCGTCAATACGTGGTAGGGGCCATACGTCTTTGACAGTCTTACGGTTTATGGCCCGGTAGTCCACGCACATGCGCGTTTCTCCGTTTTTCTTTTTAACCAATAATATAGGACTAGCGTAGGGCGAGTTTGACTCCCGAATGATGTTATTTTCCAATAAATCTTTTACTATTTCCCTAACCTTTTCTCTTTCAGAATAAGCTAGTCGATACGGCCTATATGTGACGGGAGTGTCGTCAGTTAAATTTATAGAAATTTCCGCGACATCAGTTTTGCCCACTTCGCTTAATTTAATTGCAAAACAATCTCGATACTTATTTAATAATTCAAGTAATTTTAATTTATTTTTATTTTCAAGACATTTGTCTACGCGATCTTATATTCAGACATTGTAAATTGTGTTAATTCGCTTTGTTTAACCGATAAACATTCTAAATATTGTTCTTGTTTTTCTGCTGTGCACGTAATTGCCCGTGCGACGACACTGCCTTTTTCATACACAACAGCGTTATCAGAAGCATTAAAAACAGGTACTAAACCACCGCTTTTTAAATTTGTTATGCATCGTGGAATTAAATGAAATTTATTTGGCCAAGTACGATAGCGTAAATCAATATATACATCATCACAATTCTCAGAAGCATACAGTGGAATGTGTCCAATGTGATTTGGAGGAATAACAGATGCTTCCTTGGCCCAGAAAGTAACTTTACGCGACGGCAGTGTGTCAATTTCACTAAGTGAGGTTTCATCTTTATTAAATAACCGAACTTGTCCCCCACGAACCACCATAACGACATTAGAGCTATTTATAAACGGTTGCCCTACTATTATAGACACTTCTTGTGCCGCATCAGGTACACAAAGTGCTTCGACTGGTGCGACAGCTAAATCAACTTTAAGATTAATAAAAACTTTATGTCTTACGACAACTGAGCCGCCGGCAAACCCACTTAGGCGAATTTGTACTGGGTGAAAATCTAGATTTAAATTTCTAACGTCAGACTCACGTATGGTAACGGCATTGCTACCCGAGTCAACATATCCTCGAACGGCACAATCATTTATGTAACAGTCAATAAAATAGCAAGTGTTAGTATTTAATTTGGCATTTTTACGTAAATCTAAGTTTAAAATGGTTTCTGACTTACCCGTCGATTTGTTCTGCTTGTTTTTATGGCAGTTGTGTTCGTCCTGCCCTAGAAGTTTGCAACGTTTGCACTCGAGACGTGGTTTAAAACACTTTGCTGCAATATGGCCACGTTGTCCACAATTAAAACATTTTGGTAAAAACACGTTGTTTTTAGGTTTGCTTCTGATGATATTACGTAAATCAGTATCACGCACTTTTTTTAGGCTGACTTGATGCAGAAGTTGAAGGCACGTTTGCCCGCAAAACAGACAGGTGTTCTTCATACAAGGCCTCCGGTGTTTCGTATCTCCCTGCCCGAGCGCCATTTTGTACTACGGAGTCGCCAATACCGTGTAGAAGACAGGATACTGCTCTCTTCCCCTGTATGTCGCATGTTCTTAGTAATTCCATTTTTTCAAAGTAATACGTAGTCATCGATTCTGTTGGAGATTTCCGTCTGTTTAACATTGTCTGTAGAAGCGTTGCGTAATCGGTGTGATCGGGAAAGCTTCTTCTTACTTGGCTTTTCCATTCCTCCCAGGTCAAATTATAGTTGGTCAAACTGTGGTACCAGTTCTTCGCCATGCCTACGAGTCTGGATTGCATGTGGTAAATTGTTGTTATCTCATCCCACTTGTTTAATTGTCTTAATTGGTCAATTTTTGTCAACCATTGCTCAGCTGTAAGGTTATTATTTTCCGGTGAAAATTCTGGAATGCAGTCGCTGCGAAAACTTAACCTTGGAGTTTCTTTGTTTTCCGTAGACTGTGCCTGACGACCTAAATCCTTAATCATGTTTTCTAGCCTTTTGAACCTATCTTCCGTGGACTCTGATTCAGGAGTTCTTGGGGAAACAGATCGAGAATGCACAAACGAACGGCTTTGTTCTTCACGTCGAAGGTCTACCACGCGCGATTATGGACGTTTCCTAGAATCACTTTTGTCACTATCTCGTAATTCCGGACGTTTCCTAGAGTCACTTTTATCCGAATCGCGTAATCCTGGACGTTTCCCAGAATCATCGCGTTTGGAAGATTTTCGATTGCGATAACGCTCAACATCACTGTCTTGCGAACTAGAACTACTACTACGAGACCTTTTGCGCGGGTTGCCACCCATAATCAACAATAACTTTAATTTAACTTAATCACACACAGTTAAAACAAAAGAAAATGCAATACACGAGAGACGTGAACCACCCCACACCTGAATTGTAAACTCAAACCGGAAAATCAATACAATGTTCTTTCAAACAACGTATATTTCGTACTACCCGTAACAATAATTTCTGTCTCCCAAGACTGACTAATCTACCTGATTCAACACAAAGAAAAACTCCTATCCTATTACATAACGTCGAGAACAGTCATCCAATATTTCACCAGATAAACCGAGTGTCTTGCCGAAGCGTTTCTACATATTGAAATGTTAAAAAAATATTACTAAAAAACTACTTATCCAGTTTACCTGAAATTTTGCAGAAAAATTAGATGTGACATGACCATACAAATCCAAAAAGACGGCCTAATAAAATGTTATAAAAGTCAGGGCAAAAAGTTATTTTATCGATTATGTTCAAATTGTGGTTAAAAATCAAATATTATATAGGGATGAACTGGTACAAATATTGAGACAAATTCAAAATGGCGGCCTAGTTAAGTGTTTAAAAATTCAATCTGAAAAAAGTACTTATTGGATTGATTTTAAAATTTACACAAAAACCAAGGCTGATAAAAAATTTTGTGTAAAATGTTAGTGGGGAGCAATTATGGTTCCGCCATATTCAATTTTTGCGACTATTTTACCAGTTTGTTTTTGTATCCGACGTAATTTTTATGGAAAATTAAAGTTAATAGGGGAAGTAGAAGCTATACCAAGAACAAAACAACCGACAGAAACAGAAAAACATGTTTTTCGGTATTTAGGGACTGTAAAACGTGAAGATCTGTAGAAACCTGGAACCATGATTTTTTCACTATTAACGAAATTTTCTTTTGCTGGAAGTAAAAATTCGCGGTGCCACTGACAGTCATCACCAAATATTAGGTACTTGAACGTGGGCCATCCCCACCTCTTGATTTATCGTAAACATTGGTCGATAGAATGTGAAAAGTAGGGGAACCATGTTGGCGCATACCCCTAACGTGATTTATAGATGGATTGCGATCTCAACTTCTTAATTAATTCTTACTCTATGTTCCTAACACAGAACTTTGAGGTACCCCACTAGTGATATTTTTTTAAGTAAGATGCTATTAAAGTTATTAGACTCTCATCTATGGCTCTACTTCACAATTTTTGTAGGGTTAGTTGTCATGAAGCACTGTGAAGCGCGTTTTTAACATCCAAAGTGATTACCGCACATATTCTCCTATGCGCGTAAGTGTAGACTTCTATTTCTTTTGCTAGTCTTAATACTTCATTAATGGCATCCGTTGTCTAGTATCCCTCCCTAAAACCGAATGGTCTCACTTCTAGTCCTCCTGTCCTGGTCAGTTCACCTTTTAAACTGGTCCGGATAAGGTATTCGTATAATTTAACTTCGACATCCAATCCATCCATCCAAAAGTCTTTAAGAAGATCCTTGATCCAGTGGCTTGTCTCCTTTTTTTCAGGCCTCGCCCTTTCCACGGTACAGGAAAGCTGGCTTACTTCGCTAGTTTATTGTAAACTATCAAAACATATTGTGGTTTACTCGTAACTAGATGTTTTAAGATTTCGATATAAGGAACGATATTTTCTAGTCCTGGGGCTTTGTTGTTATAGTTCTGCTTCAGTGAACTCGGCCGTACGATCACATTCAAGTTATCAGATCATGTACTGGGAAGAGATGTTAAACAACCTCTTCCATGAAGTCCATTGTTAACTGGGGTTTAAATGGAAATCCAATTATTGCCTTCGTAACGATGTTATAGCCGTCTCCCCATATATCGTGATATATGCTACGACATATTGTTTTCCAGATATTCCCTTTTGCTCTTTCTGTCTTTTTCTGATACATTGGCTGCTAAGCAAGGTCAACTCGTTATTCCAACAGTTCACAGGTTATTTTCCAACCGGGTTTCATGTTCTTGGCATGGTTTTGTCGCTAAGTTCAGTTAGTGGAAAGGTAAAACCTTGAGCGGATGTTCTCGTGTCTTCCTGAATCTGCATTAATGCTTTATTCAATTTTTACTTCCCTCGTAAAAGGAAAGTATTGTAATCGTGAAAAAATCCCTCTCCGAGATTTTTTCAGATCTTCACGTTTCAGAGTCTCTAGATCACGAAAAACATGTTTCCTCAATTCCGCCGGACTGTCTGTCTTTATGATACAAACTAGAACTAGTAATATCATTAAGTGGTTCTAAAATTAATGAACACATTCTAAAGAAGAACAGGCAATTTATCTCAAATTTCGCAAAAATATCAAGTATTATGTTGAAATCAACTGGTAACGATTTGGTATCTGAGGTATATTTAAAAATTCAGCTTGAAAAAGCTGCTTATAGGTTTAATTTCAAATTGTATGCCACACATAGAACGAAAGCTTTCACGGCTGTGGTCAATTAAGAAATCATGGTTCTTGTCAAATCGTGTTCAATTGTGTCAAATTGGAATTACTTTCCGACGTTTCGCCTTCGATTGCACGAGGCATCTTCAGGGATCTTCACTTCACAAGATCGGAACACTGAGTGAGCTTGGAGAGACCCAGACCGGCTATTTATAGTCGACCTGTGTTTACCGAAGCGTGACTCGGTGTAACGATCGGTTTCTACGTATGATGTAGTAGTATTAAAATTTCATTTAAAATTAGCTTTTATACTTGAATATCAAACATTTAGAACTCTCGATAACATTACCAATGCGCAAACAGAAAGGATACATCAAGCAGTTACAATTAAGCAACAGAAAAAGTTCGAAGGACTGCTAGACAGCCAAAGACCACTAAAACAGCCACAGGACACCGTTATAAATTTATCTTCCAAAATCCTTACCGAAGCAGAACAATCCGTCCTCTCTAAAGGTCAAAACTTCGCCATTACGCCAAAGGACATACCCATAGAAGACATAGTGTCATCCGTTGAAGCGACAATTAGAGGACTTCCCGCAGAAGAAGCTGACGTAATAAGGTATGAAACAGCGAAGATCATCAAAAATTCTAACCCGCCTAAGTCGAATCTATCAGCTGCGGAAAGAACGCAAAAAAAGATATTAAACAACGATACAGACATTTTGGTCCTTCCAGCGGACAAGGGAAATGCCACTGTCGTCATGGACAAAACAGATTACGTGAAGAAAATGCAACTACTTTTGGACGACAACATCTACAGAGTGATCCAAGCAGACCCGACCAACAAAATTGAAAGACGGATAACCAACCTTATAAATGCATCCAACCTACCAACAGAGGAGAAGAAGATGTTAAGGCCAAGCAGCTCAAGGATCCCGCGGTTCTACTGACTACCTGAAGTACATAAGGTTAATGTACCACTTTGACCTATCGTCAGTGCAATAGGGTCTCCTACTTACAAAATTGGTAAATATCTTTCAACTATTCTTAATAATTTTACGTAAAAAACTTATTCATATATTAGAAACTCTACGCATTGTGTAGAAAAACTTAAATCAATCCAATCCACGATCCCAAAGATATCTTAGTCAGTTTCGATGTAGAATCGCTGTATACGAATGTGCCTATAAATGACTCAATTTCCATAATATTAGACTTATTTCACCATAATAGTATTGACATCTCACTTTTAGATCTAATTGAAGCATGTCTTACATCAAAGTATTTTGTCTTTCAAGGAACTTTCTATGAGCAAACCTCAGGAGCAGCCATGGGATCTCCACTGTCACCGTTGGTAGCCAATATCAACATGGAACTTTTGAGGAGGAAGCCTTAGAGTCGTCTCCACTAAAACTAAAATCATGGTTCAGATATGTAGACGACACTTTTGTAATATGGCCACATGATCCAGAAAACCTCCCTGGGTTTCTTGATCATCTAATTCAACAACATGCTAACATAAAATTTACGATGAAAATTGAATCAGAAGGCACGATTCCCTTTCTAGATGTTCTTGTACAGAGGAAAAGGGATGGTTCTTTAGGACACTCTGTATACTGTATACAGAAAACCAACGCATACGAACAGGTACTTAAATGCAAATTCCCATTATCACCCAGCACAAAAGCAATTAGTCATTAATTCATACTCCACGAAATGATACTAATAAGGAATTACCGATAGGAAATGTAGTTCTTCCATTTATACACGGAACCATAGACAAGATTGCTAGGTTACTTCGCCGCACAGTAGACGATTTGACCCAATTAGCGGGAAAATATTCAAAATATCAAATACCTTCAAACAATGTAACGCCACTGCTATTGCACAGCCAACTTGTCTTCTCACTTAATCAAGCACGCGCATTTGTTTTCTCATATAAAAGAACTCGATTACGCAAGTTCAAATGTTGATTGTTTTAACGAGTTTCTGGAACGAATAGTGCATGACACCATCCGTCTACTAACAGGTGTTTGTGTTATCGTGAAAGAAATTAATGGTTATACTAATACTGGATATGGAAGACCTAGGTATGTACTTAAAATATAGAGCACATTTTTAAATTATTCTGTTCTAGTAAATGTATTATAAAGCATTGAAAATGGTGTATTTTTTAAATGATCTGATAGCAAGAATATTTTCGTTGGAGAATATATGTCATAAAAGTTCAACATAGCGCAATTATTTATATGCGACAATATAAAACCGTTTATATATTTTATGGTTTTAAAGTAAAATTTTGCCGAAAGTTGCCTAGCTTAAAAAAATGTTTTTTTTTCAGCGGGCTCCACCTCAAATGTACCACGTAAAGTTCTTATTGAAGCGCTGCGTAATAAAGGTCCTTTGCGTTTTCAGTCGCCAGAAAGCAGAACCATAGTTATTAATAAATTAAAGGACAAATTATATTTAGTGAATTGCGACAAAAATACCGAAAAATTATTAAAGTGTACGGCAATAAACTTTCTTGGGGAGTTAAAAAAGAGGTGGATAAAGTGTCATCGAACTTACCATGTGTTATTAAAAAATTGTACTACGTGGGTTAATGGATGCATAAATGTTTTATTAAATGATACGAAAAAATCCTTAGTTGGTAGGCCTACCAAGTCTTTTAATGAAAGTGGAAAAAAGACTCAACAAAAAAAAATTAAAGATCTGATTGATAGTCGCAACCCAGAAGAGTTAGCATTTGCTGCAAAAACCAGCCTAAATATCTGCGGCAAAAAGGATGCGGCGCAAGTTGTTGAACAAGCAGTACTTACTTCTCCAAAACGAGCTTCAAAGTTTAAAAAAGCGTATGCTAGTTTCGGGACAAAAATAGAAACGTTTTCTGCAGAAGAAGCTTTGGCTCTTTCTATAGATGTAGGACTATCGAAAAACGGATATCAGACTCTAAGAAATCGTTTGAGGGAAAAAGGTATATGTGTTCTACCTTGCTATGATCTACTTCTAGACGTTAAAAAGAAGTGTTTACCTTCGGACGATTCAACATCGTTTACAGAGAAGTCTGCGGAAATAAAACTGCAAACTTTGTTAGATTCTACTACCACAAGATTGGCACAAGTACAACAAGAGGCTTTTCTACAGTTGGCAGATAAAAATGTTTCAAACTTAGTGTTTATACATAAGTGGGGTTTCGACGGAAGTTCCGGTCAACAACAATACAAACAAAAATTCTGCGACCAAACGGTTTCTGACCAAAACTTGTTTCTAACTTCAATTGTACCTATTCAACTTTCAGGCCAGGTACACATTGACAAAACTATCTTATGGCATAATCCACGTGTTTCCTCTACTCGATATTGCCGCCCGATCCGTTTTGAATACATAGAAGAAACTAAAGAAGTCACCAAAGCAGAAATTTGCCGCATGGAGGCTGAAATTAAGGCACTTCAACCTACAAAAGTATCTCTGGACAATCACACTTTTCATGTTACACACAACCTTGTAATGACAATGATTGATGGAAAGATTTGTAACTCCCTGACAGATACTTCTTCACAGGTATGTTACATATGTGGAGCCTCCCCAAAAAATATGAGTGATCTCGAAGCAGTCAAAAAGTTCAAACCAAAACCAGAGTTTTACAATTTTGGTCTCTCAATTTTACATGCTTATATACGATTTTTCGAGTGCCTTTTGCATATAGCTTACCGTTTAGATGTACAAAAATGGCAAGTTCGGGATAAAGAAGGAAAACTGCAAGTGGCTGCAAGGAAGAAAATGATCATTGAAAAATTCAGACAAGAAACAGGTCTTATCGTAGATCAACCTAAGCAGGGCAGTGGATCAAGTAATGATGGTAATACGGCAAGACGCTTCTTTGCAAATTACCAGAAAACAGCAGAAATTACAGGTGTAAATAAAGAACTTATATGTCGTTTTGGGAACATTCTTCAAGCATTATCGAGTGGATTTAAGATAAAAAAAGAAACATTCAAAAGGTTCTATGGATACCGCGAAACTTTATATAGATCTTTACAACTGGTATAAAATGCCTGCCAGTGTGCATAAAATTTTTATTCATGGGGCTGATGTAATAGACCATTTAATTTTGCCAATTGGACACTTATCGGAAGAGGCGCAAGAAGCTCGCAATAAAGACTACCGCAATATACGTGAACACCATATAAGAAAATCTTCTCGGAGAAATACAAATATAGATATATTCAACTACATGTGGGTTTCTTCAGATCCAATAATATCGTCTTTAAGACCCTTGCCTTACAAGACGAATAAAGGAGCAATGTCAGAAGAAGTGCTGTCTCTGCTGAAATGTGAAGTGGACATAGAA
Organism: Kuschelorhynchus macadamiae; assembly: GCA_030620095.1. Taxonomy (NCBI): domain Eukaryota; kingdom Metazoa; phylum Arthropoda; class Insecta; order Coleoptera; family Curculionidae; genus Kuschelorhynchus; species Kuschelorhynchus macadamiae. Next base: position 762,864 of record JAUTXW010000779.1, on the reverse strand, counting down.
TAAATAACGTAAATAGTGACTTTAAAAAGTAAGTGAAAGACAATTAGCACTATTGTACTACTTTAAAAAACAATTTCAAAATAAGAAATAGGTGAAAGACATTCGTAAATTAATAAATAGCTAAAAAGCTGGAAACCGTTTATTTGAGAAAACAACGTTATTTCTGATAAAATTTAATTTTTATAACATTTTAGTAAGCAAATTATTGTTCAAACCTCCAGCACATTTTAAAAAAATTTGTAATAAAATGTGTAAAAAATGTGTTGTAAAAATATTAAGCTTTATTTTTGGACATCCGTTGTTTTTCAAATAAATGCTTCAATTAGGTTAGGTTAGGATAACTTAGATTAGGTTACGTTACGTTAGATTAGGTTAGGTTAGTTCACGTTATATTAGGTTAAATTACGTTAGGTTGTGTTATTTTTCAGATAAATGATTCAATTAGGTTAGTCTGTATAACAACTACTGGCGACAGCTAAACCAAGCCTAAAGGTAGGTGTTTGATCTTTCTTTTATTTTTCCTAGTGCGTCTAGTTAAGTATGTTCTAAGACATTCTGAAAATACTTTGATTTCCATCAAAATAATAAATTCTCGCTAAATTGGTCAAATCGTCCACTGTGCGCCGGTCCAACATACGTACAATCTTCAACACACAGAAGAAAATTCGATAATGTGTGAGTTCGCCAAAGGACATTATTCCTTTTCAAATGGAAGGAGTATATGCAATTTCTTGTTCCTCTGGTGATGTTTATATTGGAGAAACTGGACGATCCATATCGACTAGGCTTAAGGAACATGAACGATGTATCAGAAAGAAACAAATTGTACAATCTGCTGTATCTGAACACCAACATTCTATTGAGCATGTCATAAATGTAAAAGAAACCAAAGTTCTTGCATCGGTTTCGGGACTCTATAAACGCAAAATTAGAGAATCTATTGAAATTTATAAGCATCCTAACAATTTTAATAGAGATACGGGCCTAGGTCTACATCATACGTGGAAACCGATCGTTACACCAAGTCACGCTTCGGTAAACACAAGTCGACTATAAATAAGCGGCCTGGGTCTCTCCGAGCTCATTCAGTGTTCCGATCTCGTGAAGTGAAGATCCCTGAAGATGCCTCGTGCAATCGAAGGGGAAACGTCGGAAAGTAATTTCATTTTGACACGGTCTAATCGCAAAAACCATGATTTCTTAATTGTATGCCACAACTAATTGTGGTATAAACATCAACTAGCAAAATAGTGGTACTAGTTCAAGATGGCGAAATAAAATGGCGGCCAAATAAAATTTTTGTAATCGTGAAAAAATTACCCTGTCAGGTTTTACACATCTTTACATTTCAGCGTCGTTAGACGCGAAAGAATATATGTTTTATCAATTCCGTCGGTCCGTCTGTCATTTCGCGGCATATTTTAAAGACTACTTACTCGATTGAGGTCAAATTTTGGTCAAAAATTAAAGGTCGTATGAAGATGACCTGGTAACATTTTGGTAAAAATCCAATATGACGAAACAAAATGGCGCCCAAATAAAATATTTGTAATCGTGAAAAAATCACCCTCTCAGGTTTTATATATCATCACGTTTTAGCATCCCTAACTGCAAAACAATATGTTTTATCAGTTCCGTCGGTCTGCCTATCTGTCTGTCAGTTCGCGACATAGCTTAAATACTACTAACCCGATTGACTTCAAATTTTGACCAAAAATTAAGGGTGGTCATATGGGATTAACCGGGTAATATGTTGGTAAACATCCAATCTAGCAGAAAAATGTTTAAAAAAGTTTGTTTAAGTGGTGTATTATTTGGGGTTAAGGTCCAGTAAATAAAAACAAGTCTTTTTTTACATTGTCGACGTTTCGCAACCTAATTGTTGCATCCTCAGGACACATATATAGATCCTATATCCTGAATGAAATTCATATTATCATTCTTTACCTACTCTGTTGGTCTCCAGATATTAAATTTCTAAATGGTTTTTCATTATCGATCTTGTTGTTAGAGTGGTGTATTATTTGGGTTTAGGAAATATCTGGGGACCAACGGAGTAGGTAAAGGCTGATAATATGGATTTCATGCAGCAAATAAAATTGTGTGTCCTGAGAATGCAACAATAAAGTTGCGAAACTGGATCCTAACCCCAAATAATACATCTCTCTAACATATAAACAAGAGTATCCAGTCTTCCGGTTCGTCTCGTCGAAGGCAGACCTCTGTGTTATTAACATAAGTGGTTCACGTGTTCCGTTTCGCTGCTTTATTTTGGAGGGAAACGGGAGACTCAACCGCTCAGTGTGGAAACTAACGACCCCGCTAGAAAGGGAGCAGATGCTGTGAACGTGTAAGGCCTAGTTGTTCCTGCATTCTATCCCGTTCGTCTGCCGCAGTTCTACAAAGAATATTAGCGTAATGGCCGCTACGTGGCTAAGTAGGGGGGGTAAGGGGGTAGCTTGAAAGAAAGGGTCATCTCGTGATATCCGTAGTACTCTCAACAAAAGAGAAAAAACTAAGAAGTATTTTAAAGATAATGGGTGTCCGGAAGTTTCGAGCTCGCCATCCGGACATCCTACCGATAACGTCTCCAAACTGGAATAAGATGTAAATCATCTGGGAGGGTTGCCCCAGCTCTAACTAAGCCCCGAGCGGAGAGCAATTTGGCGACTGCCTTGTAGCAAAGCCAATAAGTCCTGTTATGTAACAGGATAAACAGGAAAGGAAGGAACAAGAGAATCGTTATCAAAAACCCTTTAAAAACATAATATCTGGGAAATATCTGCGGACCAACGGAGTAAGTAAAGACTGACAATATGGGTTTCAATTTAAGATGGCGAACCAAACGGCGGCCATAGTTTTTTTAAAAAGTTAACGTAAGAAAATCTTGTTCAATTGACTTTTGCATCTTTTTCAATTTTGCAGAAAAATTAAATGTGAAAACGGGATAAGTTTTTTTTTTATTATGCGCAAAAGTCAAGTGTGGCATAGGTAAAAAGGAAATGGTAAATATTAGTAGGAATCCAATGGCAATGGGATGGAACAAAATAGCTCCCAATAAAAAACATACGTTTCCCTTAAAATGTTATATTGCAATAGACATATTTTAAACACGAAATTAAGAAACAACTGTCTGAGTCACTTGTATTATCGCATTTTAATTATTGTGATTTCGTGTATGGTTTTTGTTTGGATCAGGAAAGTAGATCTCACATCCAGAGGATGCAGAATGCCTGCGTACGTTTTGTATATGGCGTAAGGAAATTTGACCACATTTCCCACTTATACGCTGAAGTAGGCTGGTTGAACATGGATTCACGTAGAATACTCCATTTATGTAGTTTTTTTATTAATATCATTAGCAACCCCAATACTCCCCATTCTATAGGAGAGCGTGTAATTTTTCGTAGAGATATTCATTGCCTTAATATTCGTGATGCAAATAAATTAACTATGCCTCATCATCGGAGCGCCATTTTTCAACGTAGTTTTTCATTTAATGCGGTTATGACATTTTAATTCTATACCGACCGAAATGACCAATCTAAGTTTAAGCAATTTTAAATATACATTTAAGAAACATCTTCTAAGTCAACAGTAAAATATTGTTTATTTCTTTGTTTTTTTGTGTCCCACTATTAGTAAGGAATTATCAATTTACTATGTTCTAAACTCAATCAAATTAATATAACTTAATTTACTACTTATTTTGTGCCCTATATCAATGTTACATAATAAATTATATTCTATCCCTGTCACAGTTTGGTTCAGTTGAGTAGCTACTGAAGCTAGACTGCGCCAGACTTTGACACCATTTGCAGTGTTTCTATTTACTTATATTGTACTTATATATTGTTGAAATAAAAGGCATTTATTATTATTATTATTATTATTATTATTATAAGGGCGTTCGGTAATCAAAGACCTGTACTTTTTAAACACGAGACAAACACATTCTAAATTAAACAAACATGGAAGAGTCATAATTCTTCCTCTCAAAAACAGTGGTTTGCATGACTCTTGAATTCTCATGCCATACATAAAACGAATAGCCCTCTTTTGTAGCACAAAAAGACATATCTCAGGGTTTCCAGACTTTATGCCCTCCCTATATATATATATATATATATATATATATATATATATATATATATATATATATATATATATATATATATATATATATATATATATGTTGATTTTTACTCCTTCACGGATGGAAAAATACAATAGGTTTTCATTCCGGGTGTACATCCGTTCACTACTGTCGTTCTGAAAAGAACAGTTTTGCTGACGTTTTGCCAAAATCACATTTGGCATTTTCGAAGCTTTCTTTCTCGCGTCCGAATGGAGACTGAAGTGTTGGTGACTGCGACGCTTCCTTTTATACCCCCACTCGGGGCCGAAGGTTATATCTGCGCAGGCGTTGGTCGTTATTTATGTTTTCCGGATGGTGCTGTTGTTGTTGCGCTAACTGCGCTTGAGTTTTTGCGATTTTAGATTTGTCGATTATTGTCTTCCATACTGTTGGAAGTTTTAATGATTCGTCCCTTTTATTCAAATCACCTTGTTTTTCAATTTCTATGGCTTCTCGGATTATTCTGGTCTTATAATGTTCTATATTGGCAATCTCCCTACACCCATCGAAATTTATTTTATGGCCGGTTTCCTGATGATGTAGCTCAGCTTTATTTCCTACGAGTTCCGGGTAAAGGAAATTTACCGATTTTTTTGACTTGCCAGCCTGCTATTTTTGAACCCTCTTGGTTCAGTGGCCTACTATTTGTGAAATCAAATACAATCTAGTTGTGGTCACTAAAAGTATCTCGGTCACTTACTGACAGTCCTTGACTCGGTCTTTAATGTCAACGGTTGTCAGTGTCTGGCCTAGTATTGAAGACTGATTGAAATGTCGGTTTGATTCCTTTGTTCCATATGGTAAGTTTTGTTTCAGGGATCCATTCAGACACAGACTGTGCCCCTTCTATTAGAATAATTCATTCCTCTTAGTGGTGACTTGGCATTAAAATTTCCTGTAATTATTGCTGTCTCCTTGTTGAGTCATATTAATCTACTTATTTCGTCCAGGGTAGTTTCTAAGTCTCCTATATTGGTACCTATGTTTTTATTAACCCACGTATATACAATTAGTCACTTAATTTCCAGATCGTATCACCAATTCCGTTAAAATACAAATCATTTATTTCACTTTTCTACAACCTTTAAAACATGCCAGAGGTCATAGTCCATTGGAGAGACACCGGACACATCGCATGAAATAGACTATATATATTCGTCGCTTAGCAAGGTTTAAATTAAAAACTCTGAACTCAACATAGAACGCATTTAACAGACAACGTGATCAAACGCTCGCAGTCCACAGTATTTGTAGTACTTCTTTATAGTGTTTTTTTGTGTCAAAAGAAAAGTCCAAAGTCTAAACCGGTAAGTATCTTATTAATTAACAAGCCTCGGTATTGAAGCTCTATGTAATATTATAAGCTAATAAGCAACAATTATTAACTAAACTGAACGCCAATTGAACACGAATGTATAGTTTTTTTCTCAGAAAATTCAAATTCCTGTAATTTCTAAAGAAGACCATTTTTTTAAAGAAAATCTAAATGCTCTTTGTACCTTAAAAATTGCTCTGGAGAACGCGTTACTTTGTACACAGGGATTGATTTAGGGTGTGTGTTTTTTGGAGAATTTTATGTAAGCCCCATTTACCGTAAAACAGAATAGTAACAGAGGTAGTCTTTTGAACTATATTTCTAAAGTTTAAGGTTTGAGAATATCCTGGCGAACTATGATAGGTTTACATTATAAATAAAGGCGCCAAAGTAAAACTCCACCAAAATAATTGGATAGTGATAAGAATACGTAAAAAGAATAAAAACTAAACAAGGCCCTAAAAAAGGTCATCCCTTCATAACACGCGACAAAAAAAAAATCATTTCATAAGAAGTTGGAAAAACACGACGACCAAAAAAAAACGTCTTCAGGTTTTACTGAAGAAGAATTTCTTTGCATTCCTTAGGTATTTTTGAATAAAGTTTTTTGGCACTAAGGAAAAAACAATTTTTACTTAAAATTTCCGTTATATTAATAAATAAAATACTATTGTATCAACCGATGAAGCCACGGTGTTAGTTGTGTTTTTTACTTAGTGCCATTTATCTTAGTTATCGATTTCCACCAAGTATCGGTCGAATCAAGTCAGTTTTTTTGTCACAGTGGACCTCAAAAGAAGGGGGCATAGGAAGGCGAAACGGCGGGGGATCCCACCCTTGCCCCTTTGTCTACGCCACTATATCAAACCTATTGATAAACTGGCCCAATAGTTTTTCATAATCTTTCAATATCATTATACATAGTGATTCGTTAAATACGTGTATTCAAATCAACCAACAAGTTTTGCAAGGAACGAGGCAAAGTTATTGTAACTTGAAATTGATACATTTTTGTTAAACAGTATGTCAGGCAACTAAAAAGAGTTAACAAATAAATGAAAACACAAGTTTTCAGTAAAACTCGTGTTTTCATTTATATAAATATAGTTTGATTTTTTGCGATCGTCTGCTTAGTTTGCACCTTGTCTGTACTTAATACCTACTGCGATGTAACAATTTACCAACACATAGGGGGGTTTACTTCAAGGGTAAAGATGGATTTATATAACCTACTCATACCCTATATAAATTGCCCCTTTTTACCCTTCAAGAAATTCCTTATGAATATTAAAAAAAAATTCATTGTATTTGATACATTTTTCCAGCTTAATCAATACAAAAATGCCTGGGCCATTATTTGTTATCATTGAAAAAAATAATTTTCTTTGTGTTATACAGCGTGTAAAAATGAAAAATTTTAACTCTCCTCACCTCTTGCAATAGTTTTTCTAGAACTTTCATAGTAATCACATTTAAAAGCTTTGTTCGCTATCTCGGGCCGTATTTGGCGGTTTTTTGTTTTTTATTCTCTTCTTTCGAAAAAAAGTTTCAGATTATTTTCAAAAAGTCTGCATTTTTTAAATTAAAAAAATTAAAATTTATTTTTATTTATTATTTTATTTATTATCGCAGTTTCTCTTTAATCAAAAGTAAAGATATTTTGCATATTTTGGTTAGAAAAGAAAGTTACAGGGTATTTTCAAATAGTCTCCTCTGTTTATTGTCAAATAACGCCAGAAAAAAATAAAATCGAAATTTGGAATTTTCAGTTTTTCTCGGATATCTCCGGAACTACTCGGAATTTTTAAACAGAATATTTTCAGTCACATAATTGCAAAACTTTGTATTAATTTAACCACCCACGTATCTAAAACAGAAATTTAAAAAAATGGCCAATTTTTGAAAATACCCTGTATAGGGTGATCCACTATAAATGTTCACCCCATTTAACTTTTTAGAAAAAAATGTTTATACAGGGTGTCCGAAAAAAGGCTGACAGACAAAAGTTGAATTTTTTTAATGGAACACTCTATATTCGACATGATATTTAGACTCTATAAAAACTAAGAATTTTGATACTACATACCATATGCCCAAATTTAATAATTATTTGTAAATTATTCATAATTCAAACACAAAAATTTGAGTATATGGTGTGGTATCAAAATTCTTAGTTTCTCCAATAGAATGAAAATATCAAGTCAAATATGAGGAGTTTTATTTTAAAAGAATACAACTTTTGTCTGTCAGCCTTGTTTAAGACATCCGTAATATATAAAAATATATGCGTCAAAAACTACTTATTAGATCCGACAACTGTATTAAATTTTTTTTTTCTAAATTAGAAGCCTTGTGTAAAGCAAAAAAGTTAAATGGGGGTAAACGTTTATAGTGGATCGCACAGTACTTAATTTTTTTCCTAAATCAAAAAAAAAAACAAAACCATCATAATTTTGTGTACAGAGAAACTGGGATAATAAAGTATCGAAAGTTCCACATTAATAAAAAAAGCACATAGAAATTTGTAATTTATGTTATTTCCAAAAAACAGACTTCTTGAGAATACCCTGTATTTTTGCAAAAAGAATGCAAATTTGCTATATTTATATGTGCAGAAAAACTGGGATAATAAAGTCCCGAAAGTTTTATATTAAATCTAAGAACTCATAGAAATTTGTATTTTTATTAATTTAAAAAATACAGGCTTTTTGAAAATACCCTGTAACTTTCTTTTCTAAACAAAAAAATGCGAATCCTCTTCTTTCTGGGTAAGAGATACTAGGATAATAAAGTTCCGGAATTTTCACAATAAAGAAAAGAAATTTTAAATTTTTTAATTTCAAAAATACAGACTTTTTGAAAATACCTTATAACTTTTTTCTAAACAAAAAAATAAAAAAACCGTCAAATACGGCCCGAGATATCGAACAAAACTTCTGAATGTGATTACTATGCAAGTTCTAGAATAACTATTGCAAGAGGTGCACAGAGTTAAAATTTTAAAATTTTACGTTATATTTTTTCACACCCTGTATAACACAAAATTTTTTTTTAACAAAGACCACACTAGGCCTTTCAAAATCTTTTTTTCTAATTTTCTCAGCAGTTTATATATATTACGTTCAAGGTAGCCTTCATCTGTCTAGCCCCCCCCCTCCCCTAAGCTAAAAATCTGATTTCGCCACCGCTCAAAACCCATTTCGAGCCAATACTCTTTAGAAAGCTGATTTCTAAAATTATCTAATCTCTACAGTCTACAGTAAATGACACTAACATAAAATTCTTCAAAAAAACTTCTTTTAGACCCTGTAGCATAACCTAACGTACAAAGTAGGACGCCTTACTTTGTACTTTGGAGGAATTTGAGTAAATATTTAAAAGTGCTTGAGTAATATTTGATCATTTAGTTACAGTTTAATTTAATAATGAGATTAAATATAAATTACACTAGTTGCGAATTCAAATATATCCTAGGAGAAAATCGGTAAAAAAATAACAAAAACAGACATAACACAAATGATTAGTTTGCAATTAAATTTAGATATAGGAATGTCTGAATAAATAATTGTTCAAAATATTTAACTTCAAACTTTGTGATAAGGTAGGAATTCAAGCAAAAAAGCAAACCACAAATTAACGCAAAAAATTAATGTAACACATATTGAACTAGTTAATATGAATAACCCTATATATATATATATATATATATATATATATATATATATATATATATATATATATATATATATATATATATATATATATATATATATATATATATAACATATATAAGATATATATATAACATATATATATATATATATATATATATATATATATATATATATATATATATATATATATATATATATATATATATATATATATATATATATATATATATATATATATATATATATATATATATATATATATACATATTTATAATATATAAATATATATATACATATATATATATATATATATATATATATATATATATATATATATATATATATAGATCTATATAGTGTGTCTACTTAGGTTCTCTACATATGAGAAACTTTTTTATTAGTAGTTTTACGGAAAAAAGTTACTCTTTATAAAAAGTTCTACTTTCTGCCAAAATAATATTAAAATATTCAAACTTGAGATTGCATATTTAGCAAGAAGATTGTCAGGGTAAGAAAAAATTCCAAAGAATCGAAATTGACTCAAGAGAAAAGTACCTTTAATTTTTATTTTATAGGAAAATGTAATACAAAATCTTACTTAGAATAAAAAAACATATCTAGCACTAGATTCGTTCCTTCCTATCTGAAATCACTTCTTAAGGAATGTAAAACTTTGGCTTCTTACTGGCAAGTCCAGTTTATCGATTGTTGATAATGGCATTCTCACTGCAATTGTCAACCACAATATTGTATTACTTTATTGAAACATCAGTTTGAATATTATAGTAAAAAAAAAATGCAGCTGAAATTAAGCAAAGAAGATAAAATTGAAATAATTTTAATTGTCGGAGAATATATATATATATATATATATATATATATATATATATATATATATATATATATATATATATATATATATATATATATATATATATATATATATATATATATATATATATATATATATATATATATATATATATATATATATATATATATATATATATATATATATATATATATATATATATATATATATATATATATATATATATATATATATATATATATATATATATATATATATATATATATATATATATATATATATATATATATATATATATATATATATATATATATATATATATATATATATATATATATATATATATATATATATATATATATATATATATATATATATATATATATATATATATATATATATATATATATATATATATATATATATATATATATATATATATATATATATATATATATATGTGTGTGTGTGTGTGTGTGTGTGTTTTTATTTTAAGGAAAGTAGGAATTTTGTAGGTACTCGTTATTTACCTCAAACAATGGTAATATCTAAATTGAAATATCTTTTGTTTTTAAAAGTTGACGGAAATTGCATATTTTTTTTTTTGTTGTGAATTTTGTTCATATTTGGAATTACCTATGTAATTTGTACGAAAGCTTCAATGAAAACAAATTAGTGAAATACTGAAAATATTTTGAAAATAAATTATTTTTAGAAAAATAATTCCAGAAAAAGATTTATTCGTAACTGGCATAATTAAACATAAAAATATAATAAAATCTCTATTAAATTTTGTGTTTTTTTTTGAAAAGCAAATTAATTGATCAAATGTAGAAACAATTGACCATAAAATAGGATTCGAAAAGTATTTAGACTAAAACCAATGTATGAAAATTGTCGACTTTTCATTGTATTAAATGAGTTTAGACATTATGATAGTTTTTCTACAGTTTTGCCTAGACCTCTAAACAGAGTGTTCGATAAACAAATGTTATCTTAATTACTACCCAATGCAACTCCATTAAGCCCAAGTTCAATGTACTGTTATGTCACAAAGTACCAAAACACTGTACAGGGTCATCATTTATATTTCGCCATCCATTTTCAGGGTTTATATTTTTGTAGATAGAAAAAAATAGTACATACAAAAGTTATATGGATTTCATTTTTATAGAAAAAAATATCTTTGAATATACAGGTTGAATCAGAAACCAGTAGTATACCAAATTTCGTTTTTTTTAAATGAAATGTCCTATATTTTTTTTTCTCTTTTCAAAAATGGGTGATATGTCTATACTTAGATCGGTAGTTTTTGAAATATTCCACTTTATCTTATTTAATTAATTTACGTGAAATCGTGTCTAAGGTGTCTTGTTGATACTGACATTGTAATTTTTTGAAGATACTTGTTAAATCCGTTCTTTTTACACATGATACATACATATTTAAATCAGACATATACATTCATTTGGCAACAGGATATCGCACAATGTTTTACATGCTACTTAATTTTTGAATCAGAACTATGATCTGTAGATTGGAGAAAATGGACATATAAGATGACCAGCAAACAGTCCAGACCTGACGTCGCTTGACGTTTTCTATGGGGTTATCTAAAAAACAAAATTTATTACAGTAGACCCGAAAATATAGCTGTATTAGAACAGAGAATTAGGGAAGAAATTGCAAGATTAAACGAAAATCACTCTGATTTTATTTTTAACTACATTAATCGCAAATTGCTACAAACTATTGAGAGGTGCTTCGCCAACCAAGAAGGACATGTGAATAACTAGAATTTATGGTTTTTAATTTTATTTGTCATTTTTTCTTTAACTTTATAAATCTTCATTAAGTATTTATTGCTCATAAAAAAAATATTTCTTTACTTTAAAATCATATTAATCATTTTTTACATTATCCTCAAGACACCTTAGACACGATTTCACCTAAATTAACTAGGATATTATAATATGTTGAATTTCAGCTAAGGGGGAATTTTGTCGACTAGATCAAAAACTGTATCCAAGTATAGACATATAACAGATTTTTGGAAAGGAAATGATAAGAAGACTCTAAAAAATCAAAAATATACGGGGCGTTTCATTTAGAAAAACCAACATTTGGTATGGTACTATGGCGGCGAAATATAAATGATGACTCTGTACAGAGTTTTTGTTCGGAGTCTGCAAGCTTTATTTTAAAACAGAGAAAAAAGTTTTGAAATTTCTGTGTTTATGTAATTTACTTTTCATTTCAATAGTTTATAAATAAAAGTTTTTCTATAATATTTTTTTACATTTTTTTGTACATTTTAGCATTTTTTACGCACCTAGTATAAGACATTCATGATTAGACACCATAATATTGTATTGTTATCGGTTTATGTACGTATACCAAATCTCTGTCAATTCTGATAAGGGAATTACTTCAAAAGATACTTGCCAGAGTGGACCCAAATACACTAACACTCTATATAATATTGTTTTTATAAATGACGTTTTTTATGCTGATTGTAAATATACTAGGTTTGATACAAAGCAAAATTCATTTAAGAAACCCTATCATATAGGGTTACTTTTTTGAAATAACAAAATCGATGCTTTTTTTACTCTTCATAAAGGGAGTTTTTAATATTAATGGCTAGAAATACAGGATGTACTTTTTTGACCAATTCTAAGACTAGAAGCTTATATAAACATGTGTCCGGAAGGTAGTCCTTTTTGAGATACAGGGTATATATATAAAGTTTTAATTTTTATTCAATTTTTTTATCTACCTTGTATATTTATAGAGATATATCAACCAAATTTAGCACATAGTATACTTTGAGTAAAGTCTACGAAATGGCTGTAACATATTTTGGAATCTACAGGGTGGTGCTTATTCGCAGGTCAAGGCCACTTTTACCTCCACCTTACCGAAATTATTTCTGGGACGTCAGCGGCTCTTTTTCCCATAAAAATAAATACCTCGTTCTGTTCTGTAACTTAACATAACATTGAAATTAGGTGGGCATGAATGAACATTTATTCAAATGATTTCTAAACGGTACAAAATATCGAAAAAATCTAAGATGAAAAAATTACAGAACTGAATAAGGAATTTAAATTTGTTGTAAAAATGGCCAGTGATATCGCAGTGAAAATTTCGATTAATCTATTATTATTAATTGCTACCCAGAAATAAATAATTTAAATTTGTTGTAAAAATGGCCAGTGATGTCGCAGTGAAAATTTCGATTAATCTATTATTATTAATCGCTACCCAGAAAAAAATAATACCCTGTTTATCTTTCAAATCATATTATAGTCATTTCGCAGATATTACCCACAGAATACTGTGTGTGAAATTTAAACGGTTTACCTCTAGAAATGTACGAGTTTCATGAAAAAAAAAATTTTTTTAACACTATTTATATCAAAAACGAAGACCTTGTTGACACAGGTTTATATGAATTTTTAGGCGGCAAAAAAATTGCATTCTTCACTTTTAGCCATCAATTGAAAACATCCTCTATATTTCAACAGTAAAGCTTTCAAATACTTGGCTAAAGCGGATATCCATAAAGTACCTAACTAATTCTGTTAAACAAACAATAATTAGCAAATTCGTTAAACAACTTTCTATATTGCTCATCTCTGTCAAATTATATCACAGACAAAATAGTAATTAAAAATTAAATGGACAATGGCATATTAATTCATTCATACAAAACGAACCGCAAAGTTCATCGTTCACACATCTGTTTAGTAAATTAATAAGTAGGTTAAAATCATAAAAAACCATTTGTTCCTATAATTACGTGGTTGCATTTGCTGATTTTTGCAATTGGCGAAGGAAAAAACATTTTTAACTCAATACTTTATTCATATTTCTTAATTTGCAAATAATTAAACGTCTAGAATGCACATGCACAAATCGACGCATTTATTAATTAGTAAAAAGGATGAACCGTGGTCATGTCGTTATCGTTGAAGAGATATACATAACTTTATTACACAACTTTAATAATTATTGCTCATAGATCTTGATTGGGTAAAAATAAAACGATAAATGATTTATAATAATATCCTGTTACATCAGACGATGTCCGTCCGGGAATTTACTTGTTTATCTGTTATCTCACCCCAGTCAACATAAGCTTTTGATATCCGAGTTGATATCTTTATACTCTCGTTTTCGACATGTATTTTAAATAACCTATCTTATGTAATGTGACGATAGTATAAATAGTATTAATGTCCGAATTAACCAGCGATAATATCGGGAAATAGTGTGAAAGGGACAAATTTGATGATCGGAAAACTGATGACGACATCATAATGGAAACTGAGTGGGAGAAATTGAGGTACTGCGCTACACGTCATGCCCTCGATACAAGCATCAAGTAAGCCAAATAGAACAATGCGACTGCTAACAGGCTGTCTTGTTTACACAGATTAAGAGATGTAATTTTTAAGATATACAATACGAAAAAACAGGTTACAATTGACAAATACTTCAAAAGATTACATGAGTGTTCTTGTATATTACCATTTCAGTTTCCGATTTTTCCAATAATTGTTTTGTAGACAGCAATGTTTCCTATTGTTTGGCCCTTATATCTATTTAAATATGTTTTGATTTAAACAATGAATCATCGACTATAACAAAAATCTTTCTTTATTTTCTATGTTAATTCAGTAGTTAGACAAATTCGATAGTTAAACGGTAAGCTAGTTTTCCTAGTGTCTAATAAGCAAACTTGTACTATAGTAACATTTTTAGCTATAAACTTGGTTTAGGTCTTAAAAATATTTTCCAGAAGATTCGTTCTTGCCTAGTGAATTTGTCGTATTAGTCCAAAGTTTCCTAAGCAGCAAATGCAGTCTTTACAAGAAGATTAAACAATAAATAACAAAGATAGGATGACATTAAAGTTTTTTTCATAAAATGAAAATTTTGATTTGTAACTTTGAAGTGGTCCAAAAATTTCAAAAATGCACGAAATTATTTAACATACTACGTGTACTCTTAAGTATGTAAACCTATACACGCAAGGTTGCGATATATAGTGCAATTGGTAAATTACGTCAGGACAAATATGTCATCTGGCCAAATGCAAAATTATCCGATTATCTATAGCTACGCCCTTCACCTTCAAAACGTCAAAGAAATTAAAGAAAATTTTATTAGCAAATATCTATAAAACGGTACCTCTTACCAAAATTTTTTAATGTTATGAGCCTCCAAAATTTGTAAGTAATTTAGCATTTTTTTTTTTTTGATAGAACAGGGTCAAGTGAGGTTAGTGGCCTTTTGATTTATTGTGCTTTACAGAGCATTTCTGATTTTTCTTATTTTCAGCCCAACGATATTGTTGGTGGAGTAGATATTTCAATCCACTGTCTCAAACATGATTTGGCAAAATAGTTGTTTTTTTGTAAAATATGTGATTAAGTACTACTATTGTTATTTTCAATTCTTCTAAATAAATATATTCTTTTGATATCATTATATATTTTCTACCATATATATATATATATATATATATATATATATATATATATATATATATATATATATATATACAGGTTGTTCAAAGTTAAGTTGGCACCATTGTTAACTTTTTTGTTATGAGAGCTACGATGTCGGTTAAATTATGAAAGTTTTGTATTTTGACATTGAAAGCAGAAAAACAATAGAATATACGGTTTTCGAGATATTAGCAAAAAGTATATTTTTTTAATTGAACACCCTGTATGTCTGCTTCATTCAATTCGCCGTCAAAAATGTAATAAAAGTTGTTTTTTATCATTTTTGCGTAAAGTGCAAAATAATAGAGAAAACAGCAATTTTTAATTTTAATCTAGTTACCTATGGCATAAGAAAAATAGTAGAGACAGCGCTGACATTCACTAACTCTAAAGTCAAGCTATTTTCAATAGTAAGCTTGCTCTATTATTAATAGAATAAAAATGGTGTTTACTCAGTTAGAGAAGTGTGATATGGTTTTTCAGTATTTCTCGTATTGTAGATAAAGATAGAGAAAATTAGAAAATAATCCTGGATTTTTGGAAAAGTGTTTCAAAAATGTAAGGTAAAGGTTCTTATCGGGGTTCTTATTTATCACCATGTACAGAATATTTACCCAGGTACCTCAAAGGTGTGCATTATCCGGTTTATTTTCGAAGAATTTGGTAAACTAACACCAAAAATTACAGCCCTGTAACTCATTTGGTTCTCGATATATGCAGGTCGGAATTCGTCACAAATTCCTCGTGTTCCTTTTGAGTGAGTGTTTTAGTTTAGTTTTTCGGTTATTTTTAAATTAAGACAAAAAAGATAAAGCGTGACTTTTTTATATTTTTGACAGAGGATTAAGTTAAGTAAAAAATATACAGGGTGTCCTATTAAAAAAATGATCTATTTTTGCAGTATTTTACAAATGCGACGTTCAATAACAAAAAAGTTAGCAATCGTGCCAACTTAACCATTTGAAAAATTGGCTTCGTCACTCCATAAATCTATTTGTAGTTAATTAGGAATTATCCTGCATTGATTAAGAAACCATGTACAAAAATCAAGTCCTTTGAAAATCACCTGCTTCCAAGATTTGTATTAGGCAATACCAGTTGTAGGGAACAAATTTGTTTTTTTTTTAAACGTCATGAATAATTCTATAATTATGTGTTTGTTCACTTTTAAAGTTCTTCCTTCTTCTCGACTATTGAAATGTATTAGTGTTACACCTTTATTTGTGATAAAACCTTAACTTAATCTTTAATAATAAGATCCCACCCTGCTATTTGTTGTTATTCATCTGATTTCTATAAACCAATCTAAATACTTGTCCCTAATTATTAAGTTATTGCTAAAATTAACCAAGTTTCAAAAAAAAACGACGCGTGACGGTTTGGGAGATCGCGTTTTGAATACTTTTCGCTATATCGCTAAAGTGCCTCGGTAGTATTTTTCTGCGCAAAATATACATGGTGGAAATGTATGTCACCCTTCTTTAAGTAAGTAAACACCATTTTATTAATTTTTTTTTAATTTAACCGACATCGTAGCTCTCATAACAAAAAAGTTAGCAATAGTGCCAACTTAACTTTGAACACCCTGTATATATATATATATATATATATATATATATATATATATATATATATATATATATATATATATATATATATATATATATATATATATATATATATATATATATTTTATTCTTATTAAATAGATATATATATATATATATATATATATATATATATATATATATATATATATATATATATTTATTCTTATTAAAATCGATGTGCCTCCCTAGAATAATTCTTACCCCAAATAGCTCCCCCAAAGTATATTTTTGTCTATATCCATGTTTCAAAGTAGTATGTAAAAGTTCTCAAAGTGGTATGCAAGCAGATACGTTTTCTGAGAAATATGCGCTATTTCTACCAACGAAATTTTTAGTATTTTGGAGATAAGCGCCTGATCCGTGATACACATGAATATTACGTGAGAAAATACTTTCACAACCAAGGCCGGATCCATCAGGGTGATACCCCCCCCCCCCCAGGGGCAAGAAAAAATGCTTATCAATAAAATTCCTCACCCGGCATTTCAGCGCCCGGTGGTTATTTTATTATACTTATGGAGAAAAAATAAATAACGATATGCCCTTAAGACCTCTATGTGTAATTTCTCGTCGGCTTGCTTGATGCCTGTGTCATCCACGAGCCACGCCAATTCGGTCGTTCGACTCTATAAAGTTGTTGCATACATAAGAACCGAATCTCGAAACTTTATTATTAATTTAGTATAATCTTTAGCTTATATTGGTTAGTCGAGTGATAGTGGGTTTGTGGCTGTGAAATAATTGATTAAGTCTAATTCATATTTTTTTCTCAGTTTAAGTTGGTAAAGTTCCCGTCCCGCAGCCATATCTGCAGTTATTAAAAAACTTTTTCAGAAATTTTACATCTTTATTCTATATGTCGATTAATTTAAACCAATCAAAGTATGCGCGAGAAGCTAAAAACAGAACTATCAAACCTATTTAAAAAATTGACATGCCAAGTACAAAGCCCCGGCGCGACGTCTCACCCCCCTTGGGAGGGGTCCAAGCAACTCAGCTGGATCCGCCCCCGTTGACAACCCTTGCTATAAAGCAATAAATGACTCTTTTGCAGCGAAGGCCATAAATCATTTATTATTAGTTTTCTTTATGTCACATTGCAATAGGTACTTAATAAAAATTGACAAACTACTATCATTTCATGTACATTATGAATTCAGATTTTTTAAAATTTGCAGAAGTATTCTTAATATTTTAAATAAGTAAATATGTACTTAAATTTCTAAAAGAGCTTTGCTAATTTTTAAAAGCAACTTCATTTTTAAGGAGCTTCTACTTTTTGCTTTAAGAGACGTGTTTCCTTGAGACTAAATAAAAAAGCGTTTGTATTTATATCTACAAGATGGGGGATTTTTTATATTAAAAGCCGAGATAAAACGAGAATCTTGTCTCGTCTTGACCCCTTCATTCTCGTCTCGTCTCGAGCGTCGAGAGTGAATGGTGACGAGATGAGAGTAGAAATTTTGTCTCGTCTCGCGGCATAACTACCATCTACTTTGAAATAATTTCGTTTCCAGGACCAATATCACCCATCAGAAAGTTGAATTGTAAAATATTTGTTTTTGACGTATTAAAAGAGAGGTAATTCGCATCACACCACCTCTTAATTTTTGTTAAATCTTCTATTACATATGTAGTTAAAGCCTCTGAATCATTTAAGTGCCACAATATTGCCGTGTCATCCTCAAACATCGTAAATTTACCCATAATATCCATTGCTGTCAAGTCATTGATATAGAGTGAAAACTGAATTGGTCCCAATACTGATTCTTGAGGGATACCAGCCTTTACATAGCACCTATCCAAGTAGACTCCCTGTACAATTACCTTCTGTTGTCACCCTGTTAGGTATGATCTGAACCAATTCAATGAATTACCCCAAAAACTATATCTCCCAAGTTTATGTAACAAAAAAATTTTGTGGTCGACACAGTCAAACGCCCTTAACAGATCACAAAAAACTGCTGTAGCCACACCACTTTCATTGAGTTTGAAATATAAGTTATCCAAGAACTCAAAGACTGCATCGGCTGTGCTCCTTCCACCCTAAAAACAAAATTGGCTTGTACTCTGTTTATTTTTTCTTAAAAATGTCATAACTATCTTTAACAAGTATTTGGCAAATCTTAGCTGTGGTGGGCAACAATGAAATAGGCCGAAAATTGGAAGAGAAAGTCACATCTCCACCCTTGTGAATTGGGATGATTGCTTCCTTGAGTTAGTCTGGGAACATTCGAGAAGAAAAAGAATGATTTATTGCAAAGATCAATTCACTAAATGAAAAGTTCGGCAGACACCGCAAAACCTTGATCGATACTTGTTTTTAAAATTGTAGAAAACACAGATCAAAATACAAGAGTTCTAACCACACTACTCCACAACTTGTTACGTTCTAGACGCGCGTTTCTCTAACCAAGTTAGCATCATCATATAGCATATAAACTAGTTTATATCATCTGCTGATGATGCTAACTTGGTTAGCGAAACGCGCGTCCAGAACGTAACAAGTTGTGGTGTAGTGTGGTTAGAACTCTTGTATTTTGATCTATCTTACACTACAGGTTCCAGTGTTAGGACGTAGAAAACCCATTTAATCTCTAGAATGTCCGTTGGAATAAAGAAAAAGGATTCATTTACAGAGATATGTCCCATAAAGTGCGAATGAGATTGGCGAGGATTAATATTATTTGCAAGATTTTAAGCAATAGAGGAGTAAAACTGATTGAACACATTTGGCTGAAATTCAATTTGAATATCAGTTAAACAACTTTTTTCTCCTAAGCCGGTTAACAATCTTCCAGCTTTCTTTATTTGCATTTTGAGATTCAGTTATTTTTTTTTAATATTTATGTATTAAAGAAATTAAGAATATGATAATTTGTAATTAGTGTGTTGGGGGTTCCATTCTCGACACTTTTGCAGTGTATCTCCGTTATTAGCCAAGATATAAGGATGCGGTTTATACAGGGTTTTTCATTATAATTTGCCACCCCTTTAAATATTTTATTTCAAAAGATACAAAAAAGTGGTTAATACGAAAGTTGTAAGATTTAATCTGAAGATTTATACCACGTTAAAATCAAAAACAAATGACTATCTGAAAATATAGGAATCAACATGAACTTTGTTATTTTAAATGCAACACCCTGTATATTTTTAAATTCTTAGAAGCGCCTCATTGTCTTTTTTTCAAAAATAGATAACATGTCTATATTTAGAATAGTAGTTTTTGAGCTATTCGTCTTCAAAGTAACCCTTATGAGGGGCTTAACTAATTTTATTGGATTTAGATAGCCGTGAGTGGCCGTGGGTACAATTCAGCCATTATGTGAATCACTCTAGCCATGAAATGTCAAATGAAACCAAAATTACCTTTTGAATAAAAATAATGTATTTTATTTACGTTTTACGTTAAATTTATATATTTATAACTAATTAAATATTAAAAGTTATAAAAAAACAACTAGTTTATTCTGATATAGTATATGTAATTAACAAACAACAAATACAAATCCTAGTGAATAAACAAAAATAACAATAACATTTATAAAATCTGTATTATAAGTTATTTACATGACCACCGCCATTGTTTAAGCAATTTTGGAACACGTCTGCCATTCTATTAATAGCATTGCTAACAAAGAGGGGATATTCGGTATTTAAAATTACTATTTCTTGCTCGATTTTTTGCCGTAATTGTTGTACATTATCAGTCCTATTAAAGTAGATTTTATCTTTCAAGTATCCCCACAAAAAATTATCTAGGGGTGTGAGGTCGGGGCTATTGGCCGGCCACCGAATTGGGCCTTGCCTTCCTATCCGTTAATCATAGCGATTATTTAAAAAATTGGTAATCGGTTGGACATTGTGAGGCGGTGCGCCATCTTGGTGCCAAATTAATCTAGCGTACTGACGAACGGAAAGTGTCTCTAAAAGGCGCTCTATTTCGTTATTTAAAAAATCTAAACAGCGTTCGCCTGTCAAAATGCCCTCATATAAATAATTGGCCCAATAATTTGCTCTCCTAATATGCCGCCCCACACATGCAACGACTTACCCCCTTGCTTCTCCCTTTCTTCAATTACATGTAGATTTCGGGATGCCCAAAAATGTATGTTTTTTCTGTTAAACATTCCGGCCGTAGTGAAAGTAGCTTCATCAGACCACAGAATTTTGATAAAAAATTGGTCATCTTCTCGAAATCTCCTAGAAGCAAGCAAAAACTGACACTAAACTGGATCCCCGGGCATAGTGGGCTCGTAGACAACGAGAAAGCGGATCCACGCTTCAGTTTTCGAATATAGTGAAATTGTATCTACACTTATAAAAATAAAAACAAAAGCTTTTTGCGCGGGTCAGTTGAATATCACACTAATACATATATGTTGTCCTCATATCGAATATCTCAAACATATTGTAAACGAATGTATTTCCAGATATTATTTTCAAAGAAGCATTTGTTATCCCTCTTCCCAAGGTAAATAATCCTATCGACATTAGTCAGTTCCAATCTATCAGTATTTTGCCAACTTTTTCGAAAATTATGGAGCGCGTATTAAATAATCAAATTCGTAGATACGTTGAAACTAACAATATTTTGCCCCCCAAACAATCAAGAATAGCATTTCTTGACAGAATTGAAGTCGTTCATTTATATTATTTTCTGTTACATATTGCACTGGCCTAATTTTATAGGAATGATAACCATATTTTTTCAAAATCCTATGAATTGAAACGTCGGGAATTGACCGGTGCCGATTTTCTAAAAAATAATTGTTTTAAATTTCATGTTTATTAAGGACGAACTGTACGCAAAAAGTGAAAAAACTAGCGACAAGGTCTAGTCAAGTTCAAAGTAAGATGAAAAGGTACCTACGTATTAGAAAAAACTTACTGCACGTCCTACCTCAAAAAAATGTGTTATGTGTAAGCAATTTAAATTACATTTCATTTAAAAATGGGTTCAAAAGGGTTCACGCGCTGCAGAAATACAAAGACATGAGTACGATTTACCATTTGAAATTTTGCAGTTAAGTAGACAAAGGATCAAGGCAAGGTGGTAAAGAGCCATTTTGTGGAAAAAAAATTATATGCGACGCATTTTCGTCAAAAAGTGGTCGAAAAATGGTCGAAAATGGACAAATCTACTTTATAATTCTAGATTAGATTTTTTTATAAAAAATCGCATTTAGCGCCCAACTAGACATATTTCCCTATTGAAATCACATTGAAGCTAATACATATCTCTTATAGTTTTAACATAATATTTATATAATTATATAAACATAAATATTAAACTCTTCCTCTAAATTTGCATTTGATCTTCTTTTCTTTCTGAAAAAGTTTTTCCTTTCCACAAAATGTTTTATTATATATGATACTGTCTTTCTAGATGGCACTCGTACCCCTGGATTTTGTTCCCGATATTGACGCACTACCCTTGATGCCTTATTTTGATTTCCGATGTATAACTTAGTTATTCTGAGTTTTTCTTCTTCAGTGAAAAGCATTATTATTAGGTACTATTTTTAATTTGACGTAAAACGTAAATAAAATATATTACTGCTATTCAAAAATAATAATTTTGGTTTTATTTGACATTTCATGGCTAGAGTGATTCACATAATGGTCGAATTGCACCCACGGCCACTCAAGGATATCTAGATCCAATAAAATAAGTTAAGCCCCTCATAAGGGGTTATTTTGAAGACGAATGGCTCAAAAACTACTGTTCTAAATATAGACGTGTTATATATTTTTGAAAAGAGGACAATGAGGCGCATCTAAAAATTTAAAAGTATACAGGGTGTTGCATTTAAAATAACAAAGTTCATGGTGATTTCTAAATTTTCCGATAGTCATTTGTTTATGATGTTTGCGTGGTGTAAATTTTCAGACGAAATCCTACAACTTTTGTATTAACCACTTTTTTATATCTTTTGATATGAAAGATTTAAGGTGGTGGCAAATTATAAGGAAAAAGCCTGTACGATATTTTGCTACTTTTTTATAAAACTTACGATACCCTTGAACAAATTGCATTTCGGGACCACTCTAATATATCAGTTATTGTTTTACTTGTCTGAAAGGCAATGCCTAAATATGATACAGCTTTCTAAGTAGAATTCAGTGGCGCAGTCACTTATTTAAATAGACGTGTCATGTTTGATATGTAAAGTAAACTCATCATTTTTTAAAAAGAACACGCTCTATTTTTTAGCTCATTAAATCCCATTGCTTCCTCTTTTTTAATGGTTAGAAATTTTAATATATATTTTTTTAAGGAAATATATAAAATAAATAGCAAAAAAACGAATTTTATTATTTAATAATAATATTTTTATAATTTATTATATTAAGTGTTAATTTGTATTTTTTAAGTCAAATAATATTTTCAATTCCAACGCCACCCATGATACTTACATCTGCAAGAAAACATATTTTTGCCATTTTTGAACAGTCTAGTTATAAGGTGTATGATATTGTGTTAAAGAGAAAAATATCGGATTTAATAAACTATGAAAATTATGTTCCATTAAAAAAAATGACACCTTTAGTAAAGTTATCCAGAAAACTGTATTAGATTCAGTTGTTGCCCTGCTGATAAGTAAAACGATAACGAGATACGAGGCTGGTCCGAAATTGCTTCGTTCTTAATGACGACCTATAGGTCAAAAACGAAGCGTGTCATGAAAACTTTGATTACGGCATAGTAAGTTTCATAAAAGAGTAGTATAGTTTATGAAAACAGCATCCTTCTTGCTTACCGAATGACGGAGATACACCGCAAAAATGTCGAAAATGGGACACCCTGTATATATTATTAAATAACTACGTATTATACCAAACTAAACTAGATCATGCTTCAAATTCCTTTGTAGACACTAAGATATTTCTGGTAAAGCTAATTTACAATATTTTTTTTAAATACCTAATTACCGCATATCTTAATTACTAGATTTAAAATGTTATCATTGACCTTCACGTGGGAAACATGTTTACTTCCCAAAGTAAACGCAATGTAAAATTAAAGACAAACTTTTATACCTAAAAGTATTGTTTCGGAAAAAAATAAGGAATTTTCGACTTTGTCCCATTTTTTATTCCTCAAAACGTTGGACTTTGTTTTTGTCACCTAATAACAGTTCGTATACGAATCGATTTAAAATTCCGGTGTGATATCTCTAGACAAGTGACTTGTTGATAAAATAATAGCATTTTTAACATGATAAAACTGATTAATTTATAAAAGGTTTAATATTCGAGATAAAAGAATATTTTTATTGCTACGACTTTAGAGCATCCATAAGTAGCAGGTTTTCGACCTTTGTTGTCATTGATAATTTCGGTTTAAAAATAACTCGTTTTAAAAATAATGTGTAATAGATAAGCATTTTAGTAAATATGGAGTATGAGTGTTGAACGAAATACGTTTAAGCAAGTGTGATACACATTTTTACCATAAAAATACCAATAAAGCGCTTTGCCTTTCATAATTTTGGTCGCAATTAGTTAAGTTTTTACGGCAATAAAATAGAGTTACCACAATAGTTTTTAAGGAGTACAGGTACGTAGCACCTATTTTAAAGCATAATTTTGTTTTGCGTTCTAATTTCCAATATCATTGAAGTGCGCATTGAAGTATTTCACTTTAATGCGACTTGCCTAGTTCGCGCCATTGACAACACCGTACCAAATCTTACTGCATACTAATAATATAACGATTAAACGACGACTCGAGCGATTGAGGTGGTAAATTTGGGAAACTGCTACTGTCTATTATACTAAGAACACTACGTCTATAATTATGGAATATTTAAAAATGCATTTCAATCACTCGTAATTTTCTTAAACGAAATTTTTTAGATTTTTTTTGGTTGTTTTAGACACCTGAATTCCATCTTTAAAAAAACAATTAAAATCCAATTCTACACGCAAAAGTAGTATAGAGTAACTGTGTGAGCCGATGAAGCAGCTCTCACAGGGCCCTTGTAAGCGCCCGTACAACACACTCGGGCGCCACTGTAAAGGGGCACCAAACCTAAGGTTTGAAGCTGCTTTGGGAAAAAATAAAAGTAACATTTACTTTTTTACAACTCGAATTTTTAATTTTTAAACAATTTCAACGAACAACGCACAAAAAAATTCCTATTGAAGAAAACGAGATTCGATCCATCTAATATTGGTTCTATATTATCAATTAAGACATTAATTTTTTGTCCTTGATATAAACGAGGATTGGTGTAGAAATTTACAGTATTAAAAATCGCTAAACTCCTTTACCCCGAACTTCCCTCGTTATGAATCTTTTCTTTTATTAGGATTAGTGAATTTTTAATTTAGTTCTGTTAATAGTCATTTAGTACCTAGGGTTGCCAATTCACCCGCCGCACAGTGGCGAGCCGTAATGCTATTCAGTGGCCAATACCTCCAAACTATTGTTAAAGTAAAACCTTCAACTATTTGTTTTTTAATTCAAAGTTGATATAAATAGTGCTAAATAAAAACCGTCAACCCGAAAATGAAGTGTTATTAGGTTGTATATGGATTTAATTCCAATAAAGAGTAATTGAAATCAATTTTGAAGTTAAAATAACAAGACAAAAAAAATTAAAGTTTCATAAATGTATGATCAAAAGGATGCCATTATTTTTTTATTTCATGTTAAATAGATGATTTCTTCGAGATAATATGTAATAAGAAAAATATTTTCTTGTTTATTTAACACGTTAATAGCTAATAAAATGTTTGGTTCCACATGATGCTTTATTACTACAATTTTAATAACGAGAAAAATCACCATCGAAGCAAGGCGAAGTTTTGTATTAAGGCCAGAAAGTAAGCTGATGTATTGCTCTTCTAAGAAAAAAAATATATGGCTGCTCAAAGTTGCACCTTTACTCGGAATAACAATTTTTTAAGTAGGCTGTGGATCACGTCAAAACAAAATCGTTACATCGCGCGCCATATTGATGTCAATATTATCAATGTAGTATTATTGTTGTTCGTGAATTCGTGGCAAAAACATGTTTGCGATAAGTCGAAAGTGTCTTTCCGAAAGATTTATTGCTAGTTCTAATGAGCAAGAGTTTTTTTCTCGTTTAAAAGAAGACTTTGAGCAGTCTTCAGAAAACTTTATAATTGTGAAGCGTACCATCCAAAAAACATTTCTGGGCCAATTTAGGCAAAAATGGAAACAGGCTAGTAGAGTAAAAGATCATTTTGACAAAAAGTTTAAAAATTGGTTGGCAGGCGACTTGATATTTAAAGAAATTGTGAACGTCCTTAAAGTGTCACATTCTTCAGGTGGAAGACCTATAAAAAATCTTGATGGAAGCTCTGAAAGAAGCAAACGAAGGAAGCTATCTAAATTAGAAAGAACATGTGATATGACACTCTCAGAGTTACAAGGTCTCTTGGTTCGTAAGTTAAGGGCAGATGGAAAGAAAGAAGAGGCAACCGTTATTCAGGAAGTACTATCTCTTGGAGCAAGTAAGTTCAAACAACGTCTATCGCAAAATACAGTTAAAATGTTTTCAAAAGATGAAGGTTTAGCATTAATGGTAGATGCAAAACTATCCAGACATCAATATAATTATGTACGTGAGCAGTGTGCGAGTAAAAATGCTGATATTTCCCCTAGCTATAATCAAATATTTAAGGCAAAAGTAGAATGCTATCCTGATTCTATTCAAGTTAACGAAAGAGGCGGTTCCATTCCAATGCAACAACTATTAGACCATACCACAAAAAGGTTGCTTAAAGTTCCTAATGTATTGAAAAAAATAGAGAGTAGTGAATCAAACACATTTTCATTACACACTAAATGGGGTTGTGATGGTTCCTCAGGAAATAGCTGCTATAAACAAAATTTTAACGACGTTAAAATTGTGGATAATTCTATTTTTATGGCTTCTTTGGTTCCATTGCAACTTGTTTCAAAAAATAATGAAATAGTCTGGCAAAATCCGCATCCATCCTCGACAAATTATTGTAGACCAATATTTTTTGAATTTTCAAAAGAGACGCCTGAACTTACCAGAGTTATTGCCGACAAACATGACAACGAAATAAAAAAACTGGTTGAGACCGAAGTATCTACAAAACATTGAAATATTAAAATTTCACATAACTTAGCTTTTACCATGTTGGATGGAAAAGTACGACAAGTTTTAACACAAACCTCCTCGGCTGCATGTTGTGCAATATGTAAAGCCAAACCGAAAGAAATGAACAATTTACAAGAAATTCGAAAAAAAAAAAGTTGATATCGACTCTTATAAATATGGCCTCTCTAGTTTACATGCCTTACTTCGTTTCATGGAGTGTATTCTTAATATATCGTATAGACTTGATTTTAAAAAGTGGAGTGCCAGGACTGATGCTGAAAAAGAGTTAGTGAAAGCAAGAAAAAAACATGTTCAAAACGAACTTAAACAAAGACTGGGCATATTTGTTGATGTGCCTCGACAGGGTAGTGGAACCTCCAACGATGGTAACACTGCAAGAAGGTTTTTCCGGAGTCCAGAAATAGTAGCAGAGGTAACAGGTGTGGATGAAGAAATAATCAAAAAATTTTCTATTTTACAAGTTTTGACATGTGGAAGAGCTGTAGAAACACATAAATTTGATTTATATGCACAAAATACGGCAGAATTATTTGTGGAAAAGTACAACTGGTACTACATGCCCTCATCTGTACACCAAATTCTTCTCCACGGAAGTGGCATAATTGATTCGGCTTGTCTTCCAATTGGGCAACTTAGTGAGGAAGCAGCCGAGGCGCGAAGTAAAGACTTTAAAAGATTCCGTCAGATGTCCTCTCGAAAATGCTCCCGAACTGCTACCAACGAAGATATTCTTCATTCATTACTTGTTTCTTCAGATCCTTACCTAACCAACTCCAGAAACCAATGGGAAAAAAAGTCAAGTTTAGATGTAGAACAAGAAGCAAAATATCTCTTGATTTTGTGAAAGGTAGGATTTAGCTTATTGTTTTTAATAATTAAATGTATACTATGTTACAGTGAAAGCCCGAATTATGTATTGTATTAAGTTAAGTTTCGATTGATTGGATTAATTCGCTTAATGCCAACGAATTCAAATTAAACTGAACTCAAACTTGGAAAAATGTGTTTTCAGATATAGTCTTATCTATCCTAAATTGACCACGACTGCGACTCTAGTGTTTTTTAATGTAATATGTACCACTAATCTTTATTTTGAAGTGAACATTTTACAAGTACACCTAATATAAGTAATCAAAATGTATGTTCGTTCATATTATTTAAATATAAATAGCCGCCATTTTCTCCTAATAATTTAATTTTTTCTTCTCGATACATGGACCTGCCTTGATAAATTTTATCGCAATCAGACTACCAATTTTTGAATGATTTTCATATACCTACGCACCTAGCAACCCCACATATGCACACAAACAATGTGACCCATTTGTTTTCGGGTCACCCTAAAAAAACTTTATTATTATTAATGCGATTTGGCTCGGATTTTCTAAAAATTGTAGGGCTTGACAAACTCCAACTTTTTACCAAAGATATTCCAATTCAGACAAAATCTAAGGCCTACTTTGCCAGTTTCTAGGCGCAAAATTTTAATAAACCACATTGATATTTTTTGGTAAAACTTGGTATAGGACCATTTTGAGGGATGCCAAATTCAGTGGTGTTCACAAATTTTTATTTAAAAAATCGCTAATATGGTTTATTGAAATTTTGCTACTAAAGACTGGCATAGTAGGCCTTGGATTTTCCATGACCGAGGTTATCTTTGCTAAAAAGTTGCAGTTTTTTAAGCCCTACAATTTGAAAAAAACCCGAGCCAAATCGCACAAATAATAAACTTTTTATGAGGGTGACCCGCAAATAAATGGGTCACCCTGTATATACAGGAATTTTTTTTTATTCATTCAGGACAAAAATCATCAAAATTTGAGGAAAAAATTCACTTAAGGCAAAATATTAATGTATCACCCTGTATATCGCAATGCTGAAATAAACGAGCATCCTACGCTGGTGTTTCATTCATTTATTTCATAAAAATTGCAAAATATGGATGATAAATCAATTGTAGAGGTGGTTAACAGTTATGGCCGGGTGGCTCCATAAGACCTCACCACTGTGCGCCGTCGGCGGAATGTCCCGTTTCGCGGGGTAATTGTACCGCGTCCCGCCGCTATATGCCGCGGGACGACATTTGTCCCGATTTTTTAGAAAACCTCTAAACTTTAACGAAATCTTTGGAAAATTATATAACTTGATGAAACAAAAAAGACAAATCCGCCTATGGAGCTAATGATAGCTACGGAAATCGGCGACTGTCATCGCACGCACCCGAATTCCCGAATATTTATGCGCGGGGTAGTTCCCAAACGACATAACGAACGCGGAACGAAACGATTATTTTGCTATTATATTCGGTCGATAAGTATGCCGATTGAGACTGTTATAAATTGACAATAGTGGCACTATTCGCAATAGTTGGTAAGTGGTATACATAGATGATTCAATACAATAGTTAGTTTTTTTACAACAACTTATTATAAACGTCTTAAATTGAAAGAAATAATAACAATAAAGCGTTAAAATGTGTAGAAGATAAATATAAAATACCTATTTAATATTACGGCTACGTATTCGAGTTTATTGTAAAAAGGATTTTGGAGTTTTTTTTAACGATGAAAATAAAAATATTGTAATTAAGGGAAATTTTCTTGACGAATATTTCTTGGACAACATATGTTTTTCCACGTTGCCTAAGGTTTCGTGTGTTGTGAAAGAGAATGAGAAAGAATATTTTTGGTGCGGTATGCCATATTTAAAGTTGCAACCCTAATATTGTTGTCCTAGATGTGTTACTGCTGGGAGCGGGTCTGGGATGAGGACAATGAAATGAAACGACAAACGACGAGTCTAGTTGGCAACTGCTTTATTATAAAAGATGGCGTCTATTTATATGCGAGCCTGTACACATTACAATGTTGCACGATTTACATTTAATATTTCCTGACATCTCCCTTCTTTAAATAAAATAGCTATAAACTAAAAATTATCAGTCTTAATTTAATTTTTTATCACAGATCATTAATTACAACTAGTTACATTTATTTTATAATTACATTAAATTTATTTAATCTCACAGAACAGTAGCCGTTACGGTATATACAATATATAATGAATTTTATGTAAAATTCACAACATAATTAAATCACAATATTGTTCAAAATGTACCAAACTTCTAGAGGTGTTTTTCATAAAATATTTTAATAATCACTCAAAATTGTTTATTTTGTAATAAGAATAGTTATAACCATAATGTACAACCATTCTAACCTAAAATTGCAAACACATCTCTAATTCAATATCAATTATATAATGTTATATAATAAATAAAAATGTTATGCCACAATATAAGACATTCTCAATGATAAACTACTTGTGAACCAGTGAAGACTCTATCTTAACAATGTATTAGTCGAATTCAAGTTTATAATCTCGAAGCCTTGTAGGCAGCTTTATGTTTCTACCCGTTCTACTTAGTCGAGTAGCATTAAACAGATTTTCATCCTCGCTAGAGGAATGAGGTGACTCAGAAGTTTCATAACTAGAAATACATGTTTTATGTGATTCGTCAGAATTACTATCTAAGGAATTATTAAGTGTATCCTCACTGTTCTCACAGTCGTCTACTGTACTATTACTAACATTACTATCACTGAGACAAACACTATTTGGACAAATATTAAAGTTATTTGGACTAACACGTACATTACTTTGATTAGCACAAACATTACTAGACCCGTCTGTCTGTAAATTATCTAGGTTGCCATTACTAGATAGTCTGTCCAAAGGTGTTTGTTTCCCACCCTCTCCAGTATCTGAAGACTTATTGTCAAATAAAGGAATATAATTATAATTTAAAAAATTACTAGAAGATGCAAAATTAGTTAGGTTACCTACCATTCTCCATACTAGAGAGTTCGGTTTTCTCCCTTGGCTGGTGTTTTAGTTCTTTTATAAATTTTCTATTTCTTCTATATTTCTTGCCTTTTTCAGTCTCTACTAAATATGATCTAATGCCAACTTTTTTAACAATTTTTGCTAAAACCCAGGGGGTTTGTGGTTTTATTTGAATTAAAACTGAAGAGTTATTAGGGAGATGTTTTAAATTTTTTGATGCTCTTTTATCATAGTATTTTTTCTGCGATTTTTGAACTATTTTTATCTAATTTAATCTGCAGGAAACCTTGTGTTGCATCCAAGACACTAAAATATTTTGAATCTGTCAAATCAGCCGTCAATTCTTCCAGAGTGGGAATTTGAAAATAATGTCTTTTAATATTTGAATTTAAATCTTTGGGATCTATAGCTATTCTAAGCTGACCATTTGATTTTCTAACTATTACCATATTATGACACCAATCAGTACAATCATTAGATTTTTCTATAAGTCCCTGCTTTTCTAACTGATTTAGAGTAAGTTTGAGTTTATCTCTAAGAGCAAATGGAACTTTTCTAGGATAATTTACTACTGGAGTTGCGCCTTCTCTCAACTCAATATGATATTCTTTTTTTAAACAACCTATACCGTTAAATACGGAATTATATTTTTTTAAAATGCTTTTTAATTCAAAATTTTTATTCAGAAAATTATTTTCTACTGAATCTATTCTTTTAATAAGTTCTAGTTCTACACAACCATTAAGACCCAAAATAGGACTGTTCTCTGAGTAGACCACATAAAATAACAGACTCTCCTGTTTATTTTTAGACTTACAATTTAAAATACAATGACCAATAATAGGAATAGTATGCCCAGTATAAGAAGTGAGCTTGGTTTTAACTTTATTTATTTTTGATTGATTTTTTGTAGAAAACTTACAGGTATTATATTGGCCATGGCTCCTGTATCCAGTGTCCAAAGTCCAAAGTCTGTCCTTCAATCTCCAAAGTCGTAACCCACAAACTCTCAGACATCCCAGCGGTGGCTCTTGAACCCCTTGGCGAGACTGTGTGAATATCAATAGAACCACAATTTAAACATTTCTTGCCAAATGCAGGGCATTTCCCATATTCATGACGTTTGGCACACTTGGGACAGGTGGATTTGCCTTGATTATGCCCTGTAGATGAACCTAACGAACCTGGATGGTCAGTTCTTAGTTGCTGTGATCGGGGGCCCTGATTCTTACGAGACCTGGTACCAATAGCGTCCACTTCCAATTGTTTTTCTTGTTTAATACCATTGGTGATATATCTGTTCTGCTGCCTTGTGCTTTCTGTTAACACAAATTTGGACGGCCCTTTGCAGCGTAGTAGCATCTTCTTGAAGTAGCTTTTCTCTCAGTGTGGTAGACCTTAATCCACAAACTAGCATGTCTTTAATAAGTGACTCTCTTAAATCGCCAAATTCGCAAGAAAGTGACAGATTCTTTAGTTCAGTAATGAATTGATCAACGGATTGACCTTCGAGTTGCTGAATTGTGAAAAATTTATGCCGTTCATAGGTAAGGTCCTTTTTCGGGTTAAAATGAGCATCGAACTTAATCTGCAGACTTTCCAAAGTTTCCGTTTCATCCTGCCCCCAAGTAAATGCATTATATATTCTAATACCTTCGTCTCCAATCAACGTGAGGAGCTGAGCACATTTTGTACCTTCATCCTGTTTTGATATTTCTGTTGCTTTCAAATACGTATTGAACTTTTGCCTCCAAAATTTCCAATTTTCTGAAAGGTTTCCCGACATTATCATGGGTGGAATCCCTCTAAAGTCCATTCTTCTAGCTTCAATCTTCAGTTTTTCTCTTTTTTTTTCGGCTTACAAAATGGACGACCTTACTGCGCCATGTGTTACTGCTGGGAGCGGGTCTGCGATGAGGACAATGAAACGATGAGTCTAGTTGGCAACTGCTTTATTATAAAAGATGGCGTCTATTTATATGCGAGCCTGTACACCTTACAATGTTGCACGATTTACATTTAATATTTCCTGACACTAGATATTCTCTAAAATTAATCTTTAGATTAGTCAGTAGGTTAATGTTAAGAAAATTATAATTTTAGGCGAACTCAATAAAAGATAATGTCTTCTGATAGTAGCGACGAGGGAAGGAACACTCCTCCTAAAAATCTCACGGCAAAAAAACGTAGGTGTGTGTACAAAAAAGAGTGGGAAGCTTACTTTCAATCGCTAAGACCCACTGAAAGCGCTGACTGTGGACCTTCCACATCGGCGGCAATAAGAGCATACTGCAAACTATGCAAAAAGGTTTTTACTTACAATCGTGGTGGATTAAATGGCATTAAAACATAACAATACAAGGGAATACAAGAAACAAGAAGCAACGTGGCGGTCAAATCAAGTAATTTCTAGTTTTTTTTTTAAAGGAAACAATAAGCCATGATACGGAAGTTACAAAAGTGTTCCATACGGTAAAATATTCGCTTTCATTTAATTCTATCGATTGCGAACAAGTGTCATTGCTCATAATGTACTAGGTCCGGCTTCTATTGAAGACCATATGAAAGAACTTATTGAAAATAAGACCTTTTTTAGTGTCTCCAGTGATGCTTCGAATCATGGTAATGTTAAATTGTTTCCTATTTTATTTCTGTATTATTGTAAGGGCGAAGGCATAAAAATATGCCTATTTGATTTTTTTGTAGACCATGATAAAACATCAGATGGTATTTTTACAAATTTAAAAACCAAAATGAAATCGGCAGGATTAAATGTTTCTTTAATGTCAAGTTACTCAGCGGATAATGCTAGTGTAAATTTTGGCAAGAATAAATCAGTATATACATTTTTTAGAAAAGAAAATGAAAAAATTCTTGGTGTTGCATGTCCAGCTCACTAGGAAAATGTTCCTTTGATGTTGAAAATTTAGTATTAAAACCATACAGCCATTTTTCCGATCACGCAAAACGAACAAAAGAATTAAAAGATTTTTTTAGCTTCGTGGACTATTTTAAGACATGTTCCTGCGAGGTGGTTGAGTCTGTACCCTGCCGTAGAGAGACTTCTAAGAAGTTTTCCCGCGATAAGAAGCTACTTTGTTTCGTTGGGTGAGGACTGCCCAGTTGTTTTGCAAAAGTGTTTTCCCGACGAACAAAAGGGGGAATCAACCGATAACAAAAATGTTGGTTCGTTAACGGAATGTTACTTCTAAGCATTTTTCCAAAATACTTTCAAAGTAGTTTATGATAGTGTGAAAACATTAGAGAATGAGTCCCTTCTCTGTACAGAAGTATTTGATATTCTCTCTGGCATAAAAAATAAATTAAATCAAAGAGTGGAAGATAAGTTTTTGCCTTTTCATTCGGCTAAAATTTTAAAAACATTTTCAAAAAATTTACACGACTCCGTTTTGACAGATTTCATTCAGCAGAGATTTGATTTTTCGGATAACAACTATATGTATCAGTTCAAATTTTTTTCCTTAAAAGTTGAAGGGGATATAAACTTTGATTTATTAAGTATCATAACTATTAATATGAATTTAATTCATTTTGTTGATTTAGATGAGTTATACAATGAATTTTGTGAAATTCGGGTTGGATTACTTGCTGCCGTGCAAAATAAAAATGAGAATGTGAGCTGTGTTGATAAATGGAATAATATTTTTTGAAATAACGATAAAATCCAAACTTTTTAAAATTGTTTCAATTTGTTTCGTCAATTTACAAATTAAAGTAAATTTTAATTATTCTTGCCAAGATTTTCATAATTTCATTTTAACAAGTAGTAAAAACATATTAAAATGTACCAAAAGCGCAGTCAAAATATGATTTTAAAAGGCAATAAAATTTATAGTAAATACGAAGTTGTAGCTTTACAAGATTTTTTTTGTAGTTTGTCATTTGTCCTCTGTTTTTTATTATGTAAGTAGAAGGGCTACTGCATTTATTATCGCATATATGTTATTTTCTTCTTATATTTTATTATAGTATTTGAATTAAATGTTTTTCACATAATCGTAGTGCAAGTTTACATATCAGGGTGTTCGGATTTGGTTGCAAAAGCAGGGTATCTCGCTTATTTTTAAAGATAGAACCTTGCGGTTTTCACGAAGCTGAGCTAATTTTTTGTGAAACTCATGAAACCGAAATTTTCATAGCCTATTTCGTTTATGAGATACAGGGCAAAATAGAAAATTTTGCATTTTGGGACCCCCTCGTATCTCGGTTATCCTTTAACTTAACGCAAAGAGAAAAATTGCTGCTTATACAGTTTTTTACGCTGGATCCAGTGGCATAGTCATATTTTTCATTTGAGTTGTTATTTTTTAGATATGACCTAAAGTTGTGTTTTTTTAAATGGGACACCCTGTATATTTGTCCAGAAATTGATTTGTCCTTTTAAAAGCTTCTCAAAAATATTAATAGTTTGGGTCTATTTTAATAAACAACAACAAAAATCCTAATTTTTATAATTATCATCCCAAATTTTGCAGTAAGCCATGCAAAACGATGCCGTTTTCTTTTGTTTTCTTGGAAGCAAATGACATTTCCCAATTTTGTACGCGTAGGTATATAAAATATAGCGCTAGTTTTTTGTATCTATTTATTGTGTAAAAGTATATTTGTATTATTATGGAAGAAAACCAAACTTTCGAACATTATGAAAAGTACGATATGTTAGCTTGTTTTATATTAAGTAATGAAAATGTTGAAGCGGCTTTTGAGATGTATTTTAACAGGTAAATAGTTAATTTTTAGGTATGTTGAAATACTATTGCTTAATTTTTATTTAGATATCCAGAAAGGAGGCAACCTAATATATCCACTTTTTATCGGATAAAAAAGAATTTACTTAATTACGGATCATTTATCAAACCTCGTACGAAAACATATAATAAAGAAAATCGGGAGGCTGAGGAAATTACGGTTTTGGGTAATGCAGAAGCTTACCCTACAAACTTTCGTAAGGCCAGTGAAAAGAGCATAGGGATTCCAAAAACTAGAGTTCAAGAAGTTCTAAAAAAGCACAAATACCACCCATACAAATTTAGGCTCGTGCAGCACTTACAGCCAGGGGATGCAGAGCCTCGGGTAGTCTTCTGCAATTGGTTTCGAGAAAGATGCGATATGGTTAGAGATTTTGAAAGGAAGGTTATATGGTCAGAAAAAGCACATTTCAGTAATTCTGGTATACTCAAATGGCACAATAGTAGATTCTGGTCCAAGGAAAATCAACACCAAATATTTCCCAGAAGACAGCAGGGCAGGTTTGGTCTAAATGTGTCCAGCTTCATATTAGGAACACATATAAAATTTTATATATTTGAGGGAAATCTAACGGCCAATCGCTATATAGAAATTTTAAAGGCAGCTATACCTGAATTACTTGACGATGTTCTTTTAGCGCAAATTAACGAAATTTATTTTCAACGGACGGTGCTCCTGCACACAATTCTGGAATGACGAGATTATTTTTGGACAATAATTTTACCAATCAATGGATCGGAACAAATGGACCTATAAGATGGCCCCCTAGGTCCTCAGATTTGTCGATTTTAGATTTCTTTCAATGGGGATATCTGGAAAATAGAATTTACAAAGACCACTATGATAATGTCCAAGATTTAGGAAATGGAATGAGAGAAAATTTTCGCTATTTACAAAATCATCCCGTTATTTTGCTTAATCCCTAAAACGAATACGAAAATTGTGCGAAGCATGCATAGAACAAAATGGAAATCAGTTTGAACAGTTCTTTTGATTTCCTTGGTTACTGTAGTTCTTATACGACAGTTGATTTTTGCTGAAAGGCTTGTTACATGATAATTTATGACTGTTTTGTTCTTGTGTTACATAAATCTAGGTAGGTGGTACTTTTTTGGTGCGAAATTATCAATACATATTTTGATAAATAGATTTAATTATATATTTATTTTGATTTATTGTTAGGATGTAGATATTGTTAACGACTTTAAATAAAAGGCAGCATTGTTTTGCATGGCCTACTGCAAAATTTGGGATGATAATTATAAAAATTAGGATTTTTGTTGTTGTTTATTAAAATAGACCCATACTATTATATATTTTTGAGAAGCCTTTAAAAGGGCAAATCAATTTCTGGACAAATATACAGGGTGTCCCATTTAAAAAAAACACAACTTTGGGTCATATCTAAAAAATAACAACTCAAATGAAAAATATGACTACGTCACTGGATCCAGCGTAAAAAACTGCATAAGCACCAATTTTTCCCTTTGCGTTAAGTTAAAGGATAACCGAGTTACGAGGGGGGTCCCAAAATGCAAAATTTTCTATTTCGCCCTGTATCTCATAAACGAAGAAGGCTATGAATATTTTGTTTACGGCTTCATGAGTTTCACAAAAAATTAGCTCATGTTCGTGAAAACCGCAAGGTTCTATCTTTAAAAATA
The DNA here is from genome assembly GCA_030620095.1 of Kuschelorhynchus macadamiae. Lineage (NCBI taxonomy): Eukaryota > Metazoa > Arthropoda > Insecta > Coleoptera > Curculionidae > Kuschelorhynchus > Kuschelorhynchus macadamiae. Next base: position 725,363 of record JAUTXW010000779.1, on the reverse strand, counting down.
AGCGAGACACCCTGCTTTTGCAACCAAATCCGGACACCCTGTACGTTTTTTATAAAAAATAAGTTGTCCCGAATTTTCACCGTCGGTCCCGCGGTTTTGACTGGTTTGACCCGATATATCGAAAAAATAAGTTGGCAACCCTATTAGTCACACATATACTGTCTACTTTATTTTTCTTGGGCGCCCTGTTGTTCCGCCACATTGGCTATGCACCAATATTTTACCAGTGTCTGCCTGCGCAACACTTGACTTTTAAATATAATGTAAAAAAAAGTCGAAAAAAGGGTATGAAGCAGCATATAAATCCTTTAAGAATTGGTGCCAAAGCAAGACGGCTACTGCAGTTTCAGAAACCTTGTTTTTGGCGTATTTCTATGAAAAATCTGCGATATTGAAGTCCCCATTAAGCTTTTGGTGTGAGTATTGGATGTTGAAGTCCACCCTTTTTATAGAGAAAAATATAGATATTTCTAAGTTCCAAAACTTCGAGCATTTTTGAAAAGAAAAAAATGATGGTCATAGACCCAAAAAATCGAATGTGTTTAACAGGGAAGATATGAATAAGTTCATGCTTGAAGCCCCCGATGATATATACTTATTAATGAATGTCGTAATGGTAATGGGATTTGCTGCAGCGTGCCGTTCTAATGAACTCTGTGAAATGAAAATGGACAAAGTTAAAATAAGTCAAGAAGTCGTAATTGTGATCATTCCTGACTCCAAAAATGGAATGTCATGTATATTTACAGTGACAGAAAGTGACGACACTCAGGTTAATCCGCGCTTCTTTATGCGATATCAAAATGGAAAGTGCTTAAGCCAGCCTGTCGGGAAAAATACGTTTTCGTCAATTCCAAGTAAAATTGCAAAATTTCTAAAGTTTGGGAACTTCAAAATGTATACTGGACACTCTTTTAGAAGAACGTCGCACAGTGTGATATTTTGGCAATCTAGGTGGAAAAAATTGTGAAAAAAAATTTCAAGATATTGAAGAATCTCGACCGAAATAATTTTGTTTATTGTTCCTTTAATAAAACCTTATCATATTTTGTCAGCACAGCGATATTTTGAAACCCATAAAACCGATGCGAACGTATACTATCGTATTCGGGCTTCAATCGAAATAAAATTGTTGGTATTTCGTTTCGATGCTTAAAAGGTACACTATTTACAAGCTTGCTTAGTGAAATAAAAGTTTTATATATTTGATTGACGACTATTAGAGGTAAGTTATATTATATATATCTTTCTTTTAAATTGGGTTTAACTATGCAGAAATGTGAAATATTTCGGCTCTTTTGTGACCTTCCTAAAATCATTATTGACACAGTTCCTACAGGCAATAAATTAATTATACCAAATTATATCACAATCGGGTTGTATTTTTATAAATTGGTGATATATCTTCTTTAAAGCCCAAAATGAAAAACTTGCTTTCAAGTGCCCCCTATAGTATTTTTTCTTATTTTTAGAATGGCTGTTTACATACCACGGCAAGAGGTTTTTGACATATGGTGCGCAAATAAGAAAAAAACAAAAAATAGTGCAATATTTGAGTATATTTTACAAAAATTGGACAATTCCTCACTACCCAAACATGTTTTGGATAATATAAAAATATATGCTAGATGTTTTTCTCAAAAAATTGAGCATAGATATCAGAAGGCAAACAGATACAAACAAAAATTTGTAAGTAACAACTCAACATGGCTTCAAGGTAATTTCAAGCTTTCAACTATTGTAACCCAAGCACTTTCTACATTAAATGACGGCCATCATAAATCAAAGCCTGGTCGACCTCAGAAGAAGTTTGAAGACTGCGGCCCTAGAAGTCAAAAAAATAAGGTTCAGAGTTTAGTGACTTCCACTAGTCAAGCAGAAATTTTGCGTGCGGCAGAAATAAAGCTTCGAAAATCTGGTAAAAACGACTCTGCCTCTGTAGTGAAAACACTCGCTGAATCACCGGACACGGGCACCAAGATCAAAAGGGCATATTTATCGTATGAACCGCATCTAGAGCAACTGAGCCCTGATCAAGGTGTTGCGCTTATAGTCGATGCCCAGCTTTCAACGCACCAATACAGCCTTATTAGAAATCAAGTTAAGCATATAAATAAGAACTTGTATCCAGCTTATTACAGGGTTAGAGAAGCCAAACAACAGTGCTATCCCTCTTCAATTAACGTAACAGAACAATTAGCAGAAATTAAACTACAGTCACTCATTGACCATACTGTAGAACGCTTATGTCAGGCGCAGATGGAAGTGTTGCGACCTTTTTGCACTCCAGAGAAAAATCACCTTCAATTAATTGTTAAATGGGGATGTGATGGTGCCGAGCAGGAAAGATATAAACAAAAATATTCTCAAGAAGGTTGTTCCGATCAAAGTTTATTTAGTATATCTATGGTTCCATTGCAGCTTTGTGACAAAAGCTTTAAATCTATTCTCTGGCAAAATCCATCTCCATCTTCTACAAGATATTGTCGCCCTATAAAATTTATTTTCACTAAAGAAACCGTAGAAATGACAAATTGTGAAATCAGGAAAGTTGAAGAAGAGATTTCTGCCCTTTTTCCCACGAAGGTATTTGTTGATAACTTGGAAATTACAATAACCTGTAAATTAATTCTCTGTATGATTGATGGCAAAGTTTTTAATGCGCTGTCATCATGTTCGTCAAGCCAAACATGCTATTTGTGTGGAGCAAAACCGCGTGATATGAATAATCCTACTATTTTGGCAGAAAAGCCTTTACAACTAAATTTTTTGTCTTTTGGTCTTTCTCCTCTTCATTCATGGATTCGCTTTTTCGAATGTCTACTCCACATTTCGTATAAACTAGAAATAAAAACTTGGGCAGCTCGTGGTGCAGAAAATAAAAGTAAAGTTTCCATAAAAAAGAAACAAGTACAAGAAGACTTCAAACGAGAATTGGGTTTATTAGTGGACATGCCGAAACAACAATCGGGGAATACCAACCATGGCAATACTGCGAGAAAGTTTTTTAGGAATGCCAAGAAATCATCCGAAATTACGGGACTTAACTTTGAACTTATTCATCGCTTTAGAGTCATACTAGAATGCATCAACTCATCATTCGAGATCAACTTGGACAAGTTTGAAGAATACACTATAGAAACCCGTAACTTGTACCTACAAGAATATTCGTGGTATTCCATGCCTGTCACTGTGCATAAAGTTTTGTTTCATGGCAGAGACATTATTGCCTCTTTTATTCTTCCAGTTTTCCGAGGAAGCCCAAGAGGCAAGAAATAAACATAATAGGCAATACAGGGAATTATTTACCCGAAAAACCTCGAGAATTGATACGAATAGGGATCTCCTTCAACGTTTATTAATTACCTCAGATCCGTTTATTTCAAGCCTTCGCTCTACATCTAAAACCAAACATTTCAATATACATCCAGATGTCTTGAAGTTGCTGAAGGAGCCGACACAACACATCCAAGATGATGCAGACTCCTCACATAATTCTGAATAATTTGAATTGCGTTTTTTTTAGAAATAAAACTCTTATTTTGTATTTTATTATTATCTATAACAATAAATCATTCCTCTATATTTGGTCGAGGTACTTGTCCTGCGCCAGCGCCATCGCCATTTAGGATCTCGAGCCCAACTTCTTCCCCTGAACGTGTAATGTTTTGCACGAAAATGTACACTTCTTGCCTTATCTGGGCCCTATTATCATCATCAGTTATTGCGTCCAAACCGTAAATAAGGACTCGTAGAGCCACCGGTGTCAGTTGCTGCAGTGCTGGTCTAAAATGGCGATCAAAAAGGCCCATCATAATTTCTCTCATATTTCTTTCCATTTTGTTTCATCCGCATCGACCAACTGCTTGATACAAATAAAATACATTCGTATTATCTTGACTTTTACCTTGCCTATACCTGTAGTACCTGTTGTTTACACTGGTCATTATAAAAAATCCAAGATAAGCTAACCATGCCACATATAAACAATTTTTTCTCTTAAAGTTTTATTACAATCTGCCACGCTGTTGCCTTTGTGTACAATAAAGACCTATAAATTACTTATAAAATAAAATTTAAAGTTTCTTTTGGTTTATTAGTTATACTAATAAAAACCAAATTTACTACGCTATGTTAGGGTGTTTGATGCTATGTTAATTAATTCCACCTAGATTGCCAAAATATCACACTGTGCGTCGGCAACTTTATTAGCAAATACTGGAGTTGATGTATTGGCTATCAAGCGACATGGTGGATGGAAATCCGCTACTATTGCGGAAAGTTACGTAGCTCAGAGCCTCAATAATAAAAAGGAAGTAGCGAATACAATTTTATACAATAAGACGAAGCCAGAAGTCTCTTGCAGTGCTTCAACAATGACAGAAACATTGGTTAGAAATGAAGGATCTGTGGAGTCAGAAAATGTAATACACATCGAGAAGAAACGAGAAAACGTATTTCAAGATTTTGTTAATAATGTGAATAATTGTAGTAATTGTACCATTAATATTAATTTCGATTCATATCACAGGATTTTTGTCCGGATTTTTGTAATATGTTGATGAAATCAAAAATTAAAGCAACTTATAATAATTTGAGATTATTATTTCCCTAGGGATGTAAGTTGACTTACATCCTCTCGTTCAGGGGAACCAATACCTTGTTGAGTAACTTTCACTTACGTCTGTCAAAGCAGTGTCAAAATATGTTGCTTACAATACAGGGAGGGGGAAAACGAAATTTACTGCTTCTTGAAGTGTACAAAATCATGCAGGTGTGAGGATGTTTGAAACATTTTTAACATTCAAAATTTGTATGTTCGTATATGGGTACCAGGCAGGTTACGAGTTCCCGCTCAAGATAGAAAGAGAGCGGTCTCGAGGTCAATCGACGATCGGCGGGCGCGCTTATTTTGAAGTTATGGAAGCTAAAAGTTGAGAAAGGTGTATAAAAGAGTAAAAAAAATTAGCTTTTTACAGCGCAAAACCGATAATAGTCACAATGAAAACAGAAATAGGTAGGGTAAATGTTCTAACACTGAAAAATAATGGAAGCCATTGACGTAGATATTTAATTTTTCTAGAGAATACATATATATTTAAAATAAAATTGAGGTGGTATTCCAAAAAACGGCGAAACTTCTCAAAGTTATTTAATTTTTTGTATCAAAATAATGTTTGTTCATTATACGGGGTAGACCAAAAAGGAGGAGGCACTTTGGCAGGTTTCCAGTTACCAGGTCGAGTAAAGCATATATTATGTTATACACGAGAAGTGGGTAACTTTTGAACTCCTTAAAATTTTTATATACGGGTTTCATCGTTCTATGTAACTTTAAGTGTCGTAATTCATGTGTAGATATTAATCAAATCATATATAGCCTTACGGTCATGGTCTAAAAAATAATAAGAGACATAAAAACTTAGATAATAGATAATATCGAGAGTTTACGATTAAATTATAGCCGTACGATAAAATTCGGCCTAAAAAAAGGTTAAAAAAATATTACTCAAAACTGGATGAACTGGTAAAATTTTAATTCGTTTCAAACTTGTACCAAGAATTAGATTAGAACCGTGTCTCAACAATTTAGATTTAGGGTGCCATGGGCGTAGATATTCGATTTTTTAAGGGTACAAAACAGTAAATATTTTATATTTTGAGAACGCCAAATCAATTATAGTCAAATGGAAAACAGATATGGTTCAGGTAAATGTAACATTAAAAAATTGCCGAAGTCATTGACGTAGATTCTTATTTTTTTTACGATTATACATATTTAAAATAAAAAAGAGGTAATATTTCAAAAAACGGTGAAATACGGCAAATTTATTTAATTTCTTGTATTCATTGTAGTTAAGATTAAGATAAAGTTAACACGAAAATTTGCATGGCATTATTAACTTGGAAAAAATATCATGTACAAAAAATCATCATTTCTTTAAAATTGGTTTTATCCTCAAATCAATATTATCTTATGCCTTGCTTGAGCCCCCAAAAGTCGGTGTCTAGTTGCGCCACTGGTCAAATCAACACCGGATTTACTGGTCGAAGGCTAAAATTTTGCATCGGGAGCATCACTGGAGAAAACGAATGTTTATAGAAGCAGCTAAAACTTCCGGTAACCAGGGGGCGGAAACTTCTCGCATCACCGCACACGACAAGTATATAAGCCCGTTGCTTTAGAGTGAGCATTTAGTTTAAACTTGAAAAAGATTGGAGATGGTTATCATTCGAAACGTTGTGAATAAAGACAATGCAAGTCCGACAAAATGGGTTTAATGAACATTCTACATTGTCTACCACCTTCAAACTTCATTTTATCTGATATATAATACAAAAAAACTGACAGCATTGTATAATAAGACATACAATGCTGATAGTATTTTAGATAATTTTGAATGAGTAAAATATAATAGAGCCAATCTGTTCTTTTTTTCGTGGAAAAGAAACTGCTCTTCCCATTATGAATTTGTTGGCGGGAAAAAAAGAAATGCCGACTTTGAGCATTGATATTAGGAAAAAATACAACTAGAGTTGATTTTTTTTTACTTATTTAGTGGCTTTCTTGACGCAAGTAGTATGTCGAGTACCAAATTTAATTTTAAAATATCTAGAAATGCACGAGGTATATAAAAAAGTAAAAAATATTAACTTTTTAACCCCTTGTATTTGGAAAACGAAAAGTTTTGCTAACCCTTGTTTATATACTTTTCTTTTCTTTAAAAATGTTTATTATCTCTGTAAAATTTTTATTAATTCATAGATGTTAATTTTTTTGTGGAAAGAAGTATAGTATCTAATTATATCTTAATTGTAGAAAATGTCTGCGACTAACAGCGCAAATCCACCAACCAGCGATGTGGCTGTTGCCTCTCCAACATGTCTAGAATCTGTCAACAGGATCGCCAAATTACCAGTTGTAGAATCGACTATCCAGACAGCTCACAATATTTATGGAAAAGTTAAGGTAAATTTGCCAATTAAAAAAACTCTTCTTACATGATAAAATAATGTTTTTATTAATTTATAATTTTAAAAAATCTCTAAAAAAGATTACAATATATATTCATTCTTTCAGTGGCGTAACAAGTCAACGTGGGGCCCTGGTGCCAAATCGAAAAAACCGGGTCCCCTCCCCTCTCTATAATAAGTACATTTAAATAAAAAAACTTTAGGTAATTTCATAAAGCGCAAAAAATATTGAAATCTTGTTTTAATATTTAGAATAGCTCCTGCAAATCAGATAGGTATCTCAGAAAAATTAAATAGGGTTATATATATCAACCATAATATATTCCATATAAACTATTCTAAATAAACTTAACCAAAAAAGAAACAAATAAGCAAAACAACATTTTAAAGTATAGTAATAATTCTAATTAGACCGACTTACGATTAGACGACTGACGGATATTACTAACCTGAAAAAAAATGTCTATTTTACATATTTTTTCAATTTTGCTTGGTTTTCCGCAGCTTTTTTCCTTTTAGCTGCTCCCGATTGGTATTGTAATTTAGTTTAATCAGAACTACAACGCTGAATACTAACAAAAGAAAATATAAAATCAGTATCATTACAATTATACGTCTGTTTTAGTCTAGCAAAGCCATTACCACATCTACAAGTTTTGGGGCCCTAGGCCCGCTTGAGATTATGGGTCGGCCCTATCCCCTAAAATCATTGCAGCCAGAGCCGAATTAATTATTTTCGCCCAATGACCACATAGCAGACAGTTTCACCTTCTTTAATATAATAAAATTACCTACTTATTGATGAAATGAAATAAGTAAAATTATATAAAGGATTTTTGTGGCAGCGAAGCGGCGGCGGGCCCTAGGCTCGGGCCTAATGGGTAATGCCGCCCTGCCCAACGCATTTTACTCTATATATTTCTGAAACAGAGTAAAAACGGTACAAAAAACCCAGAGACCTAAAAGTTACAGATCACAATAAGAAATTTAAATTTGTTGTAAAAATAGCCAGTGGCGTCGCAGTAAAAAATTCGGGAGGGTAAAATGTTATCACAGCTGATATATTATTTTATATATAATTATTTCAAAACCTGTAGAATACATTAAGATAGTGTTTGGTTGTGTTGGTTCTAGCTAACTTTTGTCACACCCCGTATCCAAACTTCTTTGTTTGTATACATGTAGTTAAGTTAACGCTCCACTTGTACAAATATGTCAAAATCTTGTATATTGCAAACAAACGAAAATATGAAAAATCCCTAGAAATTGTTTTTTTTTTGTAGTTTGTCATAGATCATTTTGGTCAAAAACAGGAAAAATGTTTAGACAATTTTAGGCGTTAATTTTTTTTTGCAAAAATGGAGGGATTTTATTTCACGCCCTGTATGACCAATTTTTATGCGCATATGCAGTCAGGCAAAAGAAAAGAAATGTTAAATGAAAAATATTTTCTTTTAGGACTACAATAGCGTCACAAATTGGACACTACAAACTGCAGAGGACACGGCCTACAAAGCTGTAGACATTGCCAAACCATATGCCACCCCTGTATACAAGACCTTCGAGGGACCCATCAAGAAGGTCGATGAAGTTTTGTGTTCTGGATTAGACTACGTTGAAGAAAAAGTTCCTGCGGTAAAACTTCCACCTACAGAAGTGAGTATTATGTTCGCTTTGACTATATCCCAGATTACACTTACCAGACGCGAAATTATTAATAATCACCATATACCCCATATTCACTGGAAAAACTACGAAAACTGATATCAAGAAAATTCTTACCTGGAAGGTGTAATCTGTGACTCTGTGTAACGTCGTTCATAGCTTAATTCATATTTCATTTACTAAAATTTGATCATTACTATTAGCGAATAAAAAATATATTTACTCAGTGGCGTAACTACCCCGAGGCCCACGTGCTAGAGAGGACGGCGGTAATTGCAATGGACCCCAAGACTTTTTTGTCATTATCTATTTTTTTTGTCATTTATTTTCTGCCCCTTTGTTGAACACTACAGGAGGACACAAAATTTGTAATTACACCACTGTCTTTATGAAAATATACCCGAAAATGCTTCTATCCTGCCAATAAATGTAATCCAAGTGGACCAGAAGTTTTAGAATTGTAAATGCAGTACAAAAATAAAAATCAAATTAAATGTACAGGGTGGCCCACATAAGATGACTCACTACCTTATCTCAGAATCTGTACGAGATAGGAAAAAAGTTTTATACAAAAGTTTCTTGGGTTTATCTAGATTTTTTAAATATTATATTTTTATATATATAGGGTGTGTCATTTTGCGTTGACAGATGTCAACTTTGTTATTTTAAATGGAACACCCTGTATATTATTATGGATTTTAATAGCTCTCTTAGAGACGATTTCAACGATGTATTATAAGATGGGTCTACGAGGCACCGTTTCGGAGATATTTACGATCATCTTCAATTTTTGACATACTTTCAACTTGTTGTATCTCTGGTATTTATCAACTTTTTTGTTTCATTTTTGTGCAGGAAAAAACATAATTTTATGCTTTATTGGACGTGTAGGTAAAAATATTGAAATTGAAAAAAAATGTTACAGTGTTGTCACGTTTTGCGTACCATCAGTTTTCTCAAGATTTTTAAATGCAACCCCCTATATTTTATAACGGATTTAAATAGAGCATCGAAAGACGATTTCAACGATATATTATAACATAGGTTTACAAGTCACGGTTCCCGAGTTTTGGGGATTTTCTTCAGGAATCAATTTTAATATTAAACAATTTTTACTAAAACATAATATAAACTATTAAACGTGACATGACATGAACGAAGACAACAAAATTAATATTATATGCTAAAGAATATCTAAATTAGATTTTCTAATTGCTTTGAATAATTATTACCACGCCGTTTTCCAGATCAAACGTAAAACTCTCTAAAAATCAGTTAAATACATAATGTGTATTTTTGTTAAAATAGTGTGAATCTATTTAAAAATAGTTCTTTATGTTTCCTTCCCATATACTAAATAAGCCTTATCAATGTTATGATTAGCGATTACCGAAACAGACGGCCAAGGCGACTGTGTCGATAATGGTGCCGCAAAATGTCTTTGCTTACTAATCATTTTTGTTGTTTCGTTTTTATATAGAGCGTCTGAAAGTCAGTCGAGTAATAAACGTCATCAAGCTAAGTATTGGCTTCGTGTTTTTTCTCTCACAATTATTTACCAACCTTTCCACAACCCTATCAACAATTTTAAGTAGGCTGTGCTTCAAAACCATGGAAACAAACGAAATATTATTTGCATGAAATTTGACAGCTTGGTTGCATTTCTTGATTAAATTAGTAAATTTAAGAAATAATTATGTCGAACTACACTATTCAACAACGTTTAAATTTATATGAGTGCTTCATTAGAAACAATAAGAGTCCCGCACTAGCGTTAAGGGAGTATAGAAGACTGTATCCAAATAGCAGAATTCCAAGTAAGAAAATCTTCGTAAGAATTACACGAGATCTGGAAAATGGCGTTGTGATAAACAATAAAAGAAACCGGCCTAGGACAGTTCTTACAGAAGAAAATCAACTTGATGTTCTTTTATATTTTGAGGAAAGCAATGAAAATTCCCAAAGCGATGCCGCACGGGACATACCGCATATTAGCCGAGCAAGTATTCAGAGAACACTTAATATCAACGATTACCATCCTTTCAAATTCACTCCGGTACAAGAGCTAACCATAGCTGATTTTGACAACAGAGCTACTTTTTGCATGGATATGATGGACCGCCACTTTGATCAACCGGTTTTTGACAAAATTCTTTTCACTGACGAAGCAATTTTCAACACCGCGGGAATATTTAACCGAAAGAACTGCCACTACTGGTCAAGGCAAAATCAACATAAAATCAAAGCCATCAGAAAGCAGGGACATCAAAGTGTATATGTTTGGTGCGGAATAATAAAGGACCGAGTGATTGGGCCGGTTTTTTATGATAGGACTCTTAACGGACAGAGATACCACAGTTTGTTGCAAAATGAAATACAACCTCTTATTAATGAATTACCGGATGAAATTAAAGATGGTCTTGTATTTCAACAAGACAGTGCGCCGTACCATACCGTAAGACCTGTAATTGAATGGTTAAATGAAAGATTTCCAATGTGGATTGGCAGATTTGGGTCAATACCCTGGCCAGCTCGGAGTCCCGATTTAACTCCACTAGATTTTTTTTTATGGGGAAATATTAAAGACAAAGTGTATAAGAATAAAGTTAATAACGTAGACGATTTAAGGGGGAGAATAATGGAAGAGATCCATTTGATCAATGAGAGTGGAGCAGTTCGTAGGGCAATAAAAAAATTAGACATTATTTATACAACATGTATAGCACAGGAAGGTCGTTATATAGAAAATTTAATTTAAGTAATGTTTATTTTTTTGTCTTTGTTCTTGTTATGTCATGTTTAATAGTCTATGTTATGTTTAGTAAAAATTGTTTAATATTAAAATTGATTCCTGAGGAAAATCGTCTTTCGATGCTCTATTTAAATCCGTTATAAAATATCCATATATAGGGGGTTGCATTTAAAAATCTTGAGAAAACTGATGGTACGCAAAACGTGACAACACTGTAACATTTTTTTTCAATTTCAATATTTTTACCTACACGTCCAATAAAGCATAAAATTATGTTTTTTCCTGCACAAAAATGAAACAAAAAAGTTGATAAATACCAGAGATACAACAAGTTGAAAGTATGTCAAAAATTGAAGATGATCGTAAATATCTCCGAAACGGTGCCTCGTGGACCCATCTTATAATACATCGTTGAAATCGTCTCTAAGAGAGCTATTCAAATCCATAATAATATACAGGGTGTTCCATTTAAAATAACAAACTTGACATCTGTCAACGCAAAATGACAAACCCTGTATATATAAAAATACAATATTTAAAAAATTTAGATAAACCCAAGAAACTTTTGTATAAAACTTTTTTCCCTATCTCGTACAGATTATGAGATAAGGTAGTGGGTCATCTTATGTGGGCCACCCTGTACAGGGTTATTATTTAAACTTGTCCACATTTTAAATGCTTGTAACTTTTTTATTTTTTAAATTATCGAGTTGAACAAAAAGCAAGTTAAAGGTCTACTTGCCAAGTTGTGGCATCCAATGCCATAGCTAATACACTCATAAAAAAATTATAGCCTCAACTTACATTGTTTTAAATGGAACCTGGGTATATTTTTTACTCATCGGATATATCATTTTTTTCTGATTTCACTGTAGCAAAATTTTGGACGATTGCCGTATATCGTTGATAGCATTTATTATTCCAATTTTTAATTTGCGGGCCAAAACATAGCAGTTCCTCCATTTCTTATCCACCCTTGGGGATATTCTCTTGTGAGGTATTCTTTCACAGCTCGAATGTTATGAGGAGGGGCCTCATTTTGCTGCCACATTATGTTTCTAGCAACATTAATTGGAAGATTGTCAATACACGAAACAGATAAAAAAATCAAATGAAAATTAATGGGAGACTTGAGTTTGAAGCTGAGAAACAACATGATCAATATTGGAGTCAATATCACTAGTACATAGGCGTAAAGTGTTTCCTAAATTAACATCTGTAAGCCGAGTACGATGCTTATTTTTATTAATTTTCATGATTGAAAAAAGCTGCTCACTTATACGTGCTACCGACTGTACAAATTAGTTTTCGTGCGAAAACTCTCAGCTATGTATACTTTTCTTCGGAAAAGTGTCAAAGTGTTCGCTTAGTCCACATCATTAAATTTAGACTTCAAATATGAGTCTTCTTGAAGTCGATCAACTCCATTTGTAGGTGAAACGGAGCATCTTCCACATTACACTTACAAGGATTTGCAAAAATATTGAAAATGCTATCCATATTCTTAAAATCAGAAAACCGATCAGTGAATTGGTCTGAGAGTAGTTTCAGTTCTTCAGCATAGTGACCGTATTCAATGTTTTCATGACTGAATAATGTTAAAAAATGAAGACAGTTTTTCCTTCTCATTTGTGTTTCTCACAAGCGAATTTTGTTTTGAAAAGCTTTAAGATGACTGTACATCTGATTTACCAAGTGCCCTTGTTTTTGAAACTTCAAGTTCAGATCGTTTAAGTGTCTTGTAATGTCTACCAGGAATGCCAAGTCAGAAAACCATGTTGGATCACAAATTTGCGGCAATGTTTTCTCTTTCATTTCCATAAAATCAGCTATTTCATTTCTAAGTTCATAAAATCTTTTTAGCATTCTACCTTTGCTTAGCCATCTTAGCAATAGTATGTCACATTATCGTATTCTGAAGAGAGTTTATCCAAAAATGCTTTAAACTGGCGATGGTTAAGACCGCGGGATCTAAGAAAATTGATGGTACTTATTACCACATCCATAACTTTCTTCAGTCGAACGGACTTAGAGCACAAGTTTTGTTGGTGAATAATGCAATGCAGAATTATTAAATCTAATTCTTGCACATTCATAGCTGTTGTTCTTTCCTTCAGAATTCCGATAAAACTTTTTCGTGAACCGACCACGAAGGCGCACCACCTGTGCACACTCCATAACTAATTTACACCACTGCAAACGATAATGCTCAAACGTACTTTGCCTCGGAAAAATATCTTTTTCAGTAGTGGTCCCTTGTAGTGGCCGCAAAGCCAGTAATTTCTCTGTCACTACAAATTCTTCATCAACACTTCTTATAAGAATAGTTAACTGGGCTGTGTCAGATAAATCGGTACTCTCATCCAAAGCAATCGAAAATGCTTGAACACCAGTCAATCTATCAGTCAATGTTTTTTTTTTATATCACTAGCCATCATATCTGTACGTCGAACAACAGTACGTCGCGACAACCTCATTTTCTCAAACTCTCTCTTCTTTTCTGGGCACAAAAAAAATCTTCTAGGCAGTCTTTAACAAACTCTACCTCAGAGAATGACTTCGATGTTTTCGCTGTTTTGGAACTGACTATAAAACTAGCTTTAACAACACTGTCTAGATTTGATCTTTGGGAATGGAACATTTGTTGCTGTTTCCTTAAATCAGTAATGAGTTTTTTAATTTTATCGTTTCTTAACTGGCCGTAAGTAAATTATATTGCTGGAGTAATGCCACTTCATATTGTATTAATTTAAAACAGAAATTGTTTCATTGCACAACAAACATATAGGTTTAGCACTGTGCATGATAAAAAGGTATTCATCAGTCCATTTGTCCACTTTCTGCTTTTTTAAACCAGATATCTTGATAGATTTTTTTCTTCTGAGCTAAATTTGCTTGAATACTTCCTGCGTCTTTTCTTACCAGTTGTTAAGAAGTAATGAGTTGACACGCGCACTGAGCGGTTTATACATTACCAGCAATAAATAACTAGAATACTCTCGAATCGAGAGTCTTGATGGTACGCGAATATGCGATGCGAGCGCTCAGAGCCGACCTTTATTCATAACGCATTGCTCGGAGCTCTACAAGGTCATCGGAGGGCATCCCAAGTGTTTATCTGTTTGCTCTTTCTAACGACTATTTCTGACTCGATCTGTGGCATTCCACTGCGTACGCTTAATAAAATTATTTATCGATTATAGTCTTTATGATTTGAAGAATCCAGTTTTGGGTTAGTTGACAGTAATTACAAATAAACTAAGTGTGCTAAATCTTTAATCTTTTCTAAATAAATTTCTAAATTTCTCGCGGGCCGGATTGGTGCTGGTGGAAGGCCACATCAACAAAAAATAAAAAAAAATATTATGGGGTGGTTCCATTTTTGAATGGGACACACTGTATATTCTAGTAAATATTATTCCCAACAATAATATCCGGGTGTTATATTTATACCATCTCACCTAACATCACCATCATCATCCTAAATAACTGCTTCTTATACAGCTGATTCTACAGATCTACAACCAGACCAAGGAATACGTTACACCGGCGGTAGAATCTGCAAAATCTTACGTAGAACCAGCAGTAGAGACGGCCAAATCCTATGTTGAGCCGGCGGTGAAAACGGCCAGAGACGTCCTGGAGCCAGCGGTGGCCAAAACACATAGCGTTGTAGATCCCATAGTCGAAAACGTAAAGCACAAGGTTGGTATACGTTTAGATTTATTTCTTTATAGTGTATTGTAAAAGTATAGCGTCATATATTTATATTTTTCCAAGTACCCCACTCACTACCCTAAGTAATTTTTTACGTCTTGCCGATTTTGATTTATGTTAACTCAAATTGTCTTTATTTTACTTTATTTTAAACAAGTAAGATGACAGGTTGTCTCTGTGAACTCTGGGTGCGTGTATTAGTGAGTGCGTGACCTTAGGTATCTAGTCCAACACACTTATTTTCCTATTTCGCTATTATTATAACCTTGACGGCTATTTTTGATTAACAAACATCCGCTAGTGCCATACATTAGGTTACGGATATGTATGCTATGCATTTATCTGTAAAAATCTCATTTTAAAAATTTGGCTATTTAAAAGTTAGGAATAGTAGATGTTTTGTTAGACAGCTGCAAAAATATTTCTCTTAAATAAATTAGGACATTGAAAGTTACGAGAAACTGTGAAACGCGTATCTAAAAATTTTACGTAGTTCAGAAGTTATTTATGGGGAAAATAATTTTTATTTACATGTCATTTTTTTTTATTAATTACAGTGAAACTTCTGAACAACGGACGGCAGCCGAGCCACAGACACTGTCCGTTGTATAGAGGTATCCGTTGTGGGGAGTGAACAAATTAAATACCAATGTAATTTTATTTAAAAAAATATTTTATTTTTAAGTAAAAAAATAATATGTACAAATTATTAATACATATGTTACTACGTATACACCAACATTTTTACATTCATATATGCATGCAATAAAAATGTACTACCTAATATAAAATATTATACTACCTACATATACAGTTTGATACAGTTCTACTTTATAAAAAGTTTCTATTTAAAAAAATTATCAAATGTTGTTTGTCTTAAACTAGTTAAGTTGGTTTTAATAATTTAAGATTCCATTTTATACGCAACTTCTGAGATTTTTCCCCTAAAACAGAATCTCCAGATAACATACAAAAGTTTTCAATATCCCTTAACATTTCATATGCTTCCTTAATGTTCTTAATATTGGAGGAAATAATTTCTTCATCATCACTGTCAGATGAAATCTGTTAGGATTTTTCGTGAATAAACTTTCATCAATTTCTGAATGTGAAGTTAAGTCGGAAGAGAGTACATTGATGTTTCTACATAATTCCGATAATCGCACATCATCATCTTCACTATCGTAATCAACGTTTTCCTCGAAAATTTCGTCGAATCCAGCTTTGCGGAAGCAGTTATTGATGGTCTTGGATTCGACTTTTTTCCATGCAGCAACAATCCAAATCGAGGCATTTACAAAATTTATGGATTTCTCCAATTGTTTGGTAGATTCAGAATACTCCATGGATGACAAAAGTCGCTTGAGTAAAAACTTTCTGTAGTGGTTTTTAAAATTTTGAATCACTGGCAATGTGATGTCGTATTTGGCGGTAAAAAAATTATTTGAACATTTTTTAACTCCAGTTTTGGGTGAGATGCAGCATTATCCAAAAATAAAAGTACATTTCGGTTTTGCCTTTGCATGTCTCGGTCAAATTTCATCAACCAATCCGACATTATATCCCTTGTCATCCATGCTTTCTTGTTATAGTACCATTCAAGTGGCAATTTTTCCACGCTTGATCCTTTAAAACAAAACTTTTTCCAATCACCAGTGCATTTTCTTTTTCTCCATTCATAGCAGAACAAAGTAAAATAGTGAGTCACTCCTTGGACGCTTTCCCGTCAGCACATGTTTCGCCTTTTAAAGAAAACGTTTTATTTGCCAAGGCGCGGAAAAAGAGTCCCGTTTCATCGGCGTTATAAATGTCTCTCGGTGCGTAGTTTTTGATAATAGCACATAATTTCGTCCGCCAATCAGTTACCTGAATCAAGTCTACAGCCGCTGCTTCGACACAGATGGATTTGAAAGAGATATTATGACGTTGACAGAACTTCTCCAATCATCTATTTGATCCTTTAAAACCATTAACTTCTATATTCTTCGCAATTTCTTGTGCTTTTTCCTTTGTTATTGTACCGGATATTGGAATGTTTTTGGAGCGTATTTTACAAAACCAGTCGTAGACAATTTGGTCTATGGCAGTACCCTCAGTTTTCGCAAATTTCTTTTTTTCTTTCATGTTCCCGGTCTCGGCGAATCGCTTGTTAAGATTGCTCTTGTTTCTCAAAATATCACTAATTTGAGATTTTCCTACACAGAATTTTTCGGCTAATACTTTAACACTAAATTTGTTTTTTCCCGCGTACAGGATTATTTCAACTTTTTCTTGAAGACTTAAAAAGACTTTCAAACTTGACATATTGATCACACCAGAGTAACATCAAAACTAAGATATTCTATTGATGAAAACTACATTTTATAAAAATGGGGTGATTTTTTTATTATGCAATTCGCCGAAATTTAACGATGAGCCAGACAGCATAAGCCAGCCTATTGTTAAACTAGTGCTATTAACAATAGGTAGGCGCCGCGCCTCTTATTAGCATAGATCTAAATATTGCCCATAATCTGCAATAAAATTACCTGCATTAAATGTGGGTTTTTCAAAAATTATCTGAACATCTGTCCGTTCTGAGGAGGTAAATTTTACTATTTTTATCAAAAATGTTCCAAATTTTACTGTCCGTGTCCGTTGCCAAGAGGGTTTAATACAAAGGAATACATATACTGACGGTCGGTGACTTCAAAATTGTCCGTTCAGCAAAGGTGTCCATTGTTCGGAGGTGCCTGTTAAGGGAGGTTTCACTGTACTTCAATAAAATGTGCCTACCGTATTTGAAAATGAAATTACGGGGAATTTTTTTTTTTCAGATGTCAAACAAAATGTGGTCATCTAAAAATATCTTTTTTTGAAAAAATATAGCCTACGGGCTTAGATATATTAGTTTCATTGTAACAGGATAATGTTATAAAATTTACCCATTCTTGGGAACTTTGGTGCAAATTTCGTATATAATCCAGGACCCTGGAAAAAAAATTACTAAAAAAATTTTTTTTTTGAAATTTTCGAAAAATTTCCGTTTTCCTTAAAAATTTCTATCTTTTCACCATTTTTTGGACAGAGATGCATTTAGGTTTTTGTTCTCCTAGATATTTGTTATGAAAAACGTCTCTTGTAAAATTTCGATAGGACTCACCCACTTTGAGATATAAGCGCCCCAAAACACCCTTCTTTTTGTAAAATCGTCAAACGAAATCGAAACCTAACCAAAAACAATAGGGTTCTGTAAGACCGAAAAAAAACATCGTTCCAGAAAGTTTCGTGAAAAAAAAATTAAAATTACAACCTCAACCGTGTTACGTCGAAGTTAACTTTTTTAGTCAACTTTACGTCTCCTCTAAAAATACATATCAAATTCAATGTCAATGGGGAAACCAAAATTATGTAATAACTAACCTGTTTTCACCTACCCCCTCACCTCCAGCCACCCCAACTAAATAATCCTAAATGGCAACCCCCTACTTGTGAAAGCTTATCTTAAAAGTCTTAAAAATGCTTTTCAATGGTACCCTACAAGACACATTCGATGTAATAGTTTTTGGTTTATTAAAAGAGACATTATTTAATTAAATAAAAATTGTATTTTTCATTATTAATTTAATAAATGTTGAAAATGATTTCCACTGTTTTCAAGACAATAATAGAGTTTATCTTCAAAGTTTTCACGTACATTTGCAAATCTTTCTCTTGAAATAGTTAGTGAATTATTCTTTCCTAGTTGCTCTCAACAGATTTTAGGTGACCCAACAGGAAAAAATCAAGAGACGTTAGATCCGGGGTTCTAGGAGGCCATTCAACGGGACCTCTTCTTCCAATCCATTGATTTGGATAATGCATATCTAACCATTGCCTAACTGGAACTACATAATGAGGAGGTGCTCCATTCTGTTGAAAATATAATACATTTCTTCTAAAGATATATTGCCATGTACGTCTCTCTGATTCTCTAATTCATGAATTATCACAGGCTCGATAGACCTCCCTAGCATGTCAGCATACATTTTCTATTTAAATTTACTTGTATAAATAACGCACCAATAATAGCATCTCCCAATATACCAGCCCAAACATTAATTTTCTGGGATACTGTGTATGACCTTTTCTAAATAATCGTGGGTTATCAACGTGTTGATTTAACTAAAAAGTGCACTCATCACTGAAGCAAATATTTTAAACGAACCGAGGTTCTGCAGCAATTCTAGCTCTCAGAATTTCACATCTTTCTCTCTATCGAGGTCGTAGTCACCAAGTTCTGGAAACTTATTTAATTTGAGTACACTCCTTCTTGATTCGCGGGATAATCCTGTTGCTGTAGCTGCCTGACGAGTCGATAAACTACAATTTACTGCAAACTGCCCGAGAACTTGCGTTGCTTCGTGCCATTATTGCAGATACAAAATGCTGTTTTGTGGTTAGAACGTATCGAAAGTCGAATGTTCATAAAATAATTCTAATAATACTAACGTTTAGCTTCTTAAAGTAAAAGTAGCAATAAAAACCTCTCCAAGCCGAATGTTTAATAGTCTTAAGAATAACGCTACGATAATAATAAGAATGTTTCCTAAATTAATAGTGAAAAATTAAATTTTTACATATTTTACTTTTTTTGAAAAGCTGATAATTATTAGATCAAATGTTAGCTTGTCTGGTACCACTGAGAAGCATTTTTTAAGAGCTTTAAGGTAAAGTATCACACGCATATTATAGAAACTGTTTTTCAGCGATTTTTTTCAGATATGGCCATTGCAAGTTTTTAAAGTGTCACCCGGTATAATAAACCGACTCTTATCTCATTGTATGATGAAATTCCCAAATTTCAGTAACGTAACCTTTATAGTTATTATGTATCTATAAAATCAGAGCCAACTGAGAACTTTAAATGACATATTCATAATTAGCATAATAAAATAAATCAGTCAGCTATTTTGGTCACCCATTTGTTGCTGTTGGCTAGTGAATTAATGAACGTAGTACAGTTCAGTCATCAGAGACGGTGTTGGGATCTGCCACAGGAATAAAACAACGGTGTACAGGGTGTCCGGATTTGGTTGCAAAAGCAGGGTATCTCGCTTATTTTTAAAGATAGAACCTTGCGGTTTTCACGAACCTGAGCTAATTTTTTGTGAAACTCATGAAGCCGTAAGCAAAATTTTCATAGCCTTCTTCGCTTATGAGATACAGGGCGAAATAGAAAATTTTGCATTTTGGGACCCCCCTCGTATCTCGGTTATCCTTTAACTTAACGCAAAGGGAAAAATTACTGCTTATGCAGTTTTTTACGCTGGATCCAGTGGCGTAGTCGTATTTTTCATTTGAGTTGTTATTTTTTAGATATGACCCAAAGTTGTGTTTTTTTTAATGGGACACCCTGTATATTTGTCCAGAAATTGATTTGTCCTTTTAAAAGCTTCTCAAAAATATATAATAGTATGGGTCTATTTTAATAAACAACAACAAAAATCCTAATTTTTATAATTATCATCCCAAATTTTGCAGTAGGCCATGCAAAACGATGCCGTTTTCTTTTGTTTTCTTAGAAGCAAATGACATTTCCCAATTTTGTACGCGTATATAAAATATAGTGCTAGTTTTTTGTATTTATTTATTGTGTAAAAATATATTCGAACATTATGAAAAGTACGATATGTTAGCTTGTTTTATATTAAGTAATGAAAATGTTGAAGCTGCTTCTGAGATGTATTTTAACAGGTTAATAGTTAATTTTTAGGTATGTTGAAATACTATTGCTTAATTTGTATTTAGATATCCAGAAAAGAGGCAACCTAATATATCCACATTTATCGGATAAAAAAGGATTTACTTAATCACGGATCATTTATCAAACCTCGTATGAAAACATATAATAAAGAAAATCGGGAGGCTGAGGAAATTACGGTTTTGGCTAATGCAGAAGCTTACCCTACAAACTCTTGTAGGGCCAGTGAAAAGAGCATAGATTCCAAAAACTAGAGTTCAAGCAATTCTAAAAAAGCACAAATACCACCCATATAAATTTAGGCTCGTGCAGCATTTACAGCCAGGGGATGCAGAGCGTCGGGTAGTCTTCTGCAATTGGTTTCGAGAAAGATGCGATATGGTTAGAGATTTTGAAAGGAAGGTTATATGGTCAGACGAAGCACATTTCAGTAATTCTGGTATACTCAATAGGCACAATAGTAGATTCTGGTCCCAGGAAAATCAACACCAAATATTTCCCAGAAGACAGCAGGGCAGGTTTGGTCTAAATGTGTCCTGCTTCATATTAGGAACACATATAAAATTTTATATATTTGAGGGAAATCTAACAGCCAATCGCTATATAGAAATTTTAGAGGCAGCTATACCTGAATTACTTGACGATGTTCCTCTAGCGCAAATTAACGAAATTTATTTTCAACAGGACGGTGCTCCTGCACACAATTCTGGAATGACGAGATTATTTCTGGACAATAATTTTACCAATCAATGGATCGGAACAAATGGACCTATAAGATGGCCCCCTAGGTCCCCAGATTTGTCGATTTTAGATTTTTTTCTATGGGGATACCTGGAAAATAGAGTTTACAAAGACTACTATGATAATGTCCAAGATTTAGGAAATGCAATAAGAGAAAATTTTCGCTATTTACAAAATCATCCCGTTATTTTGCTTAATTCCCTAAAACGAATACGAAAATTGTGCGAAGCATGCATAGAACAAAATGGAAATCAGTTTAAACAGTTCTTTTGATTTCCTTGGTTACTGTAGTTTTTATACGACAGTTGATTTTTGCTGAAAGGCTTGTTACATAATAATTTATTACTGTTTTGTTCTTGTGTTACATAAATCTAGGTAGGTGGTACTTTTTTGGTGCGAAATTATCAAGACATATTTTGATAAATAGATTTAATTACATACTTATTTTGATTTATTGTTACAATGTAGATATTGTTAACGACTTTAAATAAAAGGCAGCATTGTTTTGCATGGCCTACTGCAAAATTTGGGATAATTATAAAAATTAGGATTTTTGTTGTTGTTTATTAAAATAGACCCATACTATTATATATTTTTTAAAAGCTTTTAAAATGACAAATCAATTTCTGGACAAATATACAGGGTGTCCCATTTAAAAAAACCCAACTTTGGGTCATATCTAAAAAATAACAACTCAAATGAAAAATGTGACTACGCCACTGGATCCAGCGTAAAAAACTGCATAAGCAGCAATTTTTCCCTTTGCGTTAAGTTAAAGGATAACCGAGATACGAGGGAGGTCCCAAAATGCAAAATTTTCTATTTCGCCCTGTATCTCATAAACGAAGAAGGCTATGAAAATGTTGTTTACGGCTTCATGAGTTTCACAAAAAATTAGCTTAGGTTCGTGAAAAGCGCAAGGTTCTATCTTTAAAAATAAGCGAGATACCCTGCTTTTGCAACCAAATCCGGACACCCTGTACTCTCTCAAGGGTCTGTTTAACAATGTGTAGAGTGCTTACACGTAGGCCGTCTGGTTCGCAAAAAAAAAAATGACAAAAAATGGCCGTTTTGGTTATTTATTTCTATTATATATTTCTGTATGCGAGCTAATATTACGACAAAACGGCGACAAGAGCGACTGATGCGGTGAAATTATGATCAGTCTTTTTCCTGTAACTATTATTCCGGTCTACGTGTGGTACTGCTTTCATTAAAGAACGTTATAAATTTAACGAATCTTTAAAATTTTATTTTATCTTTAGGTTGATGAATACTTACACGGACACCAAGAAGATGCTCCAGAGGGTCAAGAACCACAACCTCAACAATCTTCACCCAAGAAGGACGACGCCTCCCCTAGCAAGTAGGTTTATATATATTTTTATATCTAATCCTATTTGGGCATGTTTTTCCCAGATTTACTTGAAATTTAACTATATTGAAGTTTCTGTATACCCTGTCCCATAAATTTTGAGAAAAAAAATCAGCTGAAGCACACTATAAAGGAAAAATGTTGGTGTCAAGTAGTCAATTAGTCAAATTAGGTAAGCTACTTATCAATTACTAAGAATAATAATTAAAAGAACATGGTACGAATTAACTGTATTTTGGGTTCAGTAAAACTTGTTTTAATGTTATAATATGTTAAAAAATCATGGTTCATATATCTTAAGCCTAATGGATATAGATCGTTCAGTTTCTCCAACATATACAGGAACAAAGAATTGGATATGTCTTTTGGCGGTCACAAACATTTCCCAATTTTTCTTGTGTGAAGATTACATTGATTGTACGGCAAAGTAACCCTGCAATCTGTGTATAAACCGAAAAACTGCACTTCCTATCGGTAAATTACCTTCCTATCATGGAATAAGATTATATTTATATTATATTATATTTTGTACCAGAACATCTAGAAAGGGAATCGTACCTTCTGATTCAATTTCCATTGTAAATTTTATATTACGGTGTTTCTGATCTAGATGATCAAGAAATACTAGGAGATTTTCTGGAACCATGAGACCATATGACAAAAGTGTCATCTACATATCTGAACAATGATTTTAGCATTAATGGAAGACCTTAAGACTACCTCATCAAATGATTTCATGAAGTTATTGGCTACAAGTGACAGCGGAGCTTTGTGCATAAAAAGTTCCGTAGAAACGCGGGAACTTGATCTGCTTGATCCTAACGTCTTTTTTTTCTCTGCTGGCAGGTTGGATGCATTTATAATGTTGGTTGTTTGGATAACTCTGTAGGTGCTGTGGTCCAAAATAAGGTTGACTTTTTTTCAACCAATCTGTTTTATCTATAGAGACAGTGGCATTTACCTTATCCAAACCTAAATACCTGTACTGTTGTTTGAACTTTTAATCGTCGTTTTTTTTTTCGCGACTGTCATATTTGATTTAGGTGTCTTAGCATATTTAATAATTTTCGCTCTTTCATACCTTATTACATACATGTGTTTATTGATTATTTGAATCAGCAACACTCTTTTTTTCTAAATTCTTTGTACAAAGGAAATAATCTTCCGGCACAAAAGGTACCAGTTATTAATTATTTGATTTACAGAGGCCTCGCATGTTGTGATCAAAATTTCGAATTCGTGAAGTAAAGATCACATCACATTAATTAGTTCTAGTTACATCTTAATTTAATAAAAATATTCTGGAAAAAGAATAAAGCTCAGTCTTCTATTAGGTTAATTAGAAAACAAAAATCGTTTTGCTTCATTAAAGTATTAGATACACTATTTTATACAGGGAAACAAAAATAATTGTTAAAAAAAAAATAATTGTTAATATATATATATATATATATATATATATATATATATATATATATATATATATATATGTATATATATATATAATTTATAAAATGTCTTACCTTTTACAACAAAAATTTGAAAACTAGATGATACATGTAAAACATTTTTAATAACGCATTTATAAAAATAAAATAACCCAGTGTCACATTCACGATACAAGACTTATACGCAGACAAACAAGAAACTAATATTAAAATATGTATTTATCTGTGGAAACAAAGGAACAATTGAAGTTTATGTTATTAAGGGGTCCAACTCAGTTTTATAAATTTTTACTTTTCTTTTAATTTACATATTATTTAATAATGTTATGCTATATTTTATTGAGTTGTTTTGTATCAGTTTTTACACTGAATGAATTTTTGTATTTCTTTCATTTTATAGAATTCCCTCTTTTTTACATTTTGAAAATCGAATAAATCTTGATTTTCATTAATATATTTGTCAGTGCCGTTTTGTTCTTTTTGTGATATTTGTGTCCTTGTAGTTTGTTTTTAAATATTTGCTGGTTTGTCCAATATATATTGGTTGCTCGAATTTTTTTTTTCAAATATATATAATTAAAAAAAAAATCTATGCCAATGTCTTCCCCAAGTTTTCAATGTCGGAACATTTACCATATATATATATATATATATATATATATATATATATATATATATATATATATATATATATATATATATATATGTATACATATATATATATATATATATATATATATATATATATATATATATATATATATATATATATATATATTTTTATAACCATTAAAAATATCGAAGATCTACGCCCATGACACCCAAAATATAATCCCCTGGAAACACTATTTTTGGTGTAAGTATCGGTTTGACCACCGTTCTTAAGTTATCGTTGGCGCAAATGTTGTTTATAAACACATCTATACAGACATTATAATTTTTTTAAAGTGGTTTTCGTAACCTAGCGACTCGAAACAACAACAAACAAAAACAACCTCGAAAGAAACCCGTACTGAATACATAATTATATTTATTAGATTAAATAATTTTAGCGCCGACTTCACGAAGTAATATTTCAACGTGGAATAAAATATTATTTTTCATCGTTTTCAATTTTATCTATGCGAGTTTTATTGTAAAAATCAGGTTTAATAAATTATTCACTGCATAATATTATTTCCTAATATAATGATGAACGCGTAGCATCGAGAGACGTCCGTAAAAAACTTCTTGTAATATAGTTTGACGCAAAAAACAAAATAGCGCCATTCCGCCAATTTTAACATTTTTCTAATATTCTTGCTATGGGAAAATTTCATTTAAATTGGTCAAACCATCGCGGAGTAATCGATGTACAAACAAACAAAAAAACGTTAAATTCCTTTACCCGGAACTTCTCTCGATATAGAGTCTCTATTCGGACGCGAGAAAGAAAGTTTCGAAAATGCCAAATGTGATTTTGGCGAAACGTCAGCAAAACTGTTCTTTTCAGAACGTCAGTAGTGAACGGATGTACAGGATGTCCAAAATAAGAATGTATATCTCCTTATCTCGAGAACCGTAACAGATAGAAGGCAAGTTCATATACAAAAGTTTCTTAGCTTCTTTTGAATTTTTATTTTATTATATTCTTATTTATACAGGGTGTTGCGTTTGGCCTGGGCTGACATGCACTTTCTTATTTTAAATGGGACACCCTATATATTATTGCAGATTATGATAACGCGTTTAAAGACGAGTTTACCAATATATAACAGTATGGGCCTATAGTGCAACGTTTCGTATTTATTGACATTTTTCTTCAGTTTTCTACCTATTTTCAAATTAACAGAAGTAAAGTACTTTTATAAATTTTAAAATTTTTGTTAGAGCCTTAAAAAATTAAAACCTCGTTCTACTCACAGTCTTATATTCGAGTTTTAAAACTTCAAAAAAGTTACAATGTTGCCATGCTTTGCGTATCGTAATTTTTTTTTAAAAATTTAAATGCAACACCCTGTATATTACAATAAATTCGGATAGAGAATTGAAGTAAGATTTCAACGACCCATAATAATATGGGTCTCCGACTTATAGTTTTATACTTATTGACGATCATCTTCAGCATGCAACTAATTTTTTTAAGACACATAGAGTGCCATGGAAATAGAGTTTGAAATGACGCCAAGGTAAACGTCGCAAGAAATGTCAACATAATTTCCTGCTAGTACTATTGATATCTTTTAACATTATAAAAATGTATTCAAATCAATAAAAGTTGATTCTTTACCAGTGCTATTTGGAAAATAATCGTAGTGCTGCTTTGGCTCTTAGGGCATACCAACGAAAATATCCCGAAAACCGAATCCCAGATCGAAGAATTTTTCAGAAAATTGAAAGAGATCTCGAGGGGCACAGCGTTTTAAAATACGATAAAAGAATAACACCAAGATCTGTTTTAACCGAAGAAGAACAACTAAATATTTCCTTATATTTTGAAGAGAATTCCGAAAATTCTATTCGTGATGCAGAGCGCGATTTAGGCGTTGCTAAATCTACTATTCATTTTTCGCTTAAACTTAATAAGTACAGGCCATGGAAGTTTGCGAAATTACATGATTTAGAGCCAAATGACTCCGTTACTAGATTAGAATATAGCAATTTAATTATGGATCGTCAATTCCAGGAATCTATATTAAATAAAATATGTTGGACAGATGAAGCAACCTTTAGTACCTGTGGAGTTTTCAACAGAAAAAATAGCCATTTCTGGGCACAAAGAACCCGAAAAAATTTAAAACTATACAATATCAAGGACGACGAAGCATTAACGTGTGGTGCGGAATCTACAGAGGTACAATTATAGGCCCCGTATTTATTGATCAGCATTTAACTGGCCCTAGATATTTACAGTTACTTAGAGACAATTAAGCAATACGAGGAAATACCAACGAAATAATATATCAAATGGACGGCGCTCCATGCCATAACACGCTAGAGTTTTTTGTAGAATTTTTTCCAAATAAATTTAGTTATTATATAAATAAAAACAATTAAGCAATCTAATATATAAAGCATAAAATCTGTAAATCTAATTAAAGCGTTTTCAAATTATAATTTGTTTTTATTAATATTAATTCTTTACCAACCAATAACGCTGTTTTTTATTTAGAAATACACAAAAATATGGAAAATTATAAAATAATTAACAAGTATCACATTTTTCGTTTATACCGGCTGAAATACAGGGGATACGCTTACAAAGTATGTTTTGAATTAAATAACTATCTAAAAAAAGCAAAATATACACGGTTTAGATTTTATTGAATAATTGAGTTTCTTGTTATTTTTTTGTTGTTTTTCCAATATCTTAATATTTAAGCAAAAAATAGGTGAACATTAATTAAATTTAAAAAATTAGCCCCTGTATTCGCTAAAAAGGTTAGACCGGATCTAGTTACCATGACATTTAAAACTGTTAGTTCGCCAGTTGCGTTTTGTATATGTCACTGTCATTTGGTAATTGTGACTACAATAATTTATTTGCTCTATCGTTGCATTTGTCATTTTAAACCTATAA
This sequence comes from Kuschelorhynchus macadamiae, assembly GCA_030620095.1. Lineage (NCBI taxonomy): Eukaryota > Metazoa > Arthropoda > Insecta > Coleoptera > Curculionidae > Kuschelorhynchus > Kuschelorhynchus macadamiae. Next base: position 697,409 of record JAUTXW010000779.1, on the reverse strand, counting down.
ATAACTGTTAAGTTAGACATGGTCTAAATTTAAACCTCTTTAGTGAATACGGTTCTAAGGGTTTTATAATTAACGACACTTTTATATTAAGATGATAATCAAGGGTAAATAAAGATTATCGGTACCTAAGTAATGACTCTTAATGCATACATTATAATACACCCACGAATTTTTTGAAATTAAACAAATTGAAAACTTTGTCTTAAAAAAATTAGTTGCATGCTGAAGATGATCGTCAATAAGTCTAAAACTATAAGTCGGAGACCCATATTATTATGGGTCGTTGAAATCTTACTTCAATTCTCTATCCGAATTTATTGTAATGTACAGGGTGTTGCATTTAAATTTAAAAAAAAAATTACGATACGCGAAGCATGGCAACATTGCAACTTTTATGAAGTTTTAAAACTCGAGTATAAGACTGTGAGTAGAACGAGGTTTTAATTTTTTAAGGCTTTAACAAAAATTTAAAAAATTATAAAAGTACTTTAGTTCTGTTAATTTGAAAATAGGTAGAAAACTGAAGAAAAATGTCAATAAATCCGAAACGTTGCACTATAGGCCCATACTGTTATATATTGGTGAACTCGTCTTTAAGCGCGTTATCATAATCTGCAATAATATATAGTGTGTCCCATTTAAAATAAGAAAGTGCATCTCAGCCCAGACCAAACGCAACACCCTGTATAAATAAGAATATAATAAAATAAAAATTCAAACGAAGCTAAGAAACTTTTGTATATGAACTTGCCTTCCATCTGTTATGGTTCTCGAGATAAGGGAATCTCTATCTATAGATATATATATATATATATATATATATATATATATATATATATATATATATATATATATATATATATATATATATATATAAACAAAATGATCGTTTACTAAAACCATTTAGAATCTCAATATCTGCGGACAAACGGAATATGTAAAGACTGTTGGTATGGATTTCATGCTAGATATAGATTCTATATATGTGTCCTGAAGATGCAACAATAAAGTTGCGAAACGTCGACTATTTAAAAATAATATTTTGTTTTTTTTTGCTGGATCCTAACCCCAAATGATACACCACTCTAACATAACAACAAAAGTATTATTAACGAAAACCATTTAGTCCCCTGAAAACTTTATCCAAATTGGTCAACCATCGTATTTCGCCGTTTTTAACATTTTTTTAATGTGCTATATTTCAATTGAGGTTGCCTATTTCATGGACATCCTGTATACATAAAATTTCATAACGGAATAGCAAAAGAGATAAATACCTTTTTGCACCTTTTATGTATATTACATACCTTAATTCTTTAGTATGAAAAGGGTATTTAAAAAATGTAAATTTAATTATAAAACTCGCTGCCTTTATCGCCATTATACCTTTGGTTTTTTAATATTATTATTACAAAAAAACGGCTGAAATCAAAATATATGGGACCACTAAAGAAACTTGCTCTATAATTTGGCGTTTGACTTATCAAAATCGGCCAAACCGTTTAGACAATATGCGAGAACAAACATAGAAAAAAAATACATACAGGTCGAACTGAGTACCTCCCCCTTTTTTGAAGTCCGTTAAAAATGTAATAATATTAAAACAAGAAACAATATAGCTATTATTCGGTCTTCACAAAATTTATGGGGCATACGTGTTAGGTATTAGAAAAACTAGATAAGGAATAAGTATTGAAAATAAAGCTTTTGATTCTCAAATTCTGATTAAGACATTGAGATTTTGAAAAGTAATGACTAACATAAATTGAAGCTAACTAATTCTGAGTGTTCCTTTAATTTACTCTGAACGTTTTAGTAATTACATTTTTTTTTTCAGGCAATAGCATCAAGTGCCAACTTGGGGAAGGGGAACGTAACAGTGCGTACTAGGTTACAAAGTGCTTTTATCTTTTATTGTTTGTAGTTTGTAAAATTTTATTTATTAGATGTATCTTAATGTTATCATATCATTTAATGAAATTTGTTATTATTATTTTCAAATATTTTCATATTTTCGTCTATTTAAATTGCTCATATTTTTTAAATTATGTACAAGTAACAGAAATATTTTTGCGGTATTTATGTACTAATTAAAATTATGTACAAAGTTTGCCACAAAGAGTAGCCAAATTTCTTAGCCTCTAGTTTTTTGTAATTAAGACTGTTTAGCATAGATTTCAATGTGTGATCAAATGTGAAATATACACTAGAAGTAAAACTATATAGACAATCGTCATATAAATGGTTAGATATTGTGTATATATTTTTATATTTTCTAGAAGATGTATATTGTATTTACTATTTTCGTTTGTAATAAAATTTTTATAGCAATAAAACTTTGCCGTTTTTTAAAAATAATCCCCATGATACGTAAAGAATTTACCAGTCATTAACCTGGATTTTTGAACAAATATGTGAACTTTTTACGCTATTTGATTATATAGGCATAAAAGTAATTGGAAAGTTATTTTACCTTACACACGTATTTTTACATGGTAAAAAACTTACACATTTTTAGAAAAAAGTAGAAAGAAATCATTTACATAAAGTGTATTCAATTGAAATTTAAAATATGTATTTAGTGAAGAAAAGAAAAAGAAACTATAGCTGCAGGATATTGGAAGTAATATGTTTTTTTATGGAAATATTTTTGACAGATTTCGAATCTGACAATGTTGTTAGATGTCAACCTTTAAAAAAAATTGATATTATAGCAGATGACAATTGCCTTTCTAGAGTTATTTTTTATATAATACGCAAAACAATTTCGAAATTCTAAGGGAGGAAAATATAAAGCATACCTATATATAAAGAATAGGATAAGCTAAAGGATTTTGTTCTCGAGCCAGTTTTAAGTAAAGACGAGTGTTGCGTAAAAATGTGCAAAAATGGAGATAATGTTAGTTTTTTTGATCCACCTATGAAGCTATCCTACTCAATACAACAACTTTTTGCTGGTAATGCAAATAATGGACATTTTGTTTTACTGATAAATTCAAGACATTGATAGCGTGAAAAATACCTTTTGTGAGTTATGTAGTAAATCTTTCAAAAATTCAAATGGTTTAAAAATTCATATTTCAAAAATTTACCAGGTCTTTAGAAATAATGTAAATAGCCTACTAAATCCTTCAAGCTCGGATGAAACATTTTTTGATGTCGAACAGTTGTTAGAAAAATGATCTTAATCTGCACAAATCATCAAAGCCTACCGAAAAGGAAATCGACTTAGTTCCAATTTTGGATTCCCAAAGGAGCTAAGCCAGCAGAAGAATTAACTTTTTTAATAAATAAATGTGTGAGCAATAATGAAGTTTCGTCCTGGATTACCCTTTTTTTATTCCCTTTTTTGAATATCCCGATTAAATCTAAATCAAAGTCTCCTTCTTTAACTTCTGCTGTTAAAAACAACATTAATTTTTAGAGGAAAAACAAATTATTACCATTGAGACATTTATTGTGATTATATGAAAACCAACCTGGTAAGAAAACCTAACATCGAGAAAAAGCACAGATACTTACTTTGCTAAGAAGATTGAAAATAAACTTTCTGAAGCAATAAAAAAGCAATAAGAATGTGTTCTGAAGACACCTTGCCAGAGAAAAATGATTCTACTTACAAGAAATTGATGACAAAATACCCCAGTCATGAAAAACACAGAAGTTTTCCAGAATTAGCAGAAGTTTCTAATTTTGAATTTGATGTTTCTATTTGTGAAGTTAAGAAAGCTATCCTTTCATTTAAGCCTCGTCCATTGACTCACTGGGGCCGCAGCATCTGAAATATTTAGGCTCGGAGGAAGTTCTCTTCAAACTTACTTTCTTCTCTTGTATCTTTTACTAATAAAATATTTAAAGGTTTAGTTCCAAAACAAATATGTCCCATTTTTCACGGCGCTAACGTATGCGCTTGTAACAAAAAAGATGGCGGAATTAGAAGAATCGCTATTGGTTTTTGTCTTCGCCTTTTGGTTGCGAAAATAAGGTGTTCTCGCATTTAAAATTTTTTAGGTAGAACATATCTCCCACATGATTTGGTTTTAGCACCAAATGTGGAAAAGAAGCAATAATGCGATTCGTCGTTACCTTAAATATCCTCATAATTCTGATAAAGTAATTCTAAAAATCGACTATTTTAATGATTTTAATATGGTAAATAGGCAGGGGCGGCTATTCGGAGGAAGTAGGAGAAGTGTCTCTTCCCCAAAAAAAAACCTGGCAAATCATTTTTTAACACACTTTAAAAATCAGTACTATATACTAATTTTCAATATTAAATTTAATTCATTTCATTAAAACACTAGCCGACAAAAAAAATTTTTTGTTATAACACAAATCAGAATAGCATAATCTAATAGAATGGACCTATCCAAATATGAGAATGACAAATAGAAAGTTGTAGCACATAGGGTTTTCTTGTTAGAGTTGTAGAAACATATCGAATGTTACGATACTTAATATCTACAGAACAAAACTATTGACTATGTTTACAGTTTTTGCCTATTAAGCAAACGAGATAAATATTATTTTAAAACACTAATTAAACTTTATTTTTTCCGTTTATGAGGTGTCCTATCTTCTTTCTTCAAAAACCAACAGTAGTCACCCATCATGGCTGGATCCCATCGTTCTTGGTAACGAATTTCCATTGTTCTGATATCTTGGTGAAACCTTTCACCCTGCTCGTCACTAACAGCTCCCAAATTTTTAGGAAAAAATGACAGATGGGAATGGAGGAAGTGAATTTTTAATGACATTCTGGCATCAAGCGCTTTATAGGCAACTAAGAGTTCATTAACTAATTGTTCATAATGTTCATCCATATTGTTGCCTAAAAATCCTCTTACTACATTAACAAATGAATTCCATGCTCTGAGTTCCTGCCTGGTAAGCTTTTCCGTAAAATTGACATGGTCCAGCAATTTTTCTGATTTGTGGCCCAATAAAAATGCCTTCTTTTAATTTGGCATTACTTACCTAGGGACTTGTCTTAGGTATTTAAATACGTCACCATCTTTATTCAAAGCCTTCACAAAGTTTTTCATCAGCCCAAGTTTAAAGTGAGGATGAGGCAAAAGGGCATTTTTGGGATCAACAAGAGGTATAAATTTAACATTGTGAGATTCCGGTTGAAATTCGCTTCTTTCTGGTCGATTTTTTATTACATAATGCTGATTTATTGCATGACTGTCCCATAAACAAAGAAAACAGCAATGTTTTGTAAATCCTCCCTGAAGTCCTACTAAAATTGCTATAACTTTTAAGTCCCCACATATCTACCATTTATACCTATTGTAGTTTATTTTATCCAAAATCGTGCGCATATTTTCATAATTTTCTTTCATTGCAACTGAATCGGCAACTGGTATAGAGGGTTTTAAATTTGCATTATGCATTAACACAGCTTTTAAGCTATATTTAGATGAGTCTATGAACAAGCGCCACTCACGGGGAGAATGTTCAATATCAAGTTCCTGCATTAAATTATCTATATCAGTACACACGCACAACGAATTTTCCATACTGTAGAATTCAGAAAACATAGCATTTCTTTTTCTGAAATTCGTAATTTTTGTTTCTTTGGCCAATAGGTTCCATTCCTTAAGACGGAAACCCAAAAGTTCTGACTGTTGCTTGGATAACCCCAAATCACGAACTAAATCATTTAATTCACTTTGAACAATCAAATGTGGCTCGCCGGAACTGGGACCTGTGGTAAAAGTGGGATCGGTGCACTGTTCTTTTGAGCTGCCTGATGATGCGTTATCTCTATTATCTCCCAAATCAATAGCTTGCCAATTTAAAGGCGCAATCGGCACTGGCAAATTTGCATTATGAGGAACAGGTCGTATGGTAGATTGCAAATTTGGATATTCTATATTGTGCTTTCCCTTTTTGGAATAATCTTCAGTCTTTGTCAGGCAAAAATAACAATCGTCAGAATGATTGGTGGGTTCTCGCCATACCATTGGAGTTGCGAAAGGCATACTTTTTCTCTTTCCCTACATCCACTGCACCAATGATACACTACAACTAACACAGCACACATGGGGAGCCCACCGCTTATCTTGATCCCCAATTAACACACCAAAATATTTAAAGTAGGCTTTTTTACATTTTCGGAAAATGGCCTGGCTTGTGATTTTACCAAAAGTTCTCCATAAATATAACAAAATTTGTCAGGAGAAATTTTACAACTTCGGCGCCTTTAACTCAACATTCTCGTCTTCACATACACTTGCTTATCGATACACAGAGAACCACTCAATTCGAAACTCAACAGAAAAGTGATGTTTAACCTTTATTTTATGTCTAATGTTGTAAACAACCCAGTCTAGGTAATTTTTCCGTTGTAAAATGGACCCATTTTAGCCGCCCCACAATAAAATTGTTTACCTGCCAATATAAAAGGTTCTAATTAGGCTATTAAAAAATTGTACATATTAGGGCTTTCCGAATATTTTTTTTATTATTAGGGGGGGTATTTCCATTGTTAAAATCATGAGCTGACCTGTGTTAGAAAAATCTTGTCGGCCAGTGAAATTATCAATATTTGCAATGTTAAATTTAATGCATTCGTAGTATTGCCGCTGGTCGCTCCTCAGAAACCTAGAGGCAAACACAAAACGAACTGATATGCTTGCGGGTAAAACAAAAATCTTTTTTGGCTTTTTCGCAACTGAAAAGATTTGTTTTTTGTATTAAGCAAACCCGTATGTGCGCTCACCGAAAACAATGCCTGAAAATAATGCGTTGCTATGGCATTGAGAGTATCGCATGTACGAAGACCGCGCCTCTAGGGAAGAGCAGCAGTTTAACGCTTTCGTTCGTATTGTACGTAAAGTAGATCGCTTTATTCAGTATTTTATCGGCGGCGTTTTATTTTATTCTTTGGAGGAGTGGCGCACGTGTGTTGTTGAAAATGAATTCGTTTGGGCCCGTTAGTGACATTGTTTATAGTTGGTTAGAAACCCCATTTTCCCGTTGGAAAGAGAACCTTTTAATTATGGGTCGACAGACAAGTGTGATGACAATTAGTGCCAAAAAAGATATTAAAAATTCTGGTAAATCCTACAATATTAATTTTAAAAATTCTTGGTTCTCAGAATTTAAGTGTGTGTGTAGCAGTGGATATTTGCAAAAAATGTTTTGGATGCGGTACTCATTTTAAACCTTGTCTGTCCTACTTTTTTCTAACTGACACTTCCCCTATTTTTTTAGCCACGAGCCGCCACTGTAAATAGGGACATAATCCTTTCTAGAATTAAAGAATATTTTCCAAATGGTTTAAATTTTATTTCTCAATGCTGTAAAGAACATTCACTTCTCTCTTTTGGTGATCACTGTATTTTGTTACAAAGAGGATCCTTGGACCTCCATTATTTTGTTAATATAATCCATTTAAGTTCGGATATTAGGTCAAAAATAAATTATAAAAAATGCGAAATATCAGTTATTTCTAATAACACTGAATCAATGCTTTTAACGCGCTTTTATTGGCTTCCTACTAGTCTGATTGTATGTGTGTATGTATGGTTCAAATTTTGTAATGGATTTTTCACCAGTTCAATTACCGATTATTTTCAAATTTGCCATTATATGCCGGATATAAAAAATCCGAATTTTTTTAGTCAACGTTTAGAAATCCAAAATGGCAACGCCAATACGGCCAACGAATTTTGTTACTTGTGTAGATGAAACCGAAAATTGGTGCCTAGGAAAACATTTAAAAATTCAAAATAGCGGTGCCAAAATGACAATGACAAACAGGTCGGATAAAAATGCACAACAAAAATCGAAATGGTGGCGCCAATAGAGCGAACGAATTTTGTCATTTGTACACATTCGGCTGAAATATCAGTATTTAGAAGTATTTAAGAATGAAAGTTATGACATTTTAGTCAATATTTGAGAATTAAAAATGGCGGCACCAACACAGCAGACTAATTTTAAAATGTTTGCAGACTGCATATCATGAATTTTTGTCAACATTTTAAAAATTCAAGATTGTAATGTCAACATGGCGGCGGAGTTTTAACATTTGTCCAGATTTGAGAATACATTTCACACATTTTTAGTAAATATTTAAAAAAATGAGAGTAGGAATGCCTAGATTGCGAGCGAATTTTAACATTTATACAGATTTGATTAAAAATCGATATTAAGTGTGCAATTTATACATTTTTAGTAATAAATATTCAAAATAGGGATGTCATCAATCAATCAATCCGATAAGTACTTTTTTCAGATATTTTTAAACGTTTAATTAGGCCACCGTTTTGTTTCCCCGTTTTGAATTTGTCTCAACATTTTTACCAGTTCATCCCTATATAAAATTTGAACGTAATCGATGCAGTATTTTTCTGCATTGACTTTTATAACATTTTATTAGACCGCCATTTTGGATTTGCAGTAAAACTTACCAGTTGATGGTCATGTCACACCTAATTTTTCTGCAAAATTTGGATAAAATGGATACGCAGTTTTTTAGTAATACTTTTTTAACATTTCAATGGTCCGCCATTTTGTTCAGCCATATTGGATTTTTACCAAAATGTTACTACGTCATCATCATATGACCTTTAATTTTTAACCAAAACTTGAAGCAAATAGAACCAGCAGTTCTTGAGCTTTGTTGTGGACAGACATCCAGGCTAACCGACGGAACAGAGAAAACATGTCTTTTTGCAACTAGAATAATTTCCTCTTGCGAGGAAATGCTAATAGCTAAAATTTAAAAAATGAAAGATTTTTTTTCAATTTTCAATATCCTAAATTTTAAATTCTAACCAGTTTAAAACGTGTTTACGAACACATTTTTACTTTTAATACCCAAAGAATCACCATGTAAATTCCATTAGGGGAAAGTGGTATACATTCGGCTATAGGGAACATTCGGCTACCCTCAATAAATCACGATTATATTTAAATTTCGCGCGGATTTTGTCGTCAGCTGTTAAAAGTATTACTTTGAAGTTGTGGCAGGTGTATATGGTGTTAATTTTTTAATCTGTTTTTATTTTGGACATCATCAAATATTATAGCGTTTTTAAGGTAAGTTTTTACATCTTGAAAAAAGTAAATTAGGCGGCGTTGGATATTAACTTAAAAAACTTTAATTATGGTTTTTGAGTAGTATATTATGTGTCTTTATTTTAAGTAAATCAACATAACCTCAAATACTGTTTGCGTTTTGCTGGTTGCAATAAAGATATTTTATTTCTTGGTGGGTATCATTCGGCTAGCAAATCTAGTGATGTTTCGCCTGGGGGCCGAATGTTGTTTGGTGTTAATTATGTTCAAATTTTGTTACAGATGCCAAAGAAGTTTGTAAAAAAGACAAACCGTTGTAATATAAGCGAAGAAAGGTTAAAATTGGCCATTAAAGCGGTTTTGTCCAAGCGCTTAAGCCAATATAAAGCAGCAGAAGAGTATCAAGTAAAGCGTCAAACGATTCAATCTCGAATTAAAAAACTTACGGAAAATAAATCAAAAGAACAACTATTACAAGAATTGGACGACTCTGGCCATGAAAGCGAGGAAGATTTTGTATTTTCTAGTAAATACACATCCCAGCAAGTATTTACTACTAGTCAAGAGGCAGAGCTTGTCGTTTATATCAAAAGGTGTTCTGATTTAAACTATGGTTTAAATTACAAACAAATTAGGACTCTGGCTTATGATTATAGTAGGAGCATTAGCAACTGCAAGTCTCCAAAAAACTGGGAGTTAAATAAAATGGCAGGTAGGTTTATAAATAATGTAAACGCTTTATTTTAGATTTTTGTTTAAAAATAAAAGTAACCTGTTTCGTGTTTTAGGACTAGACTGGCCTCGCGGATTCATGTCAAGGCACCAAAGAGAGATATCTTTACGTAAACCAGAGAATACCAGTATAAGTAGAGCCATGGCATTTAACAAACCTGTTGTGAATGACTTTTTTGTTAAATATGCGTCAGTTATAGAAGAGTACAAATTTTCAGCAGAAAAGATTTTTAATCTGGATGAAACTGGCTTGACAACCGTGATGCCGCCATCAAGAGTTGTGGCCCCTAAAGGCAAAAAGCAGGTAACCCATGTATCTTCCCAAGAGAGGGGAGAACTTGTAACCTTTGTCGGTATTATAAGTGCAGCTGGATCTGCAGTTCCACCAGTATTTGTGTATCCAAGGATCAGAAATCCTGAAGAATATTTGGGTAGTGAATACCCAAATTCAGCAATCGCCCTATGAAAATAAAAAAGGGTGGATGACTTCTAACTTATTTCCCAAAGTGATCTCACATTTTGCAAATTATGTAAAATGCTCGGTGGAAAACAAAGTGCTTCTTTTGGTGGATAACCATGAATCCCATATTTCGGTAGAATCTATTAGATTGTGCCGTGAGAACGGAATTGTATTAATGTCATTTCCACCCCACACTACCCATAAGATGCAGCCGCTTGATGTCGGGGTGTATGGCCCCTTTAAATCTTATTTTGCCACAGCTCAACATGACTGGCTTCTTTCAAATCCGGGTAAGGTGATAACTATAAGACATTTGGCACATCTTGCCAAAAAAGCATATGAGAATGCATTTACAATCAAAAATATTGTGAGCGCCTTTAAACACACGGGCCTTTATCCATTAAATCGTCTAATATTTGGTGACGCTGATTTTATAGCTAGCGAGGTGACTGATAAACCTCTAAAGGAAAATAATCCGCCTCGAGAAAGTATTTACGAAAATATTTCCTCACAGCAGGTCACAGTTCCATCATCTCCGATACCTTCCACATCAAAAGATGAGCAAAATGTCACAGTTAGTAGCCGAAATAAAAATGAAGTTGACCAGATAACAAGTGATAATTCTACATCACAGGGTAACAAAACTCCTCCATTATTAGCTACTACATCCTCTGGAGCTTCTCTATGTGATATCAGACCTTATCCAAAAGCACCAGTGGTTCAGGAAGTTAAGAAAGGTAGAAAGAAATCTAAATCATCAGTTTATACTGACACACCAGAGTATGAAAATAGACAACGAATAGAAGAAGAACGAAAAAGGAAACTGTCGCTAAAAGAAAACAAATCTGCATTAAAATCGGCAAAAAGAAGTTTAGTGAAAACTAATAAAAAGCGCAAGGATTCAAGCTCTAGTGAGTCTAGTGTTTGTATCTCATCTGGAGAGTCATCAGATGAAGAAGATTTTTGGGAGAATTTAAGTGCTCTTAACAAAGAAGACAAGGTTGTTCTTGAAAATTTTGTTTTGGTCAAGTTTATTACCAATAAGACCGAAATTTTTTATGTTGGTCAAATCATTTCTATAGATAACGAAGAATTTGAAGTGAAATTTTTAAGAAGAAAGGGAAAATCCAACTGCTTCCTCTTTCCTAATGTGGACGATGTTGCACTAATATCTTTTAATGATATTGTGTCAGTTTTACCACATTCCACCGTTCAAGGAACATCAAGAATATCTAGTGCCTATAAGTTTAACGTAAATTTTTCCTCTTTGAATGTACGTTAAAAAATAAGTGTCTAACTTTTAAGTTCTATACCTACTGGTAGTGCCTATGTCCTGTTTTACTCAAAATATTTTGAATTAGTTTTGTTTATTTGTTTATTATGTATTAAACACTTGCTTTACTGATGTTTGTAACTTATTTGAGTTCGTTTGAGTTTAAGTTTGCAGGTAGCCGAAACATCCCAGAGTCCTAGATGAATGATCACCACCGGTGGGCATGATTCGGCTATTTACATTAAAAGAAAAAACTGAAAAAATACTTGAAATTTGGTTAAGCAGAAATCTACCTGTGCGCATTATCAATAGACAATACTACCACAAATTTATCGAAACACTCATAATTAACTTTTTTTTAGAGGTTTTCAAAAGTTAGGTAAATTTAAGTAAATATGCCGAATGATCTCCACTGTAATACTTAGTGTTGAAACAAAGGGTAGCAAAATGAAACTACATGTTCACCTTAACATTACCCAAAGTATATTCTCAATCTTTTTTAAAATGCAATCTAATTGCCATATACGCTCGGGAAGGTGGTTGACCTGCTGACATAGCAAAACAGGTTATTGCGTGGTTGCCCATTATTGCAACAAGTTGAATTTGATACAATACATTTTATATAGGGTGTTTTCTCTATATATTACACCTCCCCGGGCAATTAAAAGAATTTCAATTTATTTTCAAAATTTGAAATTCGTAAATAAAATACAATTACTAGAGACAAATGTTACAATACACTATTTAAACCATTTTTTTTTTTTTTTTTTATATTATCTTATTTATCTAAATATATGAAAAGAAAAATAAAAACTCAGATATAAGAGAAGGAAAATAGCGTCATATAGTGAAAGTAGGAAAGAAAATAGATAGGTATTTTAGAAAAAGGTTATTAGAAAATACATGCAATAGTATAGTAATATGGAGCCCTTATTATTATAACTTAATTTTAATTAGCTATTATACAACTTAGTTCTATTTTTATGGACTAAAATATGTTTCTTATCTTTAATTATTTTTACATTTGGTGCAACATCTTCTACCACTAAATATGGCCCCAGGAAGCAAGGGCTGGTAATTTTATCACCAGTTTCGTTTTTGATTAAAACTCTATCGCCCTTTTTATACTGAATGGGGTTTACTTTTAAATCAAAATTTTCTTTTCTTTTAGATTTAGAAAGTATTAAGTTATTTCTTGCATCATTTTGAGCTGTTTGTAACCTATATTTTAATTCAATGGGGTAGTTATCAAAATTATAAATAGGATCAACTTCATTATTTAAATTATTTGGTAATTGGCATTTTTTTCCAAAAACTAGTTCAAAGGGAGAGTATTTGGTTTCCGTATGTACTGCAGTATTATAAGAAAAACACCAGTACGGAAGCCATGTGCTCCATGCAGAATCATGGTTTTGAGTTTGAATTCTCAAATAAGCACCTAGAACTTTGTGAGAGGCCTCTAAACTCCCGATACTCTCGTGATGATACGCCGTAGAATGAATCTGTTTTATACCTAACAAGTTACATGTTTCTGCCATAGTGTGAGAAATAAACTCGGTACCCCTATCTGAAGCAATTTCCTGAGGGATACCATATCTTAAGATAAAGTTATCCACCAAAGATCTTGCCACAGATACGGAATCCTTGTTTTTAAGAGGGTAGGCCTCTACATATTTTGTTAACTCACACTGAAGTGTTAAAATATAAACAAATCCATTTACGTCTACCGGAAGTGGACCAACAATATCTAAATATATTTTTTGAAAAGCTGTTTCACCTGTAGTAGTTATTACCATTGGCTCTCTAGTATAATGATTCGAATGTTTTTGTCTTTGACACATGTCACACCTTTTTACAAAATTTCGAACATCACTATCCAGACCTGGCCAAAAATAATACTTTTTAATATTATTTGTCATTCTATTTATTCCAGCGTGACCACTGGTTGGTAGTAAATGAAAATCATTAAGGATTACTCTTTTTTCGTCTTTGTCCATTACTTTTTTAATACCTTTTACAACATTTATACGGGGGCCCCTCCAATTAGTATAATTTTTTATTTTACTACCAATAAATTTAATAAACTCTGTATTATCATTATTTTTATTAATAACTAATTCTTTAATTTCAGCCTTTTTACTTATTTCTACCAAATCTTTCACCATTTCGTCTCTCGCCAATGGTGATAAAGCTTTTTGGTCTAAGTATAAGGTAAAATGTAATGGAATATAATAAAAGTCTCCCACTTGTTGAGTGACATCTTTTGACAATTTTTTAATTTTTAAGGATGGTATTATAATTAATTCGGTACAGTTAGTGGGTTGCTTAAGAATTTCCACAATATTCGGGTGATCAAGCCAAATATTTTCAGTACTTTTCTTAATTAACTCGTCTTCCTGTCCGTCTCTACGTTTACTCTGTGCTCTGGTTAAAACTGCAATCATACCTTCATTCATATCTTTTAATTCGTTTGAGGACAAGATTATTCTCGATAAAGCATCGGCTGTAACATTATCTTTTCCTTTGATATATTCGATATAAAAGTCATATTCTTCTAGACACAAACGAAATTTTGTCAATCTGCTACCAGGGTCTTTTTGCGTAAAAAGATAAATTAATGGTTTGTGATCGGTTAAAATTTTGAAACGACGGCCATACAGATATGGTCGAAAATGCTTTACAGCCCAATAAATTGCTAAAAGTTCTTTATGTATAGTAGGGTAGTTAATTTCTGCTTTATTTAAACTACGACTAGTGAACGCCACTGGTTTATTATTTTTATTTGATAACACTGCTCCTATAGCAAAAGCAGACGCATCTGTTTGCAAAATAAATTCATTTTCATTCGAAAAATCGGGATAATCTAACACCGGATGCTTAATCAGCGAATTTTTAAGACAATTAAAAGCTTTATCACATTCGTCCGTCCACTCAAACCTAGCGTATTTTTTACATAATTTATTTAGAGGAACTGTAATTTCTGAAAAATGTGGTATAAATTTTCGATAATAATTGGCAAAAGCCACGAAGCGTTTAACTTCATCTGCCTTTTTTGGAATAGGATAATCTTTTAAAGCTTTTATTTTATCAGGGTCAGGTGATATTCCTTCAGAACTTATTATATGACCCAGATACAGAATTTCTTTTTTCAAAAAATCGCATTTAGCAGGATTTAATTTTAGGTTTACTTTTCGCAATCTAGAAAAAATATCTATTAGATTTTTATTGTGTTCATTAAGGTTTCTGCCAAATACTATAAGATCATCAAGATAAACAAAGCACTTTTCGTAATTTAAGCCCGCCATCGCTATGGTCATTAACCTTGAAAAGGCACTAGGGCTAATTTTTAACCCCATTGGTAACCTTCGCATTTGCCACTGACCGCGATCTGTAGTGAAAGCTGTGTATTTTCTGCTTTCTTCCTCTAATTCGACCTGATAATAGCCCTGGCTAAGATCTAGATGTGAAAAATAAAGTGCATCTGCTAGGGAGTCTAAAATATCGACTACACTCGCAATCGGAAATTTGATATCTAATATATATGGGTTCAAAAATCTGTAGTCCAATACTAACCTAGCTCTTCCCTCATTCGTATCGCTTTTCTTTGGTACAAGCAACAAAGGTGAAGACCACTCACTCTGCGCACTCTCAATTATTCCATCCTGACACATTTGAGAAATTTGCCTATTTATTTCCTCTTTATGTACTTGAGGTAACCTATATGGCTTTCTATAGACCGGCTGAGTATCTGGTTTAACTTGAATTGACTGTTTATATAAATTAGTAACTGTAAGCTTATCTCCTGGCATATGAAATATATTTGAGAATTTGGCACAAATTTGCTCTATAGAATCTCGTTCCTCGCGGTTTAGATGATTAAGCTTAAGAATTTTAAATAGTTCTTTAACTCGAGTAGCCGAATTTTCTTGGCTGTTAAATTGATGACACTCATAATTGCTTAAACTTTCCGCTTTTGGCGAAAAATTTCTCAAATGTACCTCTGTCTCTCTTGTATTCAAAATTTTAATTGGTACTTTACCATTTATCGGTTGTGCAATTACACCAGCCATGAACACACCCTCACATAATTCACCTTGCATAAGTACACATTCATCCTCTAACCCTGTAGGAACATACTGTATAATTTCGCACCTAGGGGGAACACTTAATATATTCTCACTATCCGCATTTAATTTTAATGTATTTATTTTTTTATTATACTGATTTAAAATAGTTAAGGTATTTTCTTCGTAATCTAATTTAGCCTTAAAAGTTTTCAAAAAATTTTCTCCAATTATGCCATCACTTTGACATGGTAAATTATTAAAAATATAAAATTTTTGCTTAAATATCGCATTTTCTATACAAAGATCTAAATAAACATATCCCACAGATATTAAATTACCTCCTATGCCTTTAATTTCAATATTTTCTTTGTGTAACTGTATTTTTGAATTTAAACAACTTAATTTAAGGGCACTTAATGATGCACCCGTATCTACCAAAAATTTTAAGCTTTTACCATTGACACAAAAAGAAACAGCATTCGAGTACTTTTTTGAATAGGTAAAAATATTATTAAACTGTTTATTTTTAGTATTTTTAGGCACGAAAAAATGTTGAATCTTGTATATCAGCTGAGGATTGTTCTGAATTTCCGGTGTGCTCCGCAAAATGCATTCGGTGACCTACTGCCCGAGATCCTCTCCTATTACCGCTCGTAAATGTACGACCACCGTGATTTCTAGAAAACCGCTGATTATTAAAATTACCTTGATTAGTCGAAGCGTTTCGTCGACAATTTGAATTGTTATTTCCTCCGTTATTAAAATTCTGATAATTATTATATCTACCAGAATTTCCTGTTCTATTATTTGGTCTTCTGGAAAAATTTCTAAAATTTCCCCTTCCTCTGTGAGAAAAATAAAAAATGTGTCCTGAATTATTTTGATTACCCAGCTCTTCATCTTGAGCTGCCCTTATTGCGTCCTTTAAGAATTCAAAATTTCTGGAAGATATAATTGTGCCCAGCCTTTGATTTTTAAGTCCGCATGCAAACCTTTTTATTGCAACCTTTTCGTTAATAGGTCTTAGAATATCAAAAGCATTGGCATTTCCGTCTGCTTGCGTAATGGTTAAATTTACAAAAATATCCTCTAACTCTTTACCAAAATCCGTTATACATTTTTCACCCTGTTTAGCAGAGAACAAGCGTGCCTGAAGGGCCGTATCTGATTTTTTAGTTAAGAGATGTTTTTTCATATCTAGAATTAAATTATTTACAGAATTATAAGTCAAACCTAATCGTAATTTGGCGTTGTTAGAAATAGGCGTTTTCAAAACTAATTTAATTAAAGAAGGTTGACTATCATTATCAAGCGTTGACGAATAAAAATCTAAAGCCTCTATTAATTTAGAAGTTGTAGATTCTGTATCATCCATGACCGGTAAAAGGTTTGTAGCTATTTTTAGATCAAAAGAAGACATTTTTAATTTATCTTTATTAATATTTTTATTTCCAAACTCTAAAATTTCCTTATAAAGTTTTTTAATTTCTGTTATTATGTTATTAAAAGTCAAAATATCTTCTTTGTCTATTTCAGACTTTTCTATTTTTACGTTTAAATCAGTAATTTCCTTACCTAACTGAGAATATAAAGTTTTTGCCACTTTAACTTTTGATTCGACAATAGGGCTTTTTCGTCTTTCGCTATTTAATTTTACCAAATTTGTTCGAATATATTTAAATGAATGTAAAATTTCAATAAGTTTGTCTCCCATGAAATTAAAAATTTAATTCACTTATTAAACTTGCTAATTGGGTCCATATTTTTGCGATTATAATTATAAAACAATAACATAATATTATAATAATTAAACTTACATGCCTGCATTATTATTTACATTTTCAGTTACATTAACACATAACAAATTTTCTAACTCCATTTATAATTGTCTTTACTTTTTCTTTCTTCTTTTTTTTTTTTTTCCTACAAGAAAAATACCGCCCTAAAAAAAAATTTAAGTTTCTTCCATCTTTAAATCATCCTTGGATTTTCGCAGCTCATTTTTATAAATTTCTCTTCTAATTGTCTGCCTTAGTTTCCTTTGAACATGTCTAATGGCCCATACTACTGCAACAATTGCCGTTGCCACAACCAAAATTATAAGCAAAATCTCTGCTAAGCTTAATCCCTTATTTTGGTCAACTATTTCACCCCTTGCATCGCCATTGGAGGCCTGATTAATTACAATCTCTTCTTTGGACTTGGCATTACCCATCTTAATAACTTCACAAAAAAATCGTCAAGTGGCAGGATCGCCATGTAATACTTAGGGTTGAAACAAAGGGTAGCAAAATGAAACTACATGTTCACCTTAACATTACCCAAAGTATATTCTCAATCTTTTTTAAAATGCAATCAATTGCCATATACGCTCGGGAAGGTGGTTGACCTGCTGACATAGCAAAACAGGTTATTGCGTGGTTGCCCATTATTGCAACAAGTTGAATTTGATACAATACATTTTATATAGGGTGTTTTCTCTATATATTACACCACTTTCCCCTACCTGACAACACTTATATAAAAAATTGGCCCAACTCGAGTGAAAATTAAAAAAAGACGCGAAATCATCCGAAACTTTACTATTTCCCCAGATTTCATCCAAATTTAGTGATTTTCGAAATCGCAGTACGTTTTTTTGAGCGTAAGACGCTTTTTGACTATTTAAATATAGTATAAATATATTCTATATTTATTTTAATTCTCTGATAGTCGTAATAATAAATAAAGTCGTTGTAATTGTCAAAAAAATCACCTCGGAGTCTTTCTTGTATCATTTTGCTTCTGAGGATTTTCACATTACCCCCGACGAAATAAACGTTCCATTATACTGAACCGGATTGGTCAATAGGTCATGTGCCCCAAAATAAGTCAATAAGGTATCTTCCATTAGGCATGTCTCCTGGAAAAGGAAATCTCGCTATTTACTTAGTGATTAAAAGAAAATTCCAAACTTAAACGGCCATTTTTTTACAAATTCACAATGCCGCATAGTTAGGTCAACTAAAGCTCCTAGTTTCGCAATATCCAAGATAAGTAAATAAAACTTATTTATTAAATATTTAAAAAATCAATGTTGTTCTAATGTCACCGCACCTTTAGAACGCTGTGTAAAACACATGCAGTAGTGACGCTAAGAAAAGCTTGGTATCTAATAACATATTTTTTAGCAAATTAATTTCTTTAATGGTAGAATTTATTGTAGTCCCACGACCCGCCGTGCGTTGGTTTTTAAGCCACGCCGGTCACGTGACTCTGTAACAATCTTTACTGTAGACTATTATACTTTTTTACTATAAGGATCCCTTGTCAATGAAAGTGGGATGGTCTAATACGTGGAGTTGTCGATTGGGTTTGCCATATCTAACTAAAACTTTTTTTACGGGTGTAATCTGATCTGAGGCTTTGGGTATTTTAGTTTGTATTTTACTATTTTGCAATAAAAGTAATTTCTTTATACTGCGTAGAAACTAATACTGGAAACACATTACTATTCTTTGTATAAAAATTTGATTGCATCATGTTTAAACATATTCACCGTAATATAAATTGGTATAAACATTGGTGTTCCTGGCTAGGCTTGGCATCGCCGTACGATCTATCTTAAACTGTGAGGTAATCTTGGCAGTGGCTAAATATGTAAATAATGAACTCTATTTTTATTCTTACTCTAAGGTCTGTCTGTTCGCGGCATAGCTAAAAAAGTACTTACCCGATTGACTTCAAATTTTGGTTAAAAATTAAAAGTCATGTGGGGATGACCTGATAAAAATCTAATATGGCAAAACAAAATGGTGAAAGGTTAAAAAAGTTATTACTAAAAAACTACCTATCCGATTTATCTTAAATTTTTCACAAAAATCAAGAATTATGTAGGAATCAACTGGTAAAATTTTGGTACGAATCCAAGATGGCGAAACAAAATGGCGACTTAATAAAATATTTAAAAATTCAGCCTAAAAAACTACTTAATGGACTGATTTCAAATTGTGTACCATACATAAGTGTGGTATACAGGTGAACTAGTAAAACTCTGGTACTAATTCAAGATGGCGGCTGAATAAAATATTTGTAATCGTGAAAAAAAATCACTCCCTCAGGTTTATACGTATGTTTACGTTTTAGCGTCCCTATATGCCAAAAAATATGTTTTATCAATTCCGTCGGTCCAACTGTTGGTTTGTCTGTTTGTTAGTCAGTTCGCGGCATAGCCCAAAAACCACTTACCCGACTGACTTCAAATGTTTGTCAAAAATTAGGGGTCATATAGGGATGAGTTGGTAATATTTTGGTAGAAATCCAATTTGGCACAGCGAAATGGCTTCCTAGTTAAAAAAATTATTACTAAAAAACTATTTATTTAATTTATCTCAAATTTTGCACAAACATCAAGTATTACGTAGAAATCAACCGGCAAATTTTTGATTAGTAAAGTATTTAAAAATTCAGATGAAAGAACTACTTAATAAACTGATTTCAAATTGTGTTCCATAACTAAAAAAATTGTGGTAATTCAAGATGACGGAACAAAATAGCGGCTAAAGCTACATTTACATTCAATTTCAACTCGAATTAGTTATGAAATTGGCTTGCTAGGCAAATGGCAACAGTGTGGTGTCATTTATATTAGACAAAATTTGAAGTGCACAAAGTCGATTTCGGATTGAAACAAGGAGCTCGCGGATGGCAAGCAGAAATTCAATAAATGTCAAATTTGTAGGTTATATTTTTTATTGTAGTTAACAAAAGTCTTAATATTTTTACACATCCAACTATTTAATTGTATTTTTTTTTCTGTCGCTATAATGAAAAAACCTTTAATCGAATATTTCTGAGTTAATTTTGAAGACATAACCAAGACTAGGGTAGACATAAACTCCTAAAACCAGAACCAAAAAGTGTAAAAATAGTTACTAAACAATCTTTTTGTGCCAATTCACTATATTTTACATTAATATCTTAGGAAATATCAAGATCAGCTGTTCAGGAATAATTTCGAATGTAAATGCACTTTTACGAAATGTCAATTTCAACTTGGACTTTAAAGTGAATGTAAATCTAGCTTAAGTGTACTATTTGTAATCGTGAAAAAATCATCTTCTCAGGTTTTACATATCTTCACGTTTTAGCTTCTTTAGATCACAAAAAAATTCCGTTTTATCAATTTGGTCGGTCTGTCAGTTCACGGCAAGCTTAAAGACAGCTTATCAGAATGACTTCAATTTGAATGAAGATTAAGGGAAGCAAATATGGAAAAAAATATGTATAGAAACAATTGTTTAACTAAATCATGTAATAAATTGCTACATAATATCCTTGTTATCTATAAAGGTTTTTCAGTTACTAAAGATTTTCTGACAAAAATTAACAGAATTCCAGATCTCAGCCATTTTTTTTATGCTAATAAAATATTTTACTTCCGTCGTAAAAGAGAAGTATTGTGATCGTGAGAATCACAATACCTCCGAGATTTTTCAGATCTTCACGTTTCCCTAGATGCCGAAAAACATGTTTTCTCAATTCCGTCGGCCTGTCTGTCTGTTCGCGGCATAGTTAAAAAACTACTTACCCGATTGTCTTCAAATTTTGATAAAAAACTAAAAGTCCTATGGGGATGTCCTGGTAAAATTTCGGTAAAAATCCAGTATGGCAAAACAAAATGGCGACCTACTGAAATGTTAAAAAAATTATTAAAAACTGCTAAGTATTGTGTTGTAATTAACTGGTAATATTTTAGTACGAGGAGGTGGAGGAACAAAATGGCGACTTAAGGGGGAACTGCACGCTGTAATATGGATCATTTGCAAGCCTTACGCCGCTGCAATATTATGTTAAAACTATAAGAGTTATGTATTAGCTTCAATGTGATTTTAATAGGGAAATATGTATAGTTGGGCGCTAAATGAGGAGTATTATGAAAAAATCTAGAGTTATAAAATAAAAGCAGATTTGTCCATTTTCGACCATTTTTTTGCCACTTTTTGACGCACATGCCTTCGTATATAATTTTTTTTCCACAAAAATGGCTCTTTACCGCCTTACATTGATCCTTTGTCTACGTAACTGCAAAATTTGAAATGGTAAATCGTACTCGTGACTTTGTATTTCTGCAGCCCGTGAACCCTTTTGAACCCATTTTTAACCGAAATGTAATTTTAATTACCTATACATAACACATTTTTTTGAGGTCGGACGTGCAGGAAGTTTTTTTTAATGCGTAGGTACCTTTTCATCTCACTTTCAACTCGACTAGATCTTATCGCTGGTTTTTCACTTTTTGCGTGCAGTTATCCCTTAATAAAATATTTAAGCATTCAGCCTGAAAAACTGCTTAATGGATTGATTTCAAACTGTGTACCATAAGTAATTGTGGTAAAGGGATCAACTAGTAAAATTGTGGTACCAATTCAACACGGCCAAACAAAATGACGGCCAAATAAAATGTTTGTAATCGTGAAAAAAAAACACCCTCTCAGTTTTTACGTATCTACACGTTTTAATGTCCCTAGATGTCAAAAAATATGTTTAATTAATTCTGTCGGTCCGTCTGTTGGTCTGCCTGTCTGTCAGTTCGGGGTTAGCTTAAAAACTACTTTCCAGATCGACTTTAAATTTTGAGTAACAATTAAGAGTCATATGGAGATGATCTGACAACATTTTGGAAAGAATACATTACGCCGAAACAAAGTGGCTGCCTAGAGAAATGTTAAAAAAAGTTATTATCAAAAAACTACTTATCCAATTTATTTTAAATTTTGCACAAACATCAAGTTGTAGGTGAATAAAATAAATAGTGTGTGTCAAAAGTCTAATACTCCCCTTTTCTCCAATATTCTACCCTAAGTCCGTCCATGTCTCATAGGGGCGCAAACATGAAAGATATTCTGTATAGAAACAATCGTTTAACTAAATCATATACTACATTGCTACATAATATTCCTACATAATGTAGGAATCATTTGGTAAAATTTTAGTACGAATCCAAGATGGCGAGACGAAATGGCAACATTATAAAATATTTAAAATTTCAGC
Organism: Kuschelorhynchus macadamiae; assembly: GCA_030620095.1. Lineage (NCBI taxonomy): Eukaryota > Metazoa > Arthropoda > Insecta > Coleoptera > Curculionidae > Kuschelorhynchus > Kuschelorhynchus macadamiae. The sequence goes on along the minus strand of JAUTXW010000779.1, from coordinate 674,812 downwards.
CTAAAAAAACTACTTAATGGATTGATTTCAAATTGTGTGTTATAATTAATTGTGGTGTAGAGATCAACTAGTAAAACTGTTACTAATTCAAGATGGCGGCCAAATAAAATGTTTGTAATCGTGAAAAAATCTCTCACGTTTTAAAGTCTCTAGATGCCAAAAAATTAGTTTTATTAACTCCGTGGGTATGTCGGTTTGTCCGTCAGTTCGCGGCATTGCTTAAAAATTACTTACCAGATTGACTCCAAATTTTAGTTAAAGATTAAGGGTAATATGGGGATGGCCTGGTAATATTTTGGTAAAAATACAATATGGGGAACAATGTCAAAAAAATTATCCAATTTACTTCAAATTTTGCACAAAAATCAGTATTACATAGGAACGAACTGGTATCACTTTAATATGAATCCAAGATAGCAAAGCAAAACAGCGGCCTAATAAAATATTTAAAATAACAGCCTGAAAATAATTAATTTCATTTGTTGTGCAAGAATTAAGCAGGATATAGAGATCAACTGGTAAAGTTATAATACGAATTTTAAAAAGGCGAAACAAAATGGCGGCCAAACAAAATTTTTAATAAACCAACGTAAAAAAATCTTGTTCAACTGACTTTAAATTTTGCAGAAAAATTAAATGGTATAAACTGGTACGAATTCAACATGACGTAACAAAATGGCGGTGTGTCAATGTAAAAACCACTTACTGAATTTATTTTAATTATACTCAAAAGACAAGTGTATCATAAGTGGAAAGAGACTGGTAAAATATTGGTAGGAATCCAATATGACGGAACAAAATGGCGCCCAATAAAAATATTTGACAAGACAGTATATAAAGGTATTTTATCAGTTTATTTTTAAACTGTGAAATTTTTTTTTTGAAATATTTATAATCAACAACAAAAACTGATAAAATATTTTATTCAAAATTTGGCTTATACGGGCATAACGTAAAATTATAAATTTACTAATATGGACGGTACCTAACAGCGATGTCAGATTTGATGTCTAGTCAGGAGCGCCGCGCCATAAGGTTAGAATATTTGGCAGGATCAACAATGGTTATGATACTGGTGGGTTTGAATATGTACAAGTTCTAACGAATTGCTTATCAGTGGTACGATAGCTCAATTGGTTAGAGCGATGGACTAGCGATCCAGGGGTGCGGGTTCGATCCACGCTCGTACCATAACTTTTGCTCCTGATTATAAATACTTCTAAAGACAGTATACAGGGTGTTTCTTAATTGAGTGTCAATATTTAAGGAGGTGATTTTTGGGTTCATTTTAAGAAGAAAACTTCATATAAACATATGTCTTAAACGGTGTAAATTTTGAGATACAGGGTGTTAAACTTTCAATAATTTCATAAAATTTTTCGATATCTCGAATACCACTCTAGATATTGTAATGAATTTTGTTATAGAGGTACTATGCATCTAGTGGAATTTTTTGATGTAGAACATTTTTTTAAGTTCTACCAGTGGCGTCCGTACGGAATCCGACCTGCATATTTTCCCAGACATTGATGGTACGTCACTGATTTTTTTTAAATAAATTAAATAATTATTTTTGGAATTCCCATTCATTTTTGAGCAAGTTTGATTCCTTGGTAATTTTGTGTTGGACGCACGGTTTTCGTTTTAAAAAATAAAAAACTTTTCTCTGCATGGTCCAAACAATCCTGGTCATAAGACGGATATCACCATGCATGCAGAGGAATATTATTGTATTAAACGCGAGAAATCAAATCTTGTCGAAAATAAATACTAAAAGTTTTCAAAAACAAACAAATGAATCAATAAAAATGCTTTATTTTAGAAAAATCAGTGGCGTGAAAGTAATTACAATGTCCATTCTTATTAAAATCAGAAATCGCTTTATCTTAGTGAGAGTAGTAGCCTTCAGCCACCAATCTAGGACTACCATGTCAATGTTTTTCAGAAGTCTGTTCCTTCATAAATACTTTTCATAAATTTTATTAAAATAATATGACATTCTTCAACAATAACAAGTTATTTACAAAACTATACTAATACAACTAGGTACATAATTAATAATTTCAACTCATGTTGTCGCGAACTCTTTGAAGGATACCCTCGATGTTTGTGATAATATCGCAAGAATCTCTTATACGATCCTTCAGCTCCTCTACAGTGTTTACTGTGGTGCGGTAAACTAAAGATTTAAGATGTCCCCATAGAAAAAAATCCAAACTATTTAGGTCTGGGGACCTAGGGGGCCATGGTTGGGGTCCGCCACGACCTACCCATCTGTTGTTAAATGTGCGGTTCAAATATTCTCTGGCTTCAATACTAAAGTGAGCGGGCGCGCCTTCGTGCATGAACCACATTCTATTTCTAACCAGAATTGGTATTCCTTCTAACAATATCGGCGAATCGTTCTCAAGAAACCGGCGATAATTATGGCCATTTATGCCAGCTCAAACATTTGCAGAGAATTGCTCTTGATGATGATGTTCTACAATGGCATGGGGGTTCTCGTTGGCCCAGATATGATTATTGTGGAAGTTTCTGATAGCGTTCCTGGAGAAGTTCGCTTCATATGTGAACATTATTTCTCGATCAAATAAGGGATTACGCGCAATTTTTTCCAAAAACCATTCACAAAAATTAACTCGGAAAAGAAGATCTCGGGGAAGTAAGGCTTGCACTCGTTGAATGTGATACGGGTATAAAAAAAATCATGTAGAATTCTCTAAACTAGGATGTGCGAAATATTTAGGTTAATTCCAATTTTCCTAGTACTCAGTTCAGGATTTTCATATATGGAATTTAATACTGCCTCTTCAATTTCTGCAGTTCTTACAGTCCGATGGGCCCCTTTTAATTGATTATTTGGCTTGAATGTACCTGTTTCAGTCAACCTTCTATGCACATTTGAAAATATTCGCCTATTTGGTACAACTCTACCAGGAAAGCGCTCTTGATATAATCGCCTAGCTTCCGGTGAACTGCCATCAGCCAAACCATACATGTATTGCATGTCTGCCAACTCTTCATTGGTAAACTCAACCACTTCTTTTCTCAGATCAGATATTTAGAACACAAAATTAATTAAACCCGACTGAATCTGAAAGCTGAACTGTCAAATTAAGTTACAAGAGAAGTATTAATTCTGACAGCCAAAGCCTACTACAATAACAATTATTATTAGTAATCTTTCTTTATTGATGAACTAATAGTATTTTATAGTTTCGTGTTAAAAAAGTATAAGCTCAAATAATAATTTTGAAATCTTTGGGTATTAGTTATTCATAAGCAAATTTGATTTTTCCAATTTCAGTCAAAAAAAAATTTCCTTGCATGCCATGGCGATTGGTGTTGTCATATTAGCGATATTGTTAAAACTCTGCTGAGAAACGGTTTTTATTTTTTAAAACGAAAACCGTGCGTTCAACTCAAAATTACCAAGAGATCAAACTTGCTCAAAAATGAATGGGAATTTCAAAAATAATTTTTATTTAAAAAAAAATCAGTGGCGTACCATCAATGTCTGGGAAAATATGCAGGTCGGATTCCGTACGGACGCCACTGGTGGAAATAAAAAAAAATGTTCTACATCAAAAAATTCCACTAGATGCATAGTACTTCTATACCAAATTTCATTACAATATCTAGAGTGCTATTTGAGATATTATCGAAAAATTATAAAATTGTTAAAAGTTTAACACCCTGTATCTCAAAATTTACACCGTTTAGGACATATGTTTATATGAAGTTTTCTTCTTAAAATGGACCCAAAAATCACCTCCTTAAATATTTACACTCAATTAAGAAACACCCTGTATATAACACATATATACTGTGACTATATACTGAACAAAATTGTGTCACAATTCACTATTCCTAACACATGGAAAAAAAATCATAACGAGGGAAGTTCCGGGTAAAAGAAATTTACCAATTTTTTTTATTTGTTTTAATTATTTTCAAAGCCTATCTTCAAACGGAAAGATTGAATGCTAAATTTAGGCTGAGTTTTTTGAACCAACGGACTTTAGTAAGTAAACATATATTCAATTTAAATTTTACATTTATCGATCCATATTCATATGCTTGGAGTCTACGATATCATTATAGCGCACTTATATAGTGTGTTAGTTTAGGTTACTTTGTGAAAAAGCTGAAGAATAGCCGTAATTTCAGGTATGCTTGCTAGACTTAGTAAACGTATTATTTACTTAACTATTAAGTATTTTATAATTATCGCATAGTTTCCGAAAAATGTATAAACAAATCAAGAATTTTCTATCGATATATCAAAATTAATTTTGATGTTATGCCTGTCGTTTTTAACTAATCAGGCGCTTTCTTTTTGACATTGTTACTATGGCAACAATTAAATTTTCTGGAAATTTTACGTACCCATAAGCACCTACCAGTATAATTAAGTGAAGATTTCCTTGCTTTGACAACCATCATATTATCAGACAATATGAACTGTACTCGGACACGTAATTAACTTAAATTATTATAGTTTTGGATCAACATTTGAAAATTTCTTCAACTAATTCTAAATACTTTAAGAGTTCAACCTGTACATTTTCTTTCCTTTTAGGTGAATAAAGCACAACATTGTTGAGCTTTTTCGCAATATGTCTGAGTCAGTGGCGCCTCGTGAGTATATTGGAGGGTGAGGCTACATAAGGTTAATTTTGTTTAAATGTGAATAAATTTCCACGTCACCCATGAGGTATTATTCTGCGACGCGTTAACCTTTTTTTTTAATGGAGGTCATCGCCAATAGCCCTACTAAACCATTAAAAACTAAAAAAATAAACTCTAAAAAAAGTAAATAAAAAGTAAACAAAACAAGTAAAATATGTACACCTATCACTAAAATATAGCGGTGATTGCGATAATAAAAACATAATTTAGTTTATTAAAACTTAAAATAAATAGTTGTAAGAAATAAGATAAAAAAACTACTTTTTGTACATTAAATCTATACGTCTGTTTTTTAAGGTTGCAAATTTATCTATAATTTGGTCGTAAAAGTTTTGGTCTTCACTAAGTTCTGACAGTAATTCCTGCTCTATTGACATCATTGCTAAACCCGAAAGCCGTTCTTGTGTCATTGTGTTTCTTAGGTAGGTTTTGATCCGTTTATGACATGAAAAATTTCGTTCGGCCGATACACTTGTTGCGGGAATAGTTAAAACTAAATTAAAAAGCTTATATGCTTCCGTAAAAATTGCTTTAAAATCTTTAAATAACAAAGCTAGACTTTTTTCGACATCTAAATTTGAAAATTGTTCATCCCTATACAATACAGAAAGCTCATTCTTTAATCTATCTCTGTCAAAATGTTTGGATAATTTTTAAATAAATTATTTAATAAGTCGTCTGGAAAGCATTTAACATATTCCGAATATTTTGTGCAATCGACTAAAGCAAAGAAATTTAAATTATTTAAATTTTCAAACCGCGTCCCTGATTGAAAAATTATACAATCTATTATTTCGAAATATAATATTTTATATTTAGTAAAAATATCAAAGTCGCTAGAACATTGCCCTCGACGTGTGTTAGTTGGCAGAATAGTGGCTTTTTTAGGAATATTGAAAAGTTCTTTGAAATGGTCCTCGTTTCTAAATTCAATAATTCGTTGCTTGGCAAGGTTTATTTGCGAAATGCAGTAATTTATATCTAAATGCTTTAACTGTAATATTTGAAACGGTACATCAGTGCAACTAAAAATTTGTTTATAAATATGCGTTAAAAGGCAAAATTCGAAATCATTAAAATGCTTTAGAAATCCTTTTGCACCATTAATAGATTCTGTTCCAGAACTTAAGTCATTAATAATAGTTTCAAATACTATAATTAAATTGTCCCATTCATTAGCCACTAAGTTTAAAATTTTAGACCGTGTATACCATCGCGTTTCTACAGCTCGCGGAATTCTTTTACCTACTATCTGATTAAGCACAAAAGACCGTTTTGGTGATTGGTGGAAATAATTTGGTATTCCTAATAAAGTTTTGTTCCCTGTTGTAAAACTAGATTTAATCTGTGGGCGCAACAATGAGTAAACATAGCTAAAGGAGCAATAGATCTAACTTTTGTTTGAAGCCCATTTATTTCACCTGCCATAACACTAGCCCCATCGTAACACTGCGCGACCAATTTATTTTTAAAGTCATAAGGCTCTAAGCTGTTTTGTATTAAATAAAAAAGGCTCTCTGCTGTTCTATTATCGCTAACGTCAAAAAATCCTAAAAATCTTTCTTTTAAAGATCCGTTGGTCACATACCTACTGTTATCGAACACTGTGATTTTTCTGTTATATCAGTACTATCATCCGCAATTACGCCAAAAAAACAACAATCGGTGTCATTCATTTTTTTTTTATATATTCTTGAATATAGTCATGTATGCAACCAATTAGTTCATTTTGTATAGTCTTAGATTGTCCCGTAAAAATATTACTAAATTTAGCACAATGTTCAGTAAGTTCGGCATTTCTTTTTATTAAGCATGCAAATATTTCCTTAAAATTGCCACGGTTAAAAGAATCTGTTGTTTCATTATTACCTCGAAATGCCAAGTCCTGTTTACCCAAAGTAATAGTAACATCAATTAAATAATTTAATAATAAACGGTTTTTTCGAACATTTTCATTATAAACAATTTTATTAAGACTTGCATTTTCTTGTAGTGCATCCGCAATAGTCGCCCTATTTTGCTCCAGTCTTGTAAGTGCTACCGAATTTTTAATATGCTCTCTTGAACTTTCATGCGATTTTACTGCTCGTGAAAAATTTTTTAAATCCGAATATCCGCCCCCTGAACTCCAATTATTTTTGACGCAACCTAATAAAATACAAGGCCAACAATATAAGCTTTCTTTATAAATACTTCCGCATAGCCACCTATAAGTTTCGTACCAAGATATTTGAAAAGTTCTTGAATATTTTTTACCTTGCCTCTTATCGTTAAATATTGCTAAAATTTTCGGCGTCGGACGGCTACCTAATATCTGTTTCTTTTCAGTTTCGCTTCTTCTTAAAAAAGGCGTTTCGATTAATGAAGCAATAATGTCGTGAATAAGATTCATTTCAAAAGCAAAAAGCAAATACAAAAAATGGAACGGTCCGACTTACCAAATCAAAACAAAACAAAAACTTACTCACGCGTATTTATTCACCTTAAAAGACAGAACGCCCTCAATCAGCGATTATCGCAATCTATTTCCTATTTCTTTCTCAGCCGCACACACCACGTAAAAAGAAGCCGTTGGAATATTTCGCTAGTCATGTGATTTAAATAACCAATAAAAGCATATCCAAGCTACAGATTTATCGCCTCAAGAATGCAATAGAAAACGCGTGCATCGGCAATCGCCATCCCGCTCTGTCGTAATCAGGTGACTCGCCGGCATCGGCACCGGCCGTTGATAAATAGGTCAGGAGTCGAAACTTTCCAAGCTAAAATTATTTCGCCTCATTCCAGAGCACTTTCTTTAGGAATGGGTTTGCACGGATTGCACGGTCGGTTTTTTGATGTGGTCAGAATTTATTTTCTAAAATATTTATTATGGGATTATATTTTGTTTTTTTTTTAATGTTATTATGTTGTAAAACTGTTAAAAAGTATATTTCTAATTGGTAATAGATAAAAAGTTATATAAAAAAATTCTCTTTTCCTTTATTTTGGGGGTGAGGCGCGGCCTCAGAGGCCTACCCTGACGAGCCACTGGTCTGAGTTCATAAAATAAAAATAGTACTGCGACACCAGTTTAATCTTTTCAACTGGATTGTGGTCAAAACATGGCACAATGTCACGAATAATATTGTTTATCTCTTTTCTTTCTCAGGATCCAATCCAGTCTCTTCCACTAGATATGTTAAATACCTTATATTTTTATGACAGCCTTTAATGTGCTGAGATTTTTTGCAAAAGGAACATAGACTATACGATATCCTTTTCATCTTATTATCAGTTTTTGATACGTCATATTAGTAAGCTAACGAGATTTAAATAGAAAAATGTTTTTTTTGCTGTTTGATCGCATAAAGAATAGTTTTTTGTTCAGATAAGATGAACTATAATTTTGAGCCCAAATATTAGTATGGTGGATACGACAGTTTTTTTGTTCACATTGCTTAAATATCTCCATAACTATAATATAAAAAATTTTACTCAGTTTATATTTACCATTTTTAATGGCCCTTAAAACTAACGTCAGAAAAATTTTATTTTTTTGAAATTGTTAGTGATATCCACTTTTTTGAACATCCTGATCTAAAGTTTATTACTATCAAAAATATTTTTTTTCAACCACCAACTTTTATCAAGAAATCAATAATAAAAAAAGTAAATAAATGCATTAAAATGCAAGATGTTTAAAAATAAAGCACACTGTATAATATTTTACACTATATTTGAAACTTAATTTTTTTCTATAAAAATTTAAATTTTTTGTTGAAGGTTGAAAATGGTGCTGCACTTTGTAAATTTTCATTCGGACACGTGGTTGATAAAAATAAAACAAAGTTTAAAAGTTTGATATAATTTATTTATAAACGGTTTGATATAATAACAAACAACTATTATTATCGATAAAACAAAAGTAACAGCATGTTAATTTAATATTTCATTATTTATATAATAATTAAACTCGTCTATTACATACTTAATGATTCATTGACAATTTTCAAAATCGGAAATTGAGAGGAAATTTTATATAGCTTTATATATATATATATATATATATATATATATATATAAAACTTTAGGTTAGCAAGAAGCTGATTTAATATAATTGTATCAATAATTATCTGTGACAAAAGACCAGGCACGTCTAGGGGGGATCCGGTCCCCCCCTCCCGCGCGAGACCCTAAAAATATTTAGGAGTTTTTACAAAATTTAACCTACGAAAGTAGAATTCCAATAACTGCTCTGCTTACTACAGCTATTTTTTAACTCGAACCTCAGGAAAATTAGGGAGCAGGCTATTTTTTGAAATTCTAACTCTTTGACGGGTTTTTTAACAAGCCCAAGTTTACACTGTTAGACATTCTGCTATTGCAAAGAAGTTTCGTAAATATGTAAATGTAAAAAATTAAGAAAGGCGCTACCCTAAACAAAGACGCACCTAATGATTTTTTCGTAAGTACGACAGTTTCTAACATAAATCGATAGGAAAATAAATTTCATTTTTCTTCCACAAAATTCTCCTCTCATAAGCAAAATTGCGAATGCGTACCGAGACCAAATTTATGATAATTCCAACAAGAATTATTATTATTAAACTTACAATATATGGTAGCTGCTGAAAATTTCTCTTCGTGCTCCATTTTCACACAATTTTGAAGTTCTTATCTTTACGTATACAAAACACGATTAAAGGAATAAGAAAATTATGGAATTTACCTTTGGGGATTGAAAAAAATTAGCTCCGAAAAATATTCGATTTTAACAGTGAGGAATATTTAGAATTCTCAAAAAAAGAAAAACTTTTAAGCAAACGCTTATTAAAAGTAGTTTTAGAATTTCGAGAAAGTACTAAAAAGAGATAAATACATTTATGATTAAAGAAATCCAGATTTTTAATGTAACAATATGGTTCCAGACCCTCTATGGAAGATAACACCACATTAACCTCGATATTAACAAAGTGACTAAGCACTTATTTATTAAAATACTATTAAATATATAAAACCTGAAAATATAAGCAAAAGTCGCCAACGTCCTATTTGCTCAAGATATACCTATAATTTTTTACATTTTCATAATTGCTCTACCTGCAATGTTTTAATAGATATTGGTAAATAACTAGTTTTTTGCAACTTTTTTTCATATTTTGTTGCACTTGTAGGAGGACTAGCAGCAAGTGAAAAAAAAAGCATTCTTTTTAATAATTTTTTTGTCATTGAATTGGTTTTGACAGGGTTGGATCCCCCTAGAACTAAAATCCTGGCTAAGTGCCTGCAAAAAGAAAAAGCATTTCCATGACAAAATACAACCAATAACAGTTACATGGACCCACTTTGTGTTTTGATGTCTATGCCAAGAGTATAATGCTTATTTATTACCTTTCTTTATCAGCTTATCACCGACTTCAAAGAAAATATGTAATAAAATATAGTTTATCACTTTTTAATGCAACCTATTTTTTGAAATCGGGTTTGTTTTTCAAAACATTTTGATTTCACCATTTTTCCAACACATTTTGGTTCTATTTACCCAAAGTTAGGTAAAAATTTGGGTCCACTACTTTCAAAAGTTTGCCAGGCTCGCGGCAAGTAATATTATATAAAAATGCACCACCTTTACATGTATTGGATCTATTCATATTTACAGAAAATCAGCAATAAACATGGCCCAATATTAATATGAATACAAAATTGAACTTCGTGTCTCTAAAAACCACAAAAACCATATTATGAAAAACAATATCTTTACAGTATTTATCCCTCCATTTACCCCATTTTTTCCCCACCATCCACCTTCCCCGCTATACATTTCACTTATTGACAATATAAATATTTTGTGCCAAAATGTTTAATATTTTTAACACTCATTATAATATATTATATTATTATTTATATTACCGAAATCACCTGATAAAAACAGATTCTCCCTAGTTGGGATAATGTACCACAGGATGGTATTTATTTACTTTTTTGATTACTTATTTTTAAAAACCAAATTTTTAGGCAATAAATTAAAACATTTCAAATTCATTAAAGAAAATCTATGGTAAATGAAAAATTGAAAAGTAACGCTATTGTGCTATTTTCATTTTTTGTATATGCTTGCTATATGAGAACTCCGACACTACCCTAAATATTCCTTGAAATTTTCATCCAAAATGTAAACCATCCTGGAGTAATTAATGACAACATAAAATAGTGGGTCCTAAAGCTTACTCAATTAAAATTTAGTACCTATGCTTTACCAAATAGTATATTTATGTTGTTTATTGACCCCTCAAAAAAGGTGGTTTAATAAATTTTAAAGGAATATTTGAGACTTTTCACAAATATATAAATTAGCAAAACGTTGTACTCCGTTTATCATCAGTGTCTTCGACTTTATAGATAAGTCGAAGTTATAAAAAATTAATTTAAGTCCAACGGAAATGTGCAATACAAAAACAATACTTCATTTGCAAATATAAGAACGCTATTGGACGGTGATTTTACCCCTCAACTACAGCACTGGTATGACATAACCTTACTTACCTTCGAAAACAAACTTCTGGGTTTAAATCGTTTCTTTTTCTGCAAATAAAGCAAGTTCGCACCATTTTCTTAAAGTTTTTTTAAACAGACTCTTGATAATAGCAACACAAAACACTTGGATTTCTGAAAAACACTTATTTCACCAACAACAAAGAACAATTACAACGCCCCGCATCAAATAGGTCGAAATCATGAATGACTACGACCGTCTACGGCGTCTTCCGAATGATCCCGAAAGAAATCTGTAGTAGTACTCGAAAAAGGTAGAATTCCGACGTTGCCGATTATTATGGGCTTTATTTCTTGAAATAAGGAATAATAATTACAGAAGATTTAAATTACATTTAAAACAGATTCGGTTTGAGTTATTTATAATAAGCTATTTAATTATCAGTTTTAAAATATTCTATATGGAAATTTATACTGGGAATTTCTGGAATTCCTTGTTTATTTAGGTAATAGTATAAAGGATGATATCCGTTATAATCTGGCCACAGTAACGGTTTGGCAAACCAGGGTTAATGTTGGATTCCTCCAGAATGTAAACAACTGGGTCTATGCTATTTCCATGTCGTTGTAAACAGCCTTATTTTAAGAAACTCTTTATTTTAATGAGTCTAAGGAACATTCTCTTAAATATAGATTCTGATGGATTGTCGCTGCAGTGTTTTAAAGAAAACATGGGCTACTTTTTATTTTAAGGCTTTGTTCTTTTGTATTGTAGTAATTTAGCTTTGAAAGAAAATAACCATGTACTTTATTTAAGACGTCGACCACTTAATTTTAAGACACGCCCCTTAGATATAGTATGTGCTGTCGTAATGTAAAAAATCTTTTTTTTTTATTAATGTCTCCAATACTTTCAAATAAGTAATATGACACCAATTTGTGCACATCAATACCTTTTATTAAGGCATCCATACACCTAAAACAAAGTAATAAGATTTTCGATAAAAATATCTTTAATCTTACATAAAATATACAAATGTCTCAATGCATAAAGCTGGATCCTTAAATCAAGACATACATTGCTTTATCTAAAAAAATTATAAGTTTTGTCTAAACGTTTAATGATCTTGTTTTTAATGCATAGTTGCTTATTTTAATAAACTGGCATGTTCACTGTAAAGGAAGGATATTTATTTAACAGGTTTTTAATAAAATAGTTCAATACACCACATTTTTTAAAATATTTTATTTATTTAATTTCTCAACACTGATTTACAATAAAATGTTAAAATTATTTTTTGAAAACTGTCCAAATGTTTGGTAGTTTCTCTTAAGATTTTACAGTTATGGTAAATCCAAAAAGAGGGAAGGGTACATTGTATATGTTAAATCTTAGAGGAAGAATAAAAATAGAGTTCATTATTTATATATTTAACCACTGCCAAGATTACCTCACAGTATAAAGTCGATCGTACGACGATGCCAAGCCTAGCCAGGAACACCAATGTTTATACCAATTTATATTACGGTGAATACGTTTAAACATGATGCATTAAAATTTTCATACAAAGAATAGTTATGTATTTCCAGTATTAGTTTCTAAGCAGTATAGAGAAATTACTTTTATTGCAAAATAGTAAAATACAAACTAAAAGACCCAAAGTCTCAGATCAGATTTCACCAATAACAAGAGTTTTAGTTAGCTATGGCAAACCCAATCGACAACTCCACGTATTAGACCATCCCACTTTCATTGCCAAGGGATCCTTATAGTAAAAAAGTATAAGTCTACAGTAAAGATTGATACAGAGTCACGTGATCGATGTGGCTTAAAAACCAATAGCGGGTCGTGGAACTACAAGAAATTTTAACGTTAAAGAAATTAATTTGCTAAAAAATATTTTATTAGATACCAAACTTTTCTTAGCGTCACTACTGCACGTGTTTTAATGTATGATTGTGTATTTGTTCATATGGCTCAAATCTAATTATATGTTGCTTTACTTCAAGAAGCAGCGTTTTAAAGGTGTGGTGACATTAGAAGAACATTATTTTTTTAAATATTTAATAAAGAAGTTTTATTTACTTTATCCTGGACATTGCGAAACTAGGAGCTAACTATGGTGTGACAATGTGAGTTTGTAAAAAAATGGCCGTTTAAGTTTGGAATTTTCTTTTAATGACTAAGTAAACAGCAAGATTTCCTTTTCCAGGAGACATATCTAATGGAAGATACCTTATTCACTTATGTTGGGTCACGTGACGTATTGACCAATCCGGTTCAGTATAATAGAACGTTTATTTCGTCGGGGGTCATGTGAGAATCTTCAGAAGCAAAATGATCCAAAAAAGACTCTGAGGTGATTTTTTTGCCGATTACAATAGTTCTTTCTATCAGAGAATCAAAATAATTATAGAATATACCTATACTATATTAAAATAGTCGAAGGGCATCTCACGCTCAAAAAAACGTACTGCGATTTCGAAAATCACTAGATTTTGGATGAAATCTGGGGAAATAATAAAATTTCGGATGATTTCGCGCCTTTTTTTTCATTTTCACTCGAGTTGGGCCAATTTTTTAGTGTTGTCAGGCAAAGGAATTTAAATGGTGATTCTTTGGGCATTATGTTCTAAACTGGTTAGAATTCAAGATTTAGGATATTGAAAATTAAAAAAAAATCTTTTATTTTTTAAATTTTAGCTCTTAACATGGAAAAACAATATGACAATTGGCTATTCTATTCGTATCCAAAAGCGCTCTCTTTTTTACATTCCTCGCAAGAGGAAACTATTCTAGTTACAAAAAAATGTTTTCTCAGTTGCGTCGGTTAGTCTGTATGTCTGTCCACAACAAAGCTCAAGAACTGCTGGTTCTATTTGCTTCAAGTTTTGCTTAAAAATTAAAGGTCATATGATGATGACGTGGTAACATTTTGGTATAAATTCAATATAGCTGAACAAAATGGCGGTTTATTGAAATGTTAAAACTATATATTACTAAGAAACTGCGTATCAATTTTATCCAAATTTTGCAGAATAATTAGGTTTGACATGACCATCAACTGCTAGGTTTTACTACACTAACTACTACATCAATTATGTTTAAATTTTGCTCAAAAATCAAATATTATATAGGGATGAACTGGTAAAAATGTTGAGACCAATTCAAAATAGGGGAACAAAATGGTGGTCTAATTAAATGTTAATTTAATTAGATTAAATAAATTTTAAATATTTATTACTAAAAATGTATGAATTCCTCACTTAATATCGATTTTTAATCAAATCAGTATAAAGATTAAAATTCGCTCGCATTCTAGTCATTCCTACTCTCATTTTTTAAATATTTACTAAAAATGTATGATATGTATTTTCAAATACCTCCAGATTCCTACTTTCTTTCAGCCAAATCTACACAAATGTTAAAATTCCGCCGCCATGTTGAGATTACAATCTTGAATTTTTAATTCTCAAATATTGACTAAAATTTCATAATTTTTATTCTTAAATACTTCTAGATACTGATATTTCAGGCGAATTTATACAAATGACAAAATTCGTTCGCTATATTGGCGCCACCATTTTGATTTTTGTTGTGCATTCTTAAATAATCCCCATAAATGTTAAAATCATCTTCATTCATCATAAATGCTGACACTTTTATATTTTTTATATTCGAAAGCATATGCATGTCAAATTTGCAAATAATCGGTAAAGGAAGTGCTGAAAAATCCATTACAAGATTTGAACCAGACATAGAAACATACAATCAGACGAATAGGAAGCTAATAAAAGCACGTTAAAAGCATTGATTTTAGTTTAAAACTCTAACACCCGTATTCACTAAAGAGGTTTAACTTTAGACAAGGTCTAACTTGACAGTTACAGGTTTAAGATGACATTTTCAACAACTGAACAAATAATTTTTCTAAATGTCACAATTACAAAATGATAGTGACATAAGGCAAACATAACTAAAAACTAAAGTTTAATAATACATAAATAATTTCCTTTTAAGCTTGCCTAACTTAATGGTTTGAATTTAGATAGTGAAGTAGAAAACGATTATTTCTTTGAAGTTTGTAAAAATACCTATTTGCCTCATTAAGGAATAGGTAAGAATCATTTTTTTTGTCAACGATAAGGAAGCATGGCCCATTTCTTCATTTTCGTACATACAATATAAATATTTTAACAGGTCGTCATTTTGTTTCGCCATATTGAATTCATACCAATATTTTACCAGTTTTTTTTATATCAGACATAATTTTTGTGGAAAATTAAATAAAATTAGTCAATCGAGCAAGTGGATTTTTTAGCTATACCGGAACATGAGGATCTGTAAAAACCCGGAACGATAATTTTTTCACGATTAATATTTCCTTACGCGGGAAGTGAAAACTCACGCCGTCACTGGCATTCGTCAACAAATGGCCACGGCTTGGACATGGGCCATCCCCACTTCTTGTTTTATTGTAAACATTGGTCGATAGAATGTGAAAAATAGGGGCACCTTGTTGACACATACCCCTAACGTGATTTATGAATGAATTGTGATCTCTACTTTGATTCTTATTCTAAGTGTTAAATCAAACAATTATGATTACAAACACGCGTATAATAATCTAAAAAAAATAAACATTTATAAAAAACATATTTTACGAGTTGACTTTAAACAAAAAATCACACACATAATAACAGTATTTAAGTTGAAGTATTACTCAAATGAAGGCATAACCCAAGTAACAAAAAATTTGGGTGGACATCATTTAATGAGATATATATCTTAAAAACTATTCATACTAAAAAATTGTCTGATATCAAGGGCAAATAGAACAATGATAATATTTATTACGCTGGGTGTGTCAAAACTATGACAGTAGCGGTTGCCTTTTTTTTTAAATAGAACACTTGGTAAATTTACTCGATATTTCAATTCCTCCCGAAATTTTACAAATAACTTCAATTCAAAAAGTCACAATGTATTCCTAAATTCAACTGTTAAATTATTGAGGTTTTAAATTTTGAATCACAGAGTCCGGCATTTCCCACAGTTTTAATTTTTTCGTCACAAAAATTACAAAACGTACTGGAAGGTATGCAGGAACTTGTAGACTGGCGGGGGCACTTTTTTTATAAAAATATAGAAAACTAGGTCACGGTAGAATTGAAAAGTGTTTGAATCGCTATTGGCTGGCCATAGCGTACAGTTGCCTGAGTTTTTCGCCTAGACGTTGACTGAGAAATATGCCTAGATGAATACGTTTTATGTCGTTTGCCGTGCTGATGCCAGCATTCTACGTGCATTTTGTGGCAAGAGTGGTGATAATCCGCATTGTTTGTTCTTGTTTTAAAGACTTAATTCCTTAAAAGGTGGAAATATTACTATTTGCGTACTTCCTGCAAGTCGTTTAAGTTTTAAATAAAAATGTGAAGTATTCACTTGGGGAATTTGTTTTATTTGATTAAAAACAATCATACTCTTAAACTTATGACGCAATATTTTAAAAAGAAAACCCTGCATGATTTATTGAAACAACAGGGAAATTTAAACTAAAACATTAAAAAAATTTAAATCAAACAGTGGAAAAAACAGCCACCTGAAATAAGGTACCGTAAAACGTGGTGTATAGGGACAGTCCGCCAACTTTATGAAGATGTTGCGGCTTTACTTTTTATTTTAATATTAGTTTCTGTGGGGTAAAAGTCCGAACATGGTGTGTACTTTTCATACCCAAATAACGGCATTTTAAAAAAAATGTTAAATGATAGTTTTTTAAAAAAAAACTGCGTTGTCCCTTTTCGCCTGGAAATATGGTGATTAGGGACGGTCATGTTATTATGTAAAGGGACAACATTTAGAAAAAAATATATCGTGTGATACCGTTAAAATTCAATATAACATATTTTTTTAAACTTAATGATCTTGCAAAAATCTTTATTTTGCTAAACTCTTATAAAAATAGAACAGGAAAACTAAAAAACACTTTTTTAAAGATTTATAAACACAAAAAGTAATCTCTAAAAGGAACGTTCTCATAATACTGGAACTGGTTAATCCTAAATTAATTGAAAGTCGTTGGTATCCACATTCTGGAATGTGTATAATCCACGTCTTTCTTTAAATAATTGTAATTTTTTGATGATCTGTTTCTTATTAAACTCTGCATCATCCGGTGTATTGGGATAATAGTAAACAGGGCCAATTTTGCCTTTATCACTTTCTTTTTTTCGTAAAAAAGAGCCAACAAAATTTTCATCTAAAATAGAAATAATTTTTTGTACATAGGTAAACTCTGTTTTTTATGCAGGCAGTCTTTCTTTCTACTGGGAACTTAACTAAAACCCAGTCACCTATGCTAAAATCACAATTTGCCTTAAAGCTATCAGTCTCATTAAGTGGTAAATTAGCATTGCAGTCTTTGATTTCGGAAGTGGTTGGAGATTCACTGGATTTTTTTCGCATCCAATTAGCTAGAGGAAGATCTTCACGATTATCGTCGCTTAATTCATTAAACATTAATCTCATTGGCGCTTTGCTCGGGAGAATCATAAAAATCTTCTTGTGCTAAAACATTGTCTTTATCTGCATAATTATTAAGCATTTCATCCTCATGTAAGCTGAGATCGCTTTCGCTAGAGCTATCACACTGAACACTTTTGCCAGGTTCAACTGATAATTTTTTATGTGTATTTTTTTCCTTGGTTTCTCTAAATATTTCATCTCTTTCAATAAATCGATCATTGTAGTATTCAATGCTTCTCTTTCATCTTCATCTATTTGTTCTTTGGGCAATAACTTTAAGACTTCTTCTTTGTTTAATGGTATTATTCCTGTCTTTCGAAACCCAGAAATGATATTGGTTTCGGCATTCTCCGATATTTTTTCTAATAATGCTTTTAACAAACGGGAAAATATCGTTTTGTGGATGCTAGCTTCACTACACCCTTCTCTTTTTTTCCATTTTTCTAAAATATTACGCCATGCGATTTTTAGAGGCCGAAAAAAGGCGACATCTAGTGGCTGAGTCAAGTGAGTGGCGTTGGCCGGCAAAAATACCATATCCACGTTGTGATTTTTCAATTCCATTACTATGTCACAGGAAATGTGTGACGCCACGTTATCTCCAATCAGTATTTTCCTACCTTCTAGTTGTCTAAAATATGGTATTGCAGTTGTTTTGACCCAGTCTTCAAAACAGTCTATATCAAACCACCCTGATGGTGTCCGATTATATGTAGTGTTACGTGGTCCCCCTTCAGTCCATGCAGAATAAAAGTCTGAGCCTTATAGACCACGTAAGGTGGTAAAATTTGTCCATTTCCTGACACTACGAACATTATTGAGGTGGTTGACTTTGTAGTATTCATAATACGTTCTGGATGCTTGCAACCCCTTCTAGTTATTATTTTTTTACGTCCTGAAAACAAAAGACGACATTACCTATATGAATATTACCAAGAGAAATTATATTTTACCAATATCATCTGACAAATTTGTCTCACCGTAGTTTATAATATTGCAAGGTGGCACATCCTGTAAAGCAATCGAGAGATTGGTGAAATATTCATTTAATATGTTACGTGAAACTTGCGCCCTAGATCTATTAATGTTTTCGCACATTCTTTTCAAAAGTTGTGATCGATATCGTTTTAAAAAACTCGTTACAAATTCGGGCCCTGGAAGATTATCCTTAAAACGAACAACTTTTCTATCCAATTTGTCTAAATAATTTTTGACGATCAATCTTAGGTCATAACTATCGATTGGATAACCCCAATCAGAACATGTGTTTATGTTTCTAATCAGTAAATCCTCTTCTTCATTGTTTAAAACCGTCTGACCTCCTTGTTTCTCTACATTTCCTTTCTTGTGTCTGACCTGATACCATGAAACTTTTCTGCGTCACGATAAGTCATTTTTTGTGCTATAATGTCTTGTAGGGCCGCTTGAATTTTTTCTAGCTCATAATGGTGATACAATTTCTTTCCTTTAGGAGTACAAAAGCGAGGCATGTCTGTTTTACCGGTGTCCCTAATCACCCCGAACTACCCTAAAAGGTGCCCGATTCATTAAAAAAAATAAATAAAAATTTATGTTAGAAATTTAAGTAAGAATTACATTTTAATTCGGCACAGGACTGTCTTAGGTCTAATTATTTCCAATATGGTATTATTTTACTTACTTTTTCTATCAGTTACCACCAACACTCTCGGGTCTTTGAAAACAGCTGATTTCCAACTGACGTAATTCAACCGATGTCAAATGTCAAATTTGATTTTTGACAGGGAATTCAGTAGTGTCACAGTTAAAACACATATTTAAGAGTCAACTTGACAAGTGGTTGCGTTTCCAATGACTTTTATAAATAAACTAAAAAATATATTGTATAAAAAAAGTTTTGTCTCGATTCACCGGGAAGTCCCTATACACCTCGTTTACAGTAACAAGATTTTAGACCAAAATATCTGAATTATTTTCATTTAGGAGATAATGTTTTCTCGTTTTAGAGGTCTTATATCCATTTGGCAAAGCATTTAATGTTAGATTAAGTGAATATTTCTAGGAAATTATTTTTTCAATTTATATTTTTTTATATTCTTGATACAATTAAGTTTATTTAAATTAAACTTACAGTCCCTTTATTTGAATATATATTTTTGAGGTCCTGGAACTCCTTAGTTTAAGAATTTTTTTTTTCCGTGTAACTTTGAAAATTATTTTTTTAACGGGTGATATTTGCCACCACTTTACTCTAAAAGAAATTCCATGTCCATCCTGCATCAATATTTTATTATCGGTTAATACTGGCATTTCCCTGAAACCTATTATGACAAAATTAGATCAACTAATTTTTAACTAGCATTTATCTACTAATAAATAATTCATTTTACTAGAGCATGCGGAAAATTTAAAAAATAGTTTGTCATCAAAATAGTTTACTCTCTCTACTAAAATTACTTTTAGTAGAGAGATATTTACGAATATTCAACGAGTTCCCTTTACTGTAGTATAAAGATTGTTTCCGTGATAAATTATTAAAGCTAATATTAATTGTCTATATTATTTTAATACAACCAAAGCTTAGGAAAATTAAAAAATAAATACATTTCTTTTAATCTGCATCAATATTTCATTATCGGTTAATACTAGAATTTCCCTGAAACCTATTATGACAAAGTTAAATAATCAACTAATTTTTAACTAGCATTTATCTACTAATAAATAATTCATTTTACTAGGGAATGAGGAAAATTAAAAAAATAGTTTGTCATCAAAATCGATTAGGTGCACATAGACATGCTTTTTTACAGTATAAAATTTCTTTTAGTATAGAGATGTTTATGAATATTCAAAGATTTCCCTTTATTGTAGTATAAAGATGGCTTACGTGATAAATTACAGCTGCTTTAATTCCCTATATTATTTTAATACATCTAAAGGCTAGGGAAATTAAAAAATAAGTATATTGTTTTCATCTTTTCTTACCGAATCTCCTTCGCATAAAATTTTCTCGGTACGAAATTTTTAAAATTCGAAAAAAATTTCCGGAAATAATTCTAGGAAGATTATAAGTGAAAATTTTAAAGTCAATTGAATAAGTACCACAATTTTACTACTTTATCTCTACATCATACTTAAAGCTTGCACAAAATTTGAAATTAATCTAATAAATAGTTATTAAAGTTGATTTTTTATACATTTTATTACGCCGCCATTTTGCCTTGCTATCTTGTACTCATACCAAAATGTTACCAGTCCATTTCTATGTATGCTTGATTTTTTTTCAAAGTTTGAGATAAATTGGATAATTATTTTTACTTCCCTCGTAAAAGGGAAGTAGAAGTAATCGTAAACAAATCACCCTCCGAAATTTTTTCAGATGTTTTCTCAATTCCGTCTGTCTGTCTGTCTGTTTGCGGCATAGCTAAAAAACTACTTCTGGTCAAAAATTAAGGGTTATATGGGGATGACGTGGTAACATTTTGGTGAAAATCTAATATGGCGAAACAAAATGGCGGCCTAGTGAAATTTTAAAAAAATTATTACTAAAAAACTACTTATCCAGTTTATCTCACATTTTTTGCACAAAAATCAAGTAGTATATAGAAAGTAACTGGTAAAATTTTGGTACGAATCAAAGACGGCGGAACAAAATGACAGCTTAATAAAACATTTAAAAATTCAGCTATTAAAATATACGTAATTACGTTAATAATTAACTATGGTATAGAGAGGAACTGGTAAAATTGTAGTACGAATTCAAGATGACGGAATAAAATGGCGGCCAAATAAAATTTTTGTAAACATAAAAATATCACCAGATTTTATATATCTTTACGTTTTAGCGTCGCCAGATGCCAAAAAATATATGTTTTATCAATTCTGTCTGTCTGGCAGTTCGCGACATAGCTTTAAAACTACTTACCCCATTGTTTTTGGTCAAAAATTAAGGCTTATAATAGAGACGACCTGATAACGTTTTGGTGAAAATCCAATAAAGCGAAACAAAATGGCGGCCAAGTGAAGTGTTATAATAATTATTACTAAAAAACTACTTACCCAATGTACCTACCTATCTCAAATTTCAAGTATTACGTAGGAACTGGTAAAATTTTGGCAGGAATCCAAAATGGCGGAATATTAACTGATTTTTTAAAGATTTTAGGAAGCCCATTTTGTTTCTTCACTTTGGATTCGTCTCAAAATTTGACCACCTCATTCCTACCTAATACTTGTTTATGTGCAGGTAAATTAGATAAGTAGTTTTTAGTAATTTTTTTTTACATTTTACTTTGCTGCCATTTTGTTTCGCCATATTGAATTTTTACCAAAATGCTAGCATGTCATCGTCATAAGACCCTTAATATTTTACAAAAATTCAGAGTCCAATTACCAATCCTGTATAATAAGTTAGTCTGAATTATTTAAGAGAAAGTTGACTCGTTGAATTCTAATTTTGTTATGTCTAAATATTTTAATTGTTACAGGAGCTAAAACACTGTGTCCTCCGCTACTGTTAATTCGGTAGTGAATCCTGGAATATTGTCTCCAACAACTATGTTTTACTCTTTGCTTGTTCTGGTCCTAGCACTGTTCTACGCCTACTGGAAAGTATCCAGAAGACACATGATCGAACTGGCTGAGAAAATTCCTGGCCCTAGCGGATTACCATTTATTGGAATGGCCTTGGAATGTTTTGGAAATCCCAATCGTAAGTAGATTTACACTCATATACGAATTTGAAATATCGGATGTCCCAGCTGAAAATGACCAATTTTGGAGGTCAGTAATTCTTAAACGATGACAGTTGGAAATGCGCGGTTAGTTTAATATTAAGTTAATAATAATAATAATAGCTAAACATCGAAACAAAAGAGATCTACATCAGACAAGGTATATTCCAGGGAGATTCACTCAGCGCTTTGTGGTTCTGCCTCTGTCTCAATCCACTCTCAAACACACTGAATAACACAAACTTCGGATTCCAAATTAAATACCAAAAAAATAACCTACACAAAATAAACCATCTCTCGTACATGGATGACATAAAATTACATGCAAGCACAAAGGCACAGCTAAAGGAACTCCTTAAAATCACAGAAACGTTTATCCCGGACATCAACATGGAATTTGGTATGCAAGTTGTTACGTATTCGTTTGGTATCATTAAATAGTCACACACAGACATAGAAAACATTCATATTCTCATACGCACTGAATTTACTAAACACAGGAAGTTACATCCCAACGCATGCAAAGAAAGACTCACCATCGAGAGAAAAGAAGGAGAAAGGGGAATTATGGATATACAAACGCTAAATAAAAAACAAATTTACGAACTCAGAAAATTCTTCCACAACAAACAAACTAACCTCCACAAGGTAATAGTGAAGGCAGACAAGAATTATACATCGCTCGACCTGTCTCAAACGAGCCACGCAGCAGACGCACACAGCCACATCCAATCACGACTAAAAAAGATGAACACCTGGTCTAAAAAACACTTCACGGAAGACACAGATACCACATAAAGCAAGACCATATGAATAAAAAGCTTTCATATACGTGGTTACAAAAAGGGCAGCTGTTTCCTGAAACAGAAGACTTCCTGCTTGCCATCCAGGACAAAGTCACAGCAACCAGAAACTACCGAAAGCACATCATCAAGGACACAACCATTGAAGACCAGAGGTGTAGGAGATGTCACAAGCAGAGAGATCACATAACGAGTGGATGTAGAATAATGGCCGGAACTGAATATACTGCGAGACACAACTCAGCAGCGAATGTCGTTCATCAAGCATTAGCCACAACATAAAAGCTAACACAGAACACAGACCCTTACTACCATTATACGCCAACATCTATACTTGAAAACGAAGACTACAAGTTCTACTGGGACATTGATATCCACACAGATAAAACAATCCCCGCAAATAGACCCGATATCACCTTTCAATCCAAAAAAGAGAAAATCACTTATTTAATTGACATGGCTGTCGACCCAACGACGAGAACATCCAAGCGAAATACAGTGAGAAGATCGCTAAATACACTGACTTGGCAATGAAAGTAAAAAGGCTGTTAAAACAGGAAAGAGTCATCATTGTTCCTCTCGTCATACCAGTAACAGGTCTCACCCCAACAACGTTTACACCGCATTTGGCTCAATTAGGACTTAATACAGACATTCACAAGAACATCCAGAAACCGGTCATTTTGAAAACATGTAGCATAGTTAGATCATTTCTTAATACACAATAGTTGTTTTTTTTCCATTTCCTTTTTTTATTTTTATTTTTTGTACTGACTTGGTATAATCCCGTCAGTATAAAATACAGCCACAGGAATACTGTGAGACAACAAGTAATAATAATAGCTAAAGCTGTTTATATGAAATTAACATATGTACTTGAACATATAACTTTTGATTTTGAGATAAATGCACAACTTGAAATTCTGGCGTTTAAGACAAAAATCTTAAACAAAACATATGCCTTTTTGGTTGTATATAAACCACCACACTTAAATTTCCAAAACGAAGTAGACGATTTTGACAATGTATTTGCTTTTTTGTATCCCACCGTAGATGATACTTTTTGCTTGGGAGATTTTAATATTAATTTGCTAAATGTTGAGAATCCTTTGGTAGGCCTATTTGAAAATTATAATCTTGTACAAATAATAGATGAACCCACAAGAATAACGGATACTTCAAGTATATTAATCAATGCAATTTTTGTCAGTAATCGCTCTTTAATAACAAAATGTGATATTTTATCTGCCGGTGGTATTTCGGATCACAAAATGGTTTTTTTGTGAAATTAGTCTGGCAAAGGCCCCTGTTATTCCTAAAATAATAAAATACTGTTGTTTTAAAAACTTTGCGATAAATAATTTCCTAAATGGTATGTATAATTTACCTTGGCAAAATATATTGATATAACAATATTGATACCAAAATTAATATTTTAAATGAATTAATGTTAACACTTTTTAACATCCATGCCCCTATACGTGAATCCAGGATTGCTAAGCCGAGAGCACCGTGGCTGACAACAAACTTAGAAGTGTTCTTGAAACAAAGGAATAGCGCCTTTCAAAAACATAAGAGAACAAAGGGCAATGAAGATTGGGTTCATTAGAAATACCTAAGAAATTTTACATTAGCTGCTGTTAGAAGGGAGAAAAAAATATATTTCGATTCCTTATGTGGAAAAAAATAATTCTAAAAAAATATAGTTGCACTAAGAAACTTTAATATTCGTTCAAATAAAAATAACTTTATTCCAAATAATCTATCTGATGCCAATGATATCAATAATTTTTTTGCCTCGTTTATACAAAATACAGCCACTTGTACGGAAAGGGTGAATTTCTATGAGAACAACACTTTTAAGAATACTCATCAGTTTTCATTTCATCTAGCAACTGAGTCGGATATAAATAAAGTTTTAAATTACATAAAAAGTAATGCGACTGGATTTGATGAAATTTCTACTCTTATGCTAAAATACTGCAGTCCGTTTATTGACAAATTCATATTACATATTATAAATTGTTCCATTGAAATCGGCTACTTTCCGGACCAGTGGAAGATATCAATTGGAAAACCTTTACCTAAAGTTACAAATCTGACTAGTTTTAATGATATACTAGTAATCAGTATTCTCCCTACTCTGTCTAAAATATTTGAAAAAATTTTACATAATCAAATGTATGATTTTTGTAACAAAAATATTATTCCTTCTACGCACTGTGGGTTTTTTAAAGGTTCTGGTACATCGACTTTGACTAATGTACCTGATGATATTTTTAGGGCTTGTGATAAAAATATGAATACTATTTTAATACTTTTAGATTTCTCAAAAGCGTTTGACACTATTAATCATAATTTACTTATTTCTAAATTAAAATATTACGGTTTTAATGAGGAGTCTGCCCTTCTCGTTAAATCATACTTAACGAACCGGTCTCAAACTATCTTTTCTGAAAACAAATATTCTGATCGAGCGAAAATAACTTCTGGTGTACCTCAAGGGTCCGTCTTGGGACCATTGTTGATTCTTATATATACATCCGATATTTTAAAAGCTGTAACGTGTTGCAAAGTACAAGCATTTGCTGATGATACTCAGATTTATTGTTGTTTTGATGTAAGTGATTAGGTAGATATTGAATCGGCTATTAACAGTGATTTAAAAATAATAAATGAACTTTCTGAGAAACATAATTTACATTCATCCCTCAAAATCTAATCTGTTGGTGTTTGGCAATAAAAATAAAGTAAATTTTATAAAAGATAACTTCAGTATAGCAATTAATGGTTCCAAAGTGAAGTTTGTTGATAATGCCAAGAATTTGGGAGTTGTAATAGATACGTAGCTGTGGTTTAAGGATCATTTAAAGCAATTGTTTAAGGAGCATTTAAAGCAATTGTTTCAAAGAGCACACACTTCACATTTGTATAAAGAAGTCAACTGGTTACGAATGGATGCTCGTAGAAACCTTCATTTTTGTAGTTTTTTAATTAAATCTATTAGTGATCCTTCCACTCTTATTTCTGTTCGCGAACGATTTAAATTTCGTGGTGAAATACATGGAAGGGATGTGAGAGGTTGAAATAAATTAACTATGCCTCATCACCAGAGCGCCATGTTTCAGAGATCTTTTTCATACAATGCTGTTCGATGTTATAATGCGCTTCCTGTCAAATATTTAAATTTAAAAGTGCCGGTATTTAAAGTAAAATATAAGAAATACCTTTTTGATTTGCAGAACACAGGTAATTTTGTTAATAATAGTTGACTGTCAGGGGCACAATTTTATGATTTATAAAAGATCTGTTCTTATTGCACCCGAACTTTATTAAATATATAAAAATACCACTGCTTACCATGACTACTGTAAGATTAGATTTAGAATATTCTTTGTCATTGATTGGTTCAGTAGATAAAGCTATACTGCGCCAATCATCGACATGCAAACTTTTTTGTATATATTTAAATATTTTGTACATTTTCTGAATAAAAGGTATTTATTATTATTATTATTATAATAGGTTCGGTCTTGGGACCTATTTTTTTTTGTTATACATTAATGATATCACCAACCTAAAAATAAATGGAAAAATTTCTCTCTTTGCTGAAGACACAAGCATAACATGGAGTGATTTTGATATAACGTCTTTACATTCTAATATTTCCAACGACCTTGTTATGATTCCAATCTGCTTTGTTTTAATGTGGATAAAACGGTGGCCTTATCTTATAAGGGGACTTTACAACCACTTCAGCTACTTAACAGCAATATTAAATACATTGAGTCGGTTACAATCATCTTCCAGAACATTTAAAGACTATCCCTACGTTCGCACTCTTTCGAAAAAAACCAAAGCGTACATCATTGAAAGACCTTTTTAGTGCGTTAATGATTTTTATAATGAATAAGTCTCATTAAAATGTTTTTTATTTGGTTGGTTATTTGAATCTTTTTGGGTGTCATGTTCCAGCTGCTAGCATAGCATTTGAAAATATTTTATAAGGAATGAACTGTCTATTAGCCCGTTAACATTAATTATTCTTGTTACATATTAGATTAAAGTTATACATTTTCTTTTTTCTCTAATACATTTTTATTACTATATTAGTTCAGTAAACTTTTTCACTTATTCTTCTTGTATAACGATAACAAAATAGAGTTTAAGGTCGCGTAATTTTAATTTCAATGTCATCGAAATTATTCACCTCGCATATGTATTGTTTATTTCCTTATTGTTAAGGACACCTGGTTTCATTACCCGCTTTACAGCAATGTTATGTCCTAACGATTGTTGTCTAGTCGAATGCGGTCTTATCGTGCGGGTCCAAAGGTCGCCGACATTATGAATCAACTCAGAAAACACAGTGAATATCAAAATGTTGTATGATTCTTTTATCGAGCTATTAAATCGATGGGCTATTTACGATGGAAGAAAATAGTTTTTTTTATTATATCACGCAATATTATTAAGATGGCCACTTAATATTATTTTATGTATTAAATGCCGAGGAACTAAATAAGAAAATTCCCTAAATAAGTATTTAATTTTTTTCCTATACCTATTCGTAACCATTTTCGAAATAATCAGGTTTTTATTAAACTATCATATGTATTTACTAAATGCTTATACCTTCCCGTAGTAAGCCATGGAAAAACAATTGTTGTGCTTTTCTATTCAACATGACAGCTGATTTGAAACTTTTAAATTAAAATAAAATAACACTCAAAAGCTGATATTCCCAATTTATTTAATATTCGCGGAGAATGTTACAAAATATTGGAGAGAACCTGCCATGTTTTTAATGAAAAACATCCTCATTTATCGCCAATGACCAAGAGAAAATTCAAGAGGATTGAAACGAAATTTTTTCGTTTCGGAAAAGTTAAAGTTATAAAAAATGTAATAAATTGTTTACATTATTTTTAACTATATCTACTAAGTTCGAGACTGTTCTAAACTTGTTTTAGTGAACTTAAAAATTATAGCAATCTAACAATCAACAATAAATAAATAAAATAATAAAATTGAATTATAACAAATGTTCTATATGCTGTCCGTTCATTTGAAGACACATTTAATTCTTCTTTGTACAGTTGCTGTGGCCCGTTGAATTTGTCCGTTTTCTAATTCGGCAAAAGCTGTTCGTATCCTGCCTAGTAAATCTTGTTGGTTATTTACTGGGGAAGCATAGACTTTACCTTTGATAAATCCCCATAAATAAAAGTCTAGGGGTGTTAAATCAGTCGAACGCGGGGGCCATCTCCAAGGGCCATTAGGACCAATCCAGCGGATCTTCAAAAATTGGAGATAATTGGATATAAACTGCAACGGAATTATGTGCTGGTGCCCCATCTAATTGATACCAATAATTTAGCAGCTCACCAATAGGAATTTCTTCTATAAATTCAGAAACCGTCCCTCGTAGAATTTCCAAATACTTATCACTTTTTAAATTGTCTTCGTAAATGCAATACCGCACCTCATCATTTAATACTATACCGAAAACATTGAAGCTAAACCTCTCTTGAGAACGCGTCTCGCGTAAAGCGTGCTGCTGCCCAGAAATGTTCGTTTCTTCTATTTGTTGTTCCTTCTCTAGAAAATTTCGCTTCATCGGTCCAAAATATTTTTGAAGGAATTCAAAAACATGAATTCGCAAAATTCTACTCGTCGGACATCATCACCAGGTCTCAAGGCTTGCACGTTTTGGAAGGAATAAGGGTGCATATGATGTTCGCTCAAGATTCTTTGGACAGATGAAGAAGAAATTCCCAAATCGTTTTCTGCAGACGGTATTGAACTTTGCGGGTTTGCCTGGAAATAAGCTAATGTGTTTATTACGTTATCCTCGGCATTTGTCACTGGTTTCGGAACATTTTTTGTAACTTTAACCTTGCCAAAACGCAAAAAGTTCGTTTCAATCCTCTTGAATTTTGACTTGTTCATTGGCGGCAAATCAGGGTGGCGTTCATTAAACACGCGACACGTTCTCTCCAAAATTTTATAACATTCTCCATGCATATAAAATAGATTGAGAATATCAGCGTTTGAGCATTCTTCCATTTCGATTTAGAAGATTTAATTTATCACTGACAGCTTTCGATAAATAACTCATACTAATCATCTGTCATATTGGATATTGGATCTCAATTGTTTTTCCATGGCTCACCATTGGAACATGTACATACACATTTAAGCAAATACATACGATATTTTTATAAAACCCAATTATTTCGAAAATGGTTACGAATAGGTATAGGGAACCTTAATACAGTTCGATAGAAAATGAAATTCTACATTTGATAGTGCATAAAGTTATAGGGTGTCCCTTTTAAAAAATCGGACTTTAGCGGCTTTGAAAATGTGAATGTTTGTCGCTGAATTTAGGATACCCTGTATAAAAATAGACAAATTCAATAAAAAAAATAGAAACCTAAGATTATTTACCGATCGTCTGCAAAATATGAAGATTATATTTTCAAAACTTACAAAAATGTGAGATTTTGAAATTTGGTACCCCGAAGGCTCATTTTCGGTTCAAGGTCAAATATCTTAAGAACGCTTGAACCAAGGTATAGGACATGCTACATAAAATAGCATTAAAATTCTCCGTAGAATCCAAAAATATCATAAAATACAGGGTGTTCCATTTAAAATAAGTCTGGTTAAACCGGAAGTGACAGGAAGTTGAAAATATTTCAAAAAAGAAGTACCCCTTGACCTTACCTTAATCCCAAAATTTAAATTTTTTTTTCTAAATGGCATCATCAAAAACTTTTAATGAACGGGTTGCGTGAATAACCCTGTATATATATATATATATATATATATATATATATATATATATATATATATATATATTTATATATATATATATATATGTTATCTCACTATTCGAAAAATTCACTTTTTAAAAAACACTTTTTATTAAAATAAAATAAAACAATATATTCACAACTTTGGAAATCAAATGGACATTAATTATTGTTACAACTTAAAAGAATAATATTATACTGTTTTTAATAAAATCTACATAGTCTATTTATATTAAAAATCTTGCTGAGGTACGTGGGAAACCGGCAAGCATCCGCTGGCTTCCATGGAGACTGCTGACGGTGTTTGAGCGTACTGTCGCAATTCTTGGAAACTGCTGATGTTGGTTTCTGTGAATGACGCAACTGTGTGATAATATGTGGCGACATTCTGGAGGCACGTGGAAGGTCATGGGAAACGGATATAACAGCTTCCCCTTTTAGTGAAAAGTTGGTGCTTTGCAGCTACTTTTAGGACTGAAGTTCAAATGCTTCTTCCTCTTCTTGTGTATTTTCTGGATGGATGCTAGTTCGCCTTTTTGGTATTAGTCTTCTCAACTGGTATGGGGCAAAGCGCTTCGGACTAGGCCTGGGAGGTGATGGAGGATCCTGACTACCAGTTATGGACAGTTTCAGTGGCTTCTTACGTCTACACTTACAGAGGATGTAGAGGATTGCCATTCCAACGACCATTGATATTATGAGTATCGTAAACCAATGGATATGTTTGGTTATGAAGGGTTCTTTCATCAACTTGTCTAGCTCTTCTGAGTATTGGTCTAGGCGGTGTTGAGCAACGTTCAGGTCATCGGCATTGATGTTGCTGAGCTTCAAGGGTTTGAGCTTTGGGATTTGAGACTGTTCTGGGAACTGTTTGCAGCATTCGAAAGGAATCTGAACAGGATGGCTTTTATAGGTTACATTTTTATATTCCTCCACCAGGTACTTGGAATGAATTCTTGTGCTTCCAATAAAAGCGTTACAGTTTGGTTGTAACTTAAGAAGGGAGTTCGTCTTCAGGATCTGGGTTTCTATATTCCTGGTTCCACATTTTACGGTTACAGGAAGTGGCTCGGAAACTGAGATAAGCCAGTAGTTCGTGGAGATCTCTTGGACGTGGTAATCGGTGACTAGCAATATCGATGTTTGACAGGTTTTCGGTAGTATGTTCTGCTGCCTGAGTAGCTGTGCTTCGCAGATAGCATCACTGTCGATTGGATATTGCAGAAGGTCTGAACAGATCTTAGTGTGCGTCTCGAGTGGCTTGCAGCTGGAGATGTCTTGTGGTAGTACATATAGTAAGGCGTCGTCATCTCGCGCAATGTATTTTTTTGTTGTTGGTATTATGTGAAAAAGACCTGTTCGATTGTCCATAATAGGAATAGGAAAAATTCGATACAAAGTGTATGATTCTGGTTCAGTTAGAGGAATTTTAAGAACGAACACAATCCTATTATCGGACTGGTATGATTCTAATTCAATTAAGTCAATATAATTGGCAATATTTGATGAATATATAGGGAGAGGAAGATTATTTTTTGATAGAGAACGCGATATCCCTTGGAGAGAAGTGATCAAATCTCCTGGAGTTATTATAGAACTATGAAGAATTTTCAAACGAGCGGATGTGATGGCATTTATAATATCGTTTAAAGAATCTTCTAGAAAAACATAACTTTCCATTAAAGCTTCGCAAAGATTTAGAGTTTTAATTTGCCCTTCGTAAAACGCTAAGTCATCAGATATGTTCATGATAGCGCTCTGTATAATATCTATGTCTTGGTTGAAGGTTTCTTCATCAATTTGAATCTTTTGAATGGTGGAATTGAAGTTTTTAATTACAGATGAAGTTACCGATATTTGATTTTTAAGTAAGCTTTCAAGTTCGCGTTCATCTCGCGTGATTTTGTTTATACATGCATTGTAATATTCGCCATCGGCTGAATCTAAATTGCCTGTGATAGATTTAAAAATACTACCAATGCCGTTTATTAATCCGCGTTTGTTCCTATAAGATAACTTTTTTGTATCTGCCATGATTTCTCTATATTTTTGATTAACTGCGTTTGAAATTTGGGTTAATAAGCTCAAATGTGTTTTAATTTCTATTTTAAAAGATACAGTTCTAGGGGATGGGTCATTCAACACGTCACTGAGTGTAGTAAGTAATTTGTCGTTGTTTTGTATAGTTTCTTTAAGGGGTTGTAAATCTTTGTATACGAGTAACGTCCACTTATCGTTAGTAATTTTGACAAAATTTTCCTCATGGTAAAATAGTCCAACGGAATTGTTGATTGGTGTGAAGAAGTATTGGAAGAAGACGGCTGGAATAAGCCAAAGGAGTCTGGAAAAAAAAAATAGACTAGTCATAGTATGTCTTTAGCCTATCAAAATTTATTTTGGAAATTTGGTTTGTAGAAAGGTTTTTAAGTTTAGCTGAAGTTTGGTAAAGTTCGATAATTTGAAAGGGGCCATTGAATTTATTTTCACTTTTGTCTTTAATTTGCGATTCTTTAACATATACTTTGTCACCAACTTTATAATCGGGTTGTTTATCGGAGACTGATTTGTCGAATCTGATTTTTGATTTTTCCTTTTGGGCGTTTGTTCTAGCTCGTGCGATTTTGTAATATGTTTCCATTTTATTATTTAGATTTCGGATGTATTTGGAGATAAGTTGTTCTTGATTATATAAGGTTTCTGGGGGTCGGCTAGACGTATGGCCGAATATCAGCTCATAAGGGGTGAATCCATGAGTTTTGTTTTTTGTGTTATTATAACAGATGACTGAATAGGGGAGGATATTGAATGGGTGTTCCTCGGGATGTTCTGCTGTGTGAACCCTAATCATTTCGGTTAAAGTGGCGTGGAATCTTTCGAGCGATCCATTTGATTGCGGATGGCTAACACTTGAAAAGGTTAACTTGACGTCATAGAGTGTGCACAGGTCTTTCATTAATGTGTTATCAAACTCACGGCCATGGTCACAGTGGATCCGTAGGGGAGTTCCATAATGTTGAAAGAATAGCAGGAGTGTATTGACAATCGTTGAGGCCTTTTTATCCGATGTTGGGTACACCTGTGTGAACTTGGTTAGCTCATCTCGGATCGTAAGGGCATAGTTACGAGTTGGATACTCGAAGATGTCAATATTGATTCTTTCGAATGCAGTTTTTGGAGTTTCTGTTATGACTAGGGGCGTACTAAGATTTTTCCTACAGATTTTAACTTTTTGGCAGATTTCACAGCTTCGAATGAGTTTTTCGACATCTTTAGTTAGTCCGGTCCAATTGTATTTTTGTCGAATGCGTTTGACAGTTTCATTAATACCGCGATGAAGATTCTTTTTGCCAGTATGGTGTTGATCTAAAATTGTGGGTATTTCATCCGGGTCTGGGGTTCTTACGAGGTTATGGCATATTTTTAAGTTAATATCTTTATCAGAGAAAATGAATGAAAATATTTCGAGGATGGGAAGTTGTAAATTATTTTCGATACAATAGGTTTTAGAAAGATCGAATTTATCTTGACATTTATAGATAATATAGAAAAGCTGCTGGACTACGGTATCAGTATTATACGACAAGGGTATTATGAAATATTTGCGGTCCTTTACACTCTTACTAGACAGGGTGTTTACCGTAAGCGGGGCAAAATCATAGTTTTCCTCAAATAGGTCCTCTATAATTTTAAAATGAAAATCTTCCATTTTAGTTTGCCAAAAGAAAGTGACAATATTTTTGTTTGATTTGTCCAAAAATTGATCATTGGAAATTTCGATTTTGGAATAATCGATGATTGATTTTGTCTTGTATAAATTAACAAATCTATTGTATTCGTCGGTTATTTCATTATCGTCTAGATCGTTTTCGGTTATTACTTCTGAAAATGAATTTTGTTTGCTGGTCGAGGGTCTGTTATTAAAGTCGTCTTCATTTGAGGCGTAAATAGCGATGGTTGATTGAAAATCTGAGCAATTTTTAAAATGGTTAATTTTAATACGTGATAAGGCGTCTGCGTTTTTGTTTATTCGGCCGGGTTTATATTCAATCTTGTAATCATATTCCTCGAGTTTAAGGCGCCAGCGAGCTAGGCGACTGCCGGGGTCCTAATTGAAAATAGCCAAGTCAAAGGGCGATGATCTGTTACCAAAACAAATTTTCGACCAAAAAGATATGGTCTGAAGTGTTTGACAGCCCATACAATGGCTAATAATTCTCTTTCTATGGTAGAATACTTTGTTTCAGCACTACACAGAGTTCGAGATGCATATGCTATCGGAAGATCTTTTCCGATGGGACCTTGAGATAAGACGGCTCCAATAGCGAATGCGCTAGCGTCTGTGGTTAGCAAGAAAGTTTCTTCGAAATTGGGGTAAATTAAGATTGGGTCCGATGTAACTGCCTTTTTCAGGTCAGAAAATGAGGTTTTGCATTCCGCGTCGAATGTGAATGGGACGTCCTTTTGTAATAACTTGGTCAGGGGTTTTGATATTTTGGCAAAATTTGGGATGAAGCGTCTGTAATATCCAGCAAGACCTAAGAATGACTTTATTTCTTTAGGATTTGTTGGCATAGGAAATTTCTGAATGCATTCAACTTTGCTTGGATTAGGTTTTACTCCACTTTGGGTAATAAGGTGTCCTAGATAAGCAACTTCCTTTCGAAGGAATTCGCATTTATCAGGTTGGATCTTTAAGTTGGCTTTGCGGAGACGCTTGAAGACTTCTGTTAGTCTTGAAATATGTTCATGTATTGTTGGAGAGTACACGATGATGTCATCCATATACACTAAGCAACGTTCATTTTGAATACCGAGAAGGATGTTGTCCATGACTCTTTGGAATGTGGACGGGGCATTCTTTAAACCGAATGGCATACGGACGAATTCGTAATGGCCATTTTCAACAGAGAAGGCAGTTTTCTCGATGTCTTTTGGATTGATCTCGATCTGGTGGAAACCAGAAGCCAAGTCGAGGGTTGTGAAATATTGACATTTCCCTAATTGATCGAGAAGGTCGGAAATGTTCGGAAGAGGATATTTATCAGCTATAGAAAGCTCGTTCAGCTTGCGGTAGTCTATAACTACACGCCATTTGGGTTTTCCGGAGGCATCCAATTTTTTGGGAACAACCCAAACCGGGGAGGACCATGGAGAGATGGACTGGCGAATAATTCCTTGCTCTAACATTTTATTTACCTGGCTTTTTACCTCTTCTTTATGAATGTGAGGATATCTATATGATTTGGTAAATACGGGCCTTGAATTATTAGTATCTATAGAATGTTTGATCTCGTTGGTAAAAGATAAATTATCGCCTTCTAAATAAAAGATATCGGAAAATTCGAGACATAGGTTAGTTATTAAATCGTTTTCTTCGTTGTTTAAATGTTCGGTGCGTAACTGGTCTTTAATAATTGAGCGCCTATCTAAAACTGCGTTTTGTATAGGGTAGGTATTTAAGTTAAAAATTGTTTCAGTATCAATTCCAGGGTCAAAAGGTTCGATATTTAAATTTGAAAAGTCGATTGTTTTTTCTATAGCATTTGAGTTAATTATAGATGTAAAAAATTCACCGCGTTCATTAACCTTAACCAGGGCATTTGGCAATCTAACATTTTCTTTGACATATGCGTGAAGTATAGCATCCGTATTAAATAGTTCGCACTTGAGTTTGAAAATTTTTTCAGTTCTAGCCTCTATAGAAATTTTATTACGGTTTTTAATGCATTCTTGTACATCTGATATGGCTGTAGTTGTGGTTACTTTGTGAAGGGGCATAGTTTTAAAATTTGTAATAAGTTGTTTTGATTTCAGATCTACAATACATTCATAATGTTCCAAGAAATCCAATCCTAATATACCGTCGAAATCTATATCTAAATTGCAAATATACACTTTGTGTGGATCACCAATAGTAAAAGGTATGAGTGTAGATTGAGATATTGAAAGTTTTTCATCGGTAATTCCCTGAATAGTGACATTTTCGGGAAATCGTGTAGGAAATTTTTGTACGGTGTTTTCCTTAAATTTAGAAATGCCTGCACTGGTATCAATGAGAAGTTTGAATTGTTTTGATGCGTCATCGATATAATATAGATTCTTGGAATTTACAGTAAGAAGAGGACTTAAAGAAACGCTTGTTCCGGGAAATTGAGATTTGGATCCATATTCTCTAGATTTAGTGTTTCTATTCTCGATTGGATCTCGGTCATTGGGTTCTGGGGTGAATTGTCTGGAGGGTCGGTATTCGTAAAGGGTGTAAGAAAATCCTGGTAATTACTAGTGTCATTTGAATAGTTTATATCTTGCTAAGATTCTTCCTCTGGTTGGAAAAAATCGTAAAAACCGGGATTGCCGTTTTCGGCGGTGTACTGATCGTATTCGGGCAAATAATTCTCTGAGGAGCATTCTTGTCTTGTATTAACATGATGCGTCTTAGCTGGTTGAAAATTGGGATTTCTTTGAATTATTGATGGCCTAAATTGTGCTTGGTTTGTATTTTGGCTAGGATTATTTGGTCTATTTTGTTGCGAAAAATTTGGTTGATATTGTGATCTTTGAGAATTCGAGTTTATTGCGGGTCTTTGAAAATTAGAATTTGTTATGGGTCGTTGGAAATTATTATTTTGGGGAAAATTAGAAGAAAGTTGCCTGCACTGAGATATTGTATGACCAATTCTGTTACAATTGGAACACTTTAATTGTTGTGGCTGGTGTGGTCTAGGTAACTGAGGACTGGGTTTCGGAATAGTTGGTTTATTAACTTTTTGATTTTCGAAATACGAAAGCTGAAGTTCTCTCCGAATTCTTGATTGTGCTTCTAAAAGTGACGTTGGATTACTAGCACGGATAAGTTGTCCTAGGCGTGGCTCTAGACCGGTAAGAAGTGTATTAAGAGTCATAGTTTCAATTAACATGGTCTGAGCATCTTTTTGTTCTTTTGAATGTAGGAGTGGGGACTTTTGTATGCTGGCATGCATTTTAGCGTTCAGGACCTGAAGTCGATTAAAGAATGTAAGGGGCGACTCATTAGGAAGTTGTCTTAATCGCTGCAGATCGTGTATAAGGGAAGTAAGATCCCTTGAATCACCGAAGTGTAAATTTAACAATTGTTTAATTTCAAGGTATGAACTTGGATTCCTTGAACTAATTAATTGAGCTGCTCTACCACGGAGCTTGTTTTTTATGTGAATAACTAAAAACACTTTTTGTTGCGTTGTTGCCATGTCGTATGCACAATCGCATGCGGTTATAAAATTGCTTAAAGAAATTTGATCACCTTCAAATTCGGGTACAATGGAAAAAATTTCAGAAAGTTTATAAGGTTCAATTTCAATGGTTGTTTGGGTATTATCGAGAGACATTTTGAATTTTAAATGTAGATGCGTTAAAAATAAAAAGGTTTTATCAAAAACGAGTAAAATGAAAACGTTAAGTTATTAAGAATATCTTAACAAAAATAATAAATAGTTTTCCTTTTTGTAATTTAAGAAAACAAATGGTAAGGGAAATAATAATATGTTTAAATCCTATTTGAAAAATCGAACAGTATAGAAAAATAAAATCAAATACGAGACGATTCTTACGTAATCGTAATCTGCATCTGGGTTGTCTTGTTCTAGAATGTGGCTCCAAGCTTTACGAGTGAGGACTTCTCAGGTTCCTTTTGTTCCGTTAAGGGATTGGAATCCGCCGCTACCATTTAGACCTTTTTCTTGTTCTAATAGCGTTTAAACGAATCCTACCGACTGCGCCAAATTGTTATCTCACTATTTGAAAAATTCACTTTTTAAAAAACACTTTTTATTAAAATAAAATAAAACAATATGTTCACAACTTTGGAAATCAAATGGACATTAATTATTGTTACAACTTAAAAGAATAATATTATACTGTCTTTAATAAAATCTACATAGTCTATTTATATTAAAAATCTTGCTGAGGTACGTGGGAAACCGGCAAGCATCCGCTGGCTTCCATGGAGACTGCTGACGGTGTTTGAGCGTACTGTCGCAATTCTTGGAAACTGCTGATGTTGGTTTCTGTGAATGACGCAACTGTGTGGCGACATTCTGGAGGCACGTGGAAGGTCATGGGAAACGGATATAACATATATATATATATATATATATATATATATATATATATTTATATATATATATATATATATATATATCTGGTAAATCGATTTAACCGATTTTTATATATCAAATTTTGTCTTATAATTAATAAAAAAATTTACTTATTTTAAACAGGCTCTAAAATTGGAACAAGTATTCTATAATTATTTATTTATTGCCTACAAAATTACAAATGTACTAAAAAAGTAAGCAAAAAAATGATGTCAAATGTAATAAAAAAATTTTTAAATTAAAATTTACTGGCTAATATCCAGGAGCCAGTGGCAAAAGCTCTGAGAATCGATATAAGGAATGTACAGAAACTTGTGCATGGAAAAAAAAATTTACTTCCGAAGAAGATTAAGAAATGTACACGAAAAAATACAAAGGCAAAAGACTTAAGTTACAATACAAAAATGGATATTTATAATGCAATTTATGATTTATACATGTCAAGGACTAATATAATCCTTCAGAAACTTTTTAATATTATAGACTAAAAAATATTATCATCACTTAAAAAGTCCTCATCTTCTGAGTCGTCCTCAAATGGCGCAATGATCATTAGTGCTATTTCGACATCTAGAACTTGTTCTCGATTCCATCATTCCCATATTAATTTCTCTGTATGTTCCACAGATTTCTTTCAGTACTCCAGCGTAATATAATTTAATGAATCTTTCCAAACAATTTGCACTTCATCTGATGTACCACTTTTCAAACAGTTCACAGTTCATATTATCATGGTAGTCCATACTTTTGGTTGTTGAAGAAAACAGTAAACTTGCACCTGTTGAAGAACCTGCATGCAAAATGATGAACCGTTTTCCCGTCCCACATCCCTTTTTTCTCTTGACCCTTATTACAGACTCGTCTTGCCAAGATTTCGAACTACTTCCATTAGAAAATATCCAAGTCTCGTCTAAAAATACCATTTTTCTAAATTTTTAATTATCATTTTCCGTGTTTTTCTTTAAAAACTGGATAAGCTGACTTGCTATATGTGGCAACTCGCATAAAAATCTTCGATTACAGTCCTTTTTATGTCGAAAACCCAACTTTTTATTAATTTTGACAACCATTTTAGTCCAATTTCCAATATGCCTCGATTTTTTTAAAGCTTTTTTTAAAACTTGAAGGGTTATATTAGTTTTTGATGTGTCTAAATCGTAAATTGCATTACGAACATCCATTTTTATATTATTACTTAAGTCTTCTGTCTTTAGTTTTTTCCATGTACATTTCTTAATCTTCTTCAGTAGTAAATTATGCTTTTTTTCATGCACAATTTTCTGCACAGTCCTTATACTGATTCCCAGAGCTTTTGCTACTGTCTCCAGGATATTGGCCGGTGAATTTTCATTTTCGTCATATTTTATTAGATTTAATACCATTTTTTTCGCTTGTGGATGCAAAAAACCCGACAATTGTTTTCTATTACTCATTTTGTCACTGACTTGTCAATCTGACTTTGAAGTGACACTGCTCCAAGATTTTTGCAACTGCTGGTATTTATAAGTTTATCCTCTTTTTTCGTTTGAAAATAGCATAGGTCTATCTAATTCACCTTCCGGATTTTATGCGGAGGATATGATTACCGAAATAAAAGAAAAATAAACTTAAAAAGTTTGTCGTTGATAAATCGTATGACTCGCACAATAACACTGCTTTTGACCATATTTACAATATATGTATTTTTTTGCCTGTAACAAATTTCCTGCGGCAATAAAGCATACTTTTGTTTGTTTCAATATAACAGTAATATAAATAGATGGCAATATATGTTTGGAATTTTCTTGAAAATAATTTTTAACAAAATCAACACTATCAATTATCAATCTTCTGTTTTCAGAAATTTTCAATAAGGTCTACCAAAGATCCACCGAATTTGGGAGTATAGCAAAAATGTGGGCTGGACCTAGACTTGTCATCGGCTTATCCGATCCCAGAGATGTGGAAGTTATCCTGAGCAGCCATATCCACATTGACAAGTAAGTTCTTGACGCCATTTTGTTTCATCATATTGATTCCTACCAATATTTTATCAGTTTCTACTTATGTCACACTTGATTTTTGGGCATAATTTTGTTGTGTCATGTTGAATTCGTATCAGTTTATCCCTATATCACATTTAATTGTTCCGCAAAATTTAGAGTCACTTGAATAAGATTCTTTTAAGTGAATTTTTGAAAAAATTTATTTGGCCGCCATTTTGTTGCGCTACAGAGAGACAGAAAACTGGCAAATATATGGCACACAATTTTAAATCAGTCCATTAAGTAGTTTTTCAGGCTGAATTTTTAAATATTTTATTAAGCCGCTATTTTGTTCTACCTTGGATTGGATTCGTACCAAAATTTGACCAGTTAATTCCTCCATAATACTTGATTTTTGTGTAAAATCTGAGATAAAGTAGTTTTTTAGTAATAATTTTTTTAACATTATTATTAGGCCGCCATTTTTTTTTGCCATATTGAATTTCTACCAAAATATTACCAGGTCATCCCCACGCGACCCTTAATTTTTGACCAAAATTTGAAGTCAATAGGGTAAGTAGTCTTTTAGCTATGCCGCGAACAGACAGAGCGACGGAATTGAGAAAACATGTTTTTCGGCATCTAGCGTCTCTGAAACGTAAATATCTGAAGAAATCTCGGAGGGTGATTTTTTCACGGGGGATGCAAAAATACAATATTGGTGATTATATACCTCGAATTGAATTCAGCAAAACAAATGCATTTTTCTAACCAATCAAATCCTAAATATCAGCGAATATATGACAATGCTGTTTGTATATTCACGTATATACTCGCTACTTGCTATAAAACATCTGCCATTGTTTTTAATGATATCACCATAGAAACCAAACCTTTCAAAATAGTTGTCACCAGTGGCGGCTCGTGAGATTTGAGTTTGGTGATGCACCAGAAGGTAAATAGCGCCGCAGGCAAAAAATTGCGCCGCAGTTGAAAATCTTTCGGGGTGCCACGCCCAAAATGACTAATTTTTTACCTTTTTCTTTTTTTTTATAGAAAAAATTACTAGTTACATCCATTATATACCATTTATACTATTTGCTAAATTAGTAAAAAATTAAACATTATAAAAAATTTAATAATATAATAATCTTGAGTTCCTTGAGATAATTCCTTTTATGTTTGTGTTGGGGTGAATTTTTTTAGGTATTTCTACTTATGCGATAACGTGTAGATATATACCATTTTTGCAAAGTAATAAACAACATAAAAACCTCGATAAAAACTTACCAGAATAATTAGTCGTAATGAATAAGTAATAAACTCCAAAACTATACAGGGTGTCCCGAATTGCAGTGTCCAAACTTTAACAGCGCATTCTGCATTCAAAATAAGCCCTAATTTTCTATATAAACATATATCGGCAAATGCTTCGTTTTCGAAATACAGGGTGTTAAAGTTTTAAGAAAAAAATTGTTATTTAGTCATAACTTTTTTAGTACTTGAGATATTGTTATTAAATTTGGTAAACAACATTTGAGTAACAAAGGGCATTTTTTGACTTGAAATATTTTTTAATTCTTTATCAGTGGCGTCCGTACAGGATTTTTTATTGAATATTCTTGAAGAAAAAATGGTACGCTACTGCTTTTTCTGAAAACAAAAATCATTCCTCTTCAGTCAGTTTGGAGCAAATTTGATCCCTTGCCTTTTTTTCGTGCGATGCAAGGATTTCGAGTTAAAAACTAAAAACTATTTTTATGTATGGCGTAGTTAAAATTTCCATTATTGTTAATTATTTCAGTGGCAAAACCTTGGTATGCCATGATTGCATTTTTGTGACAATTGAACAATTGCTAGTTTCGTCTTTAAAGTGTCACATTTGAGTTTTTAGAGTAAATAAATGTCAGGTACATTACAGTTTATACAAAAAGATAATTATCAGTCTAACTAGTGATTTCAAAATGGTGTTATTCAGTAGCTTTGAGTATGCTGATATTCATTTCGTTTATGGTTTCTGTAATGGAAATGCAAATGCAGCAGTACGGGAATACCAACGAAGATTTCCAAATAGAAGATTACCTTGCAAACAAGTTTTCATTAAAACGCATTTAATGTTTAGGAATTTTGGACTCAAAAAGAATCCGAAAAACGCAGGTAGGCGAAATGGACAATATCGAAACGTAATTTTAAATAAGTTTGACAACGATAGGACATTAAGCCTACGAAGAGCAGCTCATAATTTACAAGGCAACGCAGTTTTTGTTTCTAAAAATAAGGTTCATCGCGTTTTGAGGAAAGATCACAGGAAGCCATTTCAGATGCAGCCAGTTCAAAACTTACAACCTGGTGATGCCGAAAAACGTGTCAGTTTTTGCAATTGGTTTTTGCTCCAAATAGAGGAAGACGAGAACTTCTCAAAAAAAATTTTATGGACTAATGAAGCCACATTTACCCGAAGCGGCTCAGTAAATTTCCATAATTTACGAATCTGGAGCCATGCCAATCCACGTGTTGTACGAACTAGAGCATTTCAGCAAGAAATTTTCTGTTAATGTTTGGTGTGGTGTAATAAATGAAATTTTTTGCGGGCCCCATATTCTACTACCACGCCTAGATGGACAGTTATTTAATGATTTTCTGCAAAATGAGTTATTTCAATATCTAGAAAATATTCCTCTAAATTTTAGAAACGAATTCTGGATTCAAATGGACGGAGCTCCCGCGCATTTTGCACTTGTAAATCGCGAGTGGTTAAATAATAATTATCCAGAACGCTGGATTGGACGATTAGGAGCTACAGCCTGGCCACCACGTTCCCCTGACCTCACACCTGTCGACTTCTTTGTGTGGGGTTATTTGAAAAATTTAGTTTATTCCAGACCAGTTCATACAAGAGAAGAACTGATTCTAAGGATAGAGCAAGCCTGTGAAACTTTGCGAGCCAATACGAATTTTATACGCCATGCCACTGACGCAGTTAAGAGCAGATGTTTTGCAAAATTAATTACGAACATAGTTAATAAAGAGTAGTTTCTGTAAAATGAAGTATCATCTTCAAAATTGAAT
The DNA here is from genome assembly GCA_030620095.1 of Kuschelorhynchus macadamiae. Classification (NCBI taxonomy): domain Eukaryota; kingdom Metazoa; phylum Arthropoda; class Insecta; order Coleoptera; family Curculionidae; genus Kuschelorhynchus; species Kuschelorhynchus macadamiae. Next base: position 631,616 of record JAUTXW010000779.1, on the reverse strand, counting down.
TAATTCTAATTACCGTTTTACAAAATGAATCGACGATTTTAGAATTATAAACTCATCTGTCATACTTTAAAGACGAACCTAGCAATTGTTCAATTATCACAAAAATGCAATCGTGGCATACCAAGAGTCGACAATGAAGGAATGATGGTAAGTACCAAGGACATTAGATTTTAATAGGTTGCCTGCTAACTTCTGCGATGTCACCCTGATAACCCAAACATAATGCAAATCTCCATTACAACGGGTCGATGACGTCATCTCTCCTTAGTTGTCAGACAAGCTTTTATTTTAGAAACCCTACATACGTTGTTCAGAAATTATGAACTCACCGGGAATGCATGAAATAAATATCTGAAACCAAATAATTTTAAAAACTTGCTGTTACAATCCCACCTTAAAGGTTTTGCTACTGAAATTAACAATAATGGAAATTTTAACTATGCCATACATAAAAATGGTTTTTAGTTTTTTACTCGAAATCCTTATATCGCACGAAAAAAAGACAAGGGGTCAAATTTGCTCCAAACTGAGTGGGAATTTTAGGAATGATTTTCGTTTTCAGAAAAAGCAGTAGAGTACTATTTTTTCTTCAAGAATATTCAATAAAACATCCCGTACGGACGCCACTGATGAAAAATTAAAAAATATTTCAAATCAAAAAATGCCTTTTGTTACTCCAAGGATGTTTACCAAATTTAATAACAATATCTCAAGTAATAAAAAAGTTATGACTAAAAAACACCCTATATTTCGAAAACGAAGCATTTGCCGATATATGTTTATATAGAAAATTAGGGCTTATTTTGAATGCAGAATGGGCTGTTAAAGTTTGGATACTGAAATTCGGGACACTTTATACTGAACTGCGGTATTTGAAATCTTCTTCGTTCTGCCTTACTGACGAAAATGTCAATGACTCGTTTATTAAAGCCTTTAATATTATTAAGAAACACTTTTTCAGCTGATAACATTCCCAAGGCGCTTAATCTTTCTTCGTTCATAGAGATCCTCAAAAAAGTTTTTAGTCTTTTTAACATAGAGAAGCATCTTTCAGCTTCAGAGGTTGACATAGGTGTTGTCACTAAAACTTCCAATAATTTAATAGTTTCTTGAAAAGTGAACCTCACATCTTCCTGTGAAACCAACGATAAAAGAGGAACGTCTTCAGAATTGGTTTGCAATTCTTCTCTTTCATAAAGTACTTGCAGTTCTATTTTTAGACGATTTTTCTCTAGAAATGGATATAACTTAACTGTATCAGAGAGCAATTTGTCGAGAATTTTTTTTGGTATTCGATAAAATGTACTTTCATAAATAATGCGGTAGCTGTCAGATGTCCTGTAAAAGTAAACCGAGCCTTAATCTGTTGTATTATGGAATCGCAAACTTCCAAGGCTTCAATTTTTTTATTTGTTGAAATAGATATATCGGAACGAGGGTAACGTCGCCCTTTTTGAGGAACATTTTCATCTTCGTTTTCTAAAAGCTCCAAGTCTATTTGGTCAATAATTGTGTCCATTTCATCACGAACTTTTTGCATTACGTTTTCGAAGTTTTCTAGATATTGTTTAGCCTTGATAGGGTCGGTATTAATCATCTGCAGTTGCTTAAAAATTATTTTGACATGTGGCATGATTTTACGAAAAACTGTCAACCAAAATATAAAAGTTTTGTTCTGCACTCTAAGTTTATAGTGCGGGACACAAAAGAAAACCGGGCGGTCCTTAAAATAAAGATTCATAGTCTTAAGCACGCGGAAAAGTAAAATTTGTGTACGCAAATAAATTTTATGTTATTTTATTTGTTGTAATAGTTTGCCGCTTCACCTATAAAGTGCGCCAGCTAAGCGGTACGGAAAATTAATCAATTATTTAGTAAATTTCGCACTAGTCCACTTGTAATTAGGATGTGCCTAGAGTCTCCATGCACTTGCCGCTAGAAGGTTCTCGCTATTTCCAGTGGCGCCTATACATTTCGAGCATTTGTTTTCATTTCTATATAAATGCGTTGCATTGAATCTGAATTATTATTTCGAAGTAACGATGGCGAGCAAAAGAGATAAACAATTCGAAGCGGTGCACGTGAAGTTATTGCGAGCGTTATAGAGGCCTGTGCTAGATAAGCTGAAAATAATAGTTTGACTATGCCAATTCAAAATCGAACAGAATGCGCTGCACTTTACACTGGTGTTTCGGAAAGTAGTGTAAGAAAAATTCAAAGAGAACATAATGATCGCTCATGTTCTACTTCACCTTTAAAATCTCCTGGTAAAAAAAGACCCCGATTATCATACAAAGATAAAATTGACGATGGTGATTTTCAAGTAATTTGACGAACAATAGAGGATTTTTATATAAACTTGAAGAAGGTTCCGACCTGCAAACCTCTACTTCGTGCTATAAAGAACAAAATAGAATTTCCGTACGGGTATAAAACCTTAAATCGGCTTTTAGGATCAAATGGTTTTGTTTGGCGCAAGTGCCAAAATAAACGAAAATTGCTTATTGAGAGGCCAAATATTTTTCACTGGCGGGTGGAATATCTATCAACTGTAAGGCAATATAAACAAGCAGGACTCAATATTGTATACCTAGACGAACACTAGGTAGATAATGATATGACAGTGAACAAATGCTTGCAAAGTGAAAGTGTTACAGGTGTTGTTCAGGGAATCCGCTCTATTAGTCGCTTTATTATAGTTCATGCTGGTTCCGAAGCCGGATTTGTTCCAGGTGCTGATTTAGTTTTTCGCTCGAGACTAACAACTGGAGACTATCATGGACAGACGAATAGAGATAATTTTGAAAAGTGGTTGCTCGAGAAGCTTTTACCTAACATTCCTCCCAAATCAGTCGTGGTAATGGATAATGCGTCTTATCATTCTCACGTAGAAGATAAAGTGCCAACTAAATACTCTACAAAAGCTCATATGATATCGTGGCTTAAATCGAACAATCTTGTGTGTGATCCAACATGGAGAAAATATCAATTATATGAAGAAATATCAGCCAACAAGCCTAGAGAAAAAAGGTATAAAATTGACGGTCTTTTACGTAACCTCGGTCATACACCTTTAAGGCTGCCTCCATACATGTGCGACCTCAACCCTATTGAACTTGCATGGGCAGGAGTAAAAAAATATATTCGAGACCGCAACACCGGTGACTCAATATCGGCTGAAAATTGGAAATCGTATGTTAAACTTGTTCGTAATATTAAAGATAAGTACTGGGAAGTAGATGGCAAAATTGAAACGGTTATTGATGATTTAGTTATCACTCTGGGATCTTCAAGTAGTGACGATGAAACCTCATGATTTTCAGAGGAAGACAACAATTTAGAAGGAATCGAATCATTAGAATCACTGTCGTCAACCTCAAAAATGGCTTAGTTTTTTTCATATATTTTGTAAAATTAAAAAATAATTAATTTTCTGTTCAATACCGGGTGTCAAAAATATCTAATATTGCAATTAATATTTGAAAAACTACAGACATCATATTTTTCCAAAATTAACACATCGATGTAGTTATACTAGGGGATTCCAGTGAACAAGATTTATCAAAATTTTAACTTATGCAGTTCGACTTTGGGCTATTCGGGTATGCCAAAAGTGACCGTTTGTCTCCGTCTGTCATATTACTTTGTACAGGGGGCGTCATTATGAAGTACTATACAGGGCGTTTTCTAATTGCGTGCTAATGTTAAAGGGGGGTGATTCTTGGGCCTTTTTTAAGAAAAAAGTTTAATATGAACCTAAAAGTCTTAACTTTGGAGATACAGGGTTTTAAAAAAACATTTTTTTAAATCCTAATTCTGATGCTATTATAGATAAATAACTGTGTGAAATTTGATACACGTCTTTTATGCATAAAAAGGCATTTTTTATTAACAATCAATTTTTGAAATTTCTACCAGTGGCGTGCATATGTAATTAACCTGGGTAAATCCGTATGCTCCTTCATGCATAGAAGACGTGTATCAAATTTCATGCAGTTATCTACAATAGCATCAGAATTGGGATGAAAAAATTTTTTTCTTTTTAAACTTTACCATCCTATGTCTCAAAAATCAAGACTTTTAGGACATAAAAACACCCCCTTTAACATCGGTACGCAATTAGGAAGCGCCCTGTATACTACTTCACGATGACGGTCCCTGTATAAAGTAATATGACAAACGGAGGCAGACGGCCACTTTTGGCATACCCGAGTAGCCCAAAGTCGAACTGCATAAATTAAAATTTTGATGAATCTCGTTCACTGGATCTAATGCTGGCTGCCCTTGTAAAATCTGGACTTGTAAATCGTGTATCACTATACTGGGTGGTCCAATATTAGTGGACGTAGGTAGTAGCCCGGGAACCGTTAATGACATGACTCAAGAAAAAATATATTTATAGGTAAATCGATCAAGAAAAATCAAAATTAAATCATTTTAAAATTCGAAATTTCGCCGTTTTTGCAGCACAAAAGAGATATAGAAGTGCGGTACACGAAAGAAAACAGACAAATATAGATAAAGGTTCATTAAGCGTAGTTACATTTTTTAATTATCTGAAGTGAGTATAGTCAAAAAGGAGTGCCATATTATTTAAAGAACGACGGGACACCACTGGTTTTAAGAGATTTCTTGGCCAACCTTCCTAAACCGATTGACTCCGCCCGGTTTTCTTTTGTGTCCTGCGCTTTAAATGCACCAGCTTGTTCAATCGTTGAATTCAATTTAATATTTTTGTCGTTCTCTAAAATATCCATAACGTGTATCAGCTCATTTCGGTATTCATAAACTGTATTAATTCCCCGAGAATGAAAATTCCATCTCGTTTGTGATGATCGTGGTAATCGTCTAGGAGCTATATCATCCAATACTTTTGTTTTTTGAGGTGACGTAAAAAAAAAGAACAAATTCCAGTCAGATGAGCACAAAAAAATCCGAACCGATTAATTGAAGCTGCACATAATTTGCTAAAAAATATTTATCTTTAATTATTTTTTTTACCTTATTTACACCTCCGCTCATAACTGACGCTCCGTCATAGCTTTGCGCTATTAACTTATTGGGTGTCACTAATTAAAGGATCAGTTTCATTTAAAATGCAATTTGCTATTGAAATGGCATTGTGTCCGGGAGGATTTACAAATATCCAAAATCTTTCTACTGGCTTACTGGATACAATGTATCGTAAAACAATGACTAATTGAAATTCGTTGGCGACATAATCCGCTTTTTTAATTTCTTTAGTTCTTCTTCATCGTAAACGCTAATCATGCAGTCCAATAATTCGTTCTGTATCCTCTTAGAAGTCCCTTTAAATGCTGTTGCTTTGATGAAATGTTATAATGTTAATTCTAATGCAGCACAAAATTTAATACAGTTGATAATGATGTTTAAAATATATCTGTTTTTATCAACTTGATTGTTGCGCGTAAAAATATTTTGTCTATAAGCCGAACATAATTGAGTCATTATATTTGATTTTCCGAGCAAAAAAAAACTAAAAACATTATATATATATATATGTACTTTGCTGCTTTCATGCATTTTAATTTTCTCATAAATATGCACTAAATCAGTAACCCCATGCCTTGTCCATGTAAAATCACCACCAAACAAAACACAAACGAAACAAAAAAATGCATTTGTTTTATCGCATCCACAAATCCAGTTATTTTTCGAATACATATTTCGATTAAAATTCCTTACACGACCTTTGAAGCTCGATGAACTAGAGGTGGAAGCCTTCTGCGTTTTGGTTAGATCTAAATCGGGGAGTGGTCTTCCAAGCTCCTCGATTTGAGTTTTATCCTCGAGCGATCGCGTACAAAAAGGTTTCACTAATAGACTGTTTATTTTATTTATTTTGCCTCGAACGATTTGAAAACAATAGGTACCTAATTGAATTAATTAAACTTTAAAAAACTCGCAAAATGTTCAACTTACGTGTACCGATCCGCCGCGATGCAATTACTCGAAACGCCAACATCTCACTAAAATAAAATATGCAAAACCATACCGAGCCTCTCAATCATGCGGCCCCGTTTATACGAATTTTCAAAGTGATTTCTGCATGCACAGCGTGACCTCGAGTAATCTTTTCGAATATTTTCCAGCAAGGCTGTTTAGCGATGTGTTCGGACAGTCGGACAGCCGACCACGGCAGCAGACGGAGAGTTTATCTGTTGTTCTAGGAATAATAGGTATAGTGCGGGATACGAAAGAAAACCGGGCGGAGTCAATCGGTTTAGGAAGGTCGGCCAAGAAATCTATTTAAACCAGTGGTGTCCCGTCGTTCTTTAAATAATATGGAACTCCTTTTCGACTATACGCACTTCAGATAATTAAAAAATGTAACTATGCTTAATGAACCTTTATCTATATTTGTCTGTTTTCTTTCGTGTACCGCACTTCTATATTGTGTGTTGCAAAAACGGCGAACTTTCGAATTTTAAAATGATTTAATTTTGATTTTTCTTGATCGATTTACCTATAAATATATTTTTTCATTAACGGTTCTCGAGCTACTGCCTACGTCCACCATTATTGGACCACCCAGTATAGTGATACACGATTTACAAGTCCAGATTTTGCAAGCCAGCATCAGATCCAGTGAACGAGATTTATCAAAATTTTAATTTCTGCAGTTCGACTTTAGGCTACTCGGGTATGCCAAAAGTGGCCGTCTGTCTCCGTTTGTCACATTACTTTATACAGGGGCCGTCCCTGTGAAGTACTATACAGAGCGTTTCCTAATTGCGTGCTATTGTTAAAGGGTGTGTTTTTATGTCCTAAAAGTCTTAACTTTTGATATACAGGATAGTAAAAATTAAAAAGAAAACATTTTTTCTCATCCCAAATCTGATGCTATTGTAGATAACTGCATGAAATTTGATACACGTCTTCTATGCATTAAGGAGCATACGGATTTACCCAGTTTAATTACATATGCACTAAAAATGCCCTTTTATGCATAAAAGACGTGTATCAAATTTCACACAGTTATTTATCTATAAAAGCATCAGGATTAGGGAATTAGGATTTAAAAAAAATGTTTTTTTAAAAACCTGTATATCCAAAGTTAAGACTTTTAGGTTCATATTAAACTTTTTTCTTAAAAAGGTCCAAGAATCACCCCCCTTTAACATTAGCTCGCAATTAGGAAACGCGCTGTATAGTACTTCACAATGACGCCCCCTGTACAAACTAATATGACAGACGGAGACAAACGGTCACTTTTGGCATACCCGAATAGCCCAAAGTCGAACTGCATAAGTTAAAATTTTGATAAACCTTGTTCATTTTAATCAGTGCTAGTTCTCCTACTATAACTACATCGATGTGTTAATTTTAGAAAGTTCTGTAGTTTTTCAAATACTAATTGCAATATTAGATATTTTTCGACACCCGGTATTGAACAGAAAATTAATTATTTTGAAGCAGTTTATTGACTGCTGCTTTATAAACAATTTTACAAAATATATGAAAGAAAACTAAGCCATTTTTGAGGTTGACGGCTGTGATTCTAATGGCTCGATTCCTTCTAAATCGTCTTCCTGAGGGCGCTATTTACCGGTGTTGCGCGAATAGATTTTTTTACTCCTGCCCATGCAAGTTCAAGAGGGTTGAGGTCGCACATGTATGGAGGCAGCCTTAAAGCTGTATGACCGAGGTTACGTAAAAGACCGTCAATTTTATACTTTTTTTCTCTAGGCTTGTTGGCTTATATTACTTCATATAATTGATATTTTCTCCATGTTGGATACACATCCACACAATATACATACAAAATAGTTCGTTTTAAGCCACGATATCATATGAGCTTTTGTAGAGTATTTAGTTGGCACTTTATCTTCTACGTGAGAATGATAAGACGCATTATCCATTACCACGACTGATTTGGGAGAAATGTTAGGTAGAAGCTTCTCGAGCAACCAATTTTCAAAATTATCTCTATTCATCTGTCCATTATAGTCTCCAGTTTTTAGTCCAGAGCGAAAAACTAAAGCAGCACCTGGACCAAATCCGGCCTCTGAACCAGCATGAACTATAATAAAGCGGCTACTAGAGCGGATTCGCTGAACAACACCTGTAACACTTTTACTTTGCCAGCATTTGTTCACTGCCATATCATTATCTACCCAGGTTTCGTCTAGATACACAATATTGCGTCCTTCTTGCCTATATTGCCTTACAGTTGGTAGATATTTCACCCGCCAGTGAAAAATATTTGGTCTCTCTATGAGCAATTTTCGTTTATTTTGTCACTTGCGCCAAACAAAAACATTTGATCGTAAAAGCCGATTTAAGGTTTTATACCCATACAGAAAATCTATTTTGTTCTTTACAGCACGAAGTAGGGGTTTGCAGGGCGGAACCTTCTTCAAGTTTATATAAAAATCCTCTATTGTTCGTCGAATTACTTGAAAATCACCATCGTCAATTTTATCTTTGTATGATAATCGGGGTCTTTTTTTACCAGGAGATTTTAAAGATAAAGTAGAACATGAGCGATCATTATGTTCTTTTTGAATTTTTCTTACAATACTTTCCGAAACACCAGTGTAAAATGCACCGCGTTCTGTTCAATTTTGAATTGGAATAGTCAAACTATTATTTTCAGCCTCTTTAGTACAGGCCTCTATAACGCTCGCAATAACTTCACGTGCACCGCTTCGAATTGTTTTTCCTCTTTGGCTCGCCATCGTTACTTCGAAATAATAATTCAAATTCAACGCAACGCATTTATATAGAAATGAAAACAAATGCTAGAAATGTACAGGCGCCACTGGAAATAGTTATAATCTTCTAGCGGCAAGTGCATGGAGACTCTAGGCACATCCCAATTACAAGTAGACCAGTGCGAAATTTACTAAATCCTCGATTAATTTTCCGTACGGCATAACTGGCGCACTTTATAGGTGAAGCGGCAAAATTTTGTTAACCCGCAAACCGCCTCAACTTTCATTTTTCTTATGGCCACCTTACTTCGATTTTTGGAAAGAACCTAAAATTTCCAGTCTAGTGATATCTCACAAGTGCATTAAAGATTTTAGTATCATCGAAATATGACACTTCGTAAAGTTAGGTTTCAGTTTTTTCTAAGGAGGCCATGATTTATCTGTAACAAAATTGGATTTTGACTTTGACGTTAAGTTAAATAGTTGAAAGTATCAAAGCTGTATTTTAATAAGTAGTAGGTACACTTTTATCCCAATAAAATCATAAATCTGACACATAAATTGTCAAAACCTATAGAAAATGGCCGGCATTTTGTATTCAAACGATGAAAAGGTTGTCATGTTAGCTCTGTACTTTCAATCATACAGAAAGGCCGACGTTACCTCAGCAAGGTATTTGGAGATGTACCCCGAACGACGGCAGCCTCATAAAACCCAATTCAGGAAAATCGTAGTTAATTTAATTAACCATGGTGCCTTCGAACAACCTAGAAGCCGATACAATAATAACAATGAAAATCGAGACATAAACATTTTACAAGCTATCAACGAAAACCCTAGTGCATCGGTAAGAACTGTAGAACAGGAAACTAATGTGCCAAAATCAACAGTACAGAGAGTTTTAAAAAAGAATAAGTACCATCCATACAAACCCATAATAGTACAAGGACTTAAGGAAACTGATTTTCCTAGACGATTACAGTTCTGTGAGTGGTATACTAGGAGATATAATGAAAATCCTGATTTTGTAAATCATGTCTTGTGGTCCGATGACAGCAGGTTCACGAATTGTGGAGTCTTTAATAGGCACAACCGTTATCATTGGGCTGTGCAAAATCCTCACGAAGTGGCAGAGAGACGTCTAGAGATCAGATTTGGAAGTAACGTTTGGTGCAGGATCATTAGTGAGTTAATATGACCAATCTTTTTTAAATATGCACCAAATGATGGTCAAATAATAATCTTTTTTTTTTCGTTTAGTTCTTTAATGATACTAAAAGAATAAAACGTTCTACTCTAGTCAGTCAACTTACTTTTTTGATATTGTATTACATTACTATTCAATCATTTTGTATTGTATTTTCGAAGAACCTATAAAAATAGAATTGGGTTCTATAAATTTATTAACACTTTATCTAAATTTTCTGCAGATTTAGCTAATTCTCTAAAATTATTTTGATTGCCGGAATTTAATGATTTATTATTACCCGGGAAGCCTAGTTCTTGCGTTATGAAAAAAATACCATATTAATCAAATGTCGAATTATTTTTCGATTTTCATTATGATTTATTAAAAAGGCGTTCAGCGGTATTTCCGAATAATTTAAATTTTAAAGCACAAGGGGTTTGTTCTTTTGATATTTTATGTTTTATTAAGGCACGGTGTACTTCTTTAAGATTATTATATCACTGAAATAAATTGATATAGTATTTCCGAAATTAATATGGAATGCCAACAAAATAATTTATTACGGCTATTACTTCCCGGTAAACCAAATATGTTTTTCTTTTTCATAATAAAGCTGAATAAGTCTCAACTTTATACAAGCTCATTCATTACGGGATGTTTAGATAATTATTTTTGGAAAGAAAATATCTACTTTTTAGTAAAGATAATTTTCCCTTTATAATTTATAGTTTCTAGTACCACCCGGTCGACCCTGCCGCCCTTGACTGTTGGGCACCTATTTATAATTTATTAATTATTTCAGGAAATCGACTTATTGGACCATTTTTGTTTAAGTACAACCTAAACGGGCAAAGGTACCTAGAGCTTTTGCGAAACCAGGTTGTACCAGCCTTACGAGCTATTCTAACGGAAGATGAATTAAGAAGAACTTGGTTTCAACAAGACGGATGTCCGACTCACAATACCATTCCAATCAGGAACTTCTTAAGAGAGCAGTTTGACGAAAGAATAATTTCTTTAAATGGTCCAATATCTTGGCCTCCTAGATCCCCTGACCTGTCGCCCTTGGATTTCTACCTCTGGGGTCACACGAAGAATGAAATCTATGAATTTGATCCCCCAGTGACCATAGAAATCCTGAGACAAAGAGTTCTGGACAGATTTAGAAATATTAACCGAAATACACTTACCAGGGTTGTACGAAAAACAGTCACCAATTGTCAAAAATGTCTCGATGCAAATGGACGTCATTTTGCAGATTTGTATATTAATGTTACCCACTTACAAAGTAGTTAAAGCTCATTTAGATTTTTTAAGTCGTTATTTACGTTCATGTTGTATTGAAAATTCAATGCGTTCAATACATTACTTACTTATTAATGTAATCTTGTGACAAATCAATCATGGCCTCCTTTCAAAACATTGAAACCTAATTTAGGAAGTGCGAAATTTTGATGACACTAAAATCTTTAATGCACTTGTGAGATATCGCTAGACTGGAAATTTTAGGCTCTTTCCAAAAATCGAAAAACCCAATATGGCGGTAATAAGAAAAATGAAAGTTGAGGCTGGTTGCGGGTTAACAAAAAACAATGAAGACGTGTCGTATACGCCATCTTATTTGTCTTAAGAATGTGTCCTAATAATGTCACATTTTCACAGCTGTCAAATTTACCGTTCTGGATATACTGGCGAAAAACGAAATCCGCCATTTTCGGTTTTTCGCCGATATTTCCAACTTATTGATCGATCGTAAATCTGAAGCTAGATATCGAATGCAATAAGTTTCCTCTAAAACTTTCCCCATTTAACCTTTGCTGTAGGTATAATAGGAGCCGAGATCCCTATATAGAGAAGCGAATCTGGGACACACTGTATATCACACAAACTGGTGGAAACCAACTGGTCAAGTATGGAGGAAAGGAGAGAGTTACACCTTGCTTGTTTTCTTCATAAAATTATTGCTCTTAAGTGCCCTTTGTGTTTATATAACCCATAGTTTTCAGAACTCATTTACATAATATTAATGTTAGATTTAGAGGCAAAATAACTCCACCATTTCTCAGAACTGCAATTTTTGAGCGTAGTTTTTCTTACAATATTACTAAACTCTAATAATAATTTACCAGATAAATTCAAGAAACTTTCACTATCCACTTTCAGGAACAATTATAAAATATTTATTACGATTAAGCGTAAAAATTGATGGAACCTCTTCTTGGGTCTATATGTAAGTTTGCATTTTTTTTAATTGCTAGCCTTCATATGTACCATATGTACCTTTTTTTCTGTCACTCATCATTTATTCTTAGTTATAAAATTCAAAAAATTCAAATTCAAAATTCAAAAAACGTTTATTTCTTCAATTAAAATGCAAAAAAAAAATACAAAAATTGAAGAAAAAGTCATGCAGTTCATAAAACTATGGCAAAACCAGTACTAAAAAATTTAAAAAATAATATTATAAAATATAAAATTCCTCAAAACTATAACAATTTACGTTTAGAAGGTAGGTTTTTAGTCTTTTTTTAAAAATATTGACGTTAACAGCATCTCTAATATTTGCATCTAACTTGTTGAAAAACTTGCATCCTGTAAAGTAAATGTATTTTTGAAAAAGAGCAGATCGGTGATTAACAGGTAATAAAAGTGTTTTTAATCTGGTATTATAATTGTGGTCTGGCCTAACATCCTGAAAAGTACCTCTGTGTTGATAGACAAAGCAGCAAACCTTGTAAATATATATATACTTGCTACAGTCAAAATGTTCAAATTTTTAAAAGCATTTCTACACGATTCTCTAAATTTTAGTCCAGCCACTATGCGTACAGCGTATTTTTGCATTATAAAAACTCTATCGATGCTAGCACTCATCCCCCAGTTTAATATTCCATATCTAATTCTTGAGTGTATGTTGGCGTAATAAAGCGATAAAAGTATTTCTTTACTGCAATGCATAGACATAAACTTAAGTGCGTAACAACCACCACGCAACTTACTGCTAAGACCCTCAATATGCGGATTCCATTTTAAGTTATCGTCGAAAATGACTCCGAGCAGCTTAGATTGGTCTGCCGAGCGTAAATGCAAATCCCTTCCTTCAAACAGTTCCAAATGCACATTTTTGGGCTTAAGAGAGAAATTAATGATTGTCGTTTTATTTTTGTTTAATTTAAGTTTGTTTTTTTCTGACCAGTTCAAAATTTTAATATAAGTTTCTTCAGCAGTTAACTTTAACGATGTAGAGTCTTCTCTAACTATTAAAACATTGGTCTCGTCGGCGTAAGAAATCACGAAAGTATTTTCTGCAGAGTTATTGATAAAATTTATGAGGTCGTTGACAAAGACCAGAAAAAGAAAAGAACCCAAAATTGAGCCCTGGGCACACCCTTTTCAATAGTCATGCAACTACTTTGTACGCCATTTACAGATACTATCTGCATTCTATTTGACAAATATGACTTAATAAAATTTAGCGGTTTACCTCTTACCCCGTATCTATAAAGTTTAGCGAGTAAAATATCGTGATTTACTACATCAAATGCCCGTGAAAATCTATAAACATTTCCAATACAAGCAGTTTTTTATCAAGGGCCTCCACAATCAACCGTTGAAACTCGCACAACGCAGTTTCTGTGCTTTTCTTAGGGGTGAAACCATGCTGTGACGGCGAGAGTAATTTATTTCTATAGAAAAATGAAACAAGCTGATCTTTTATTATTAATTCAAAAATTTTTGAAATGCTGTTTAAAAGACATATTCCACGGTAATTGTCGAAATTATTTTGGTCACCCTTTTTATGTAAAGGAATTACAGTAGCAAGTTTTAGCTCATTTGGGAAATATTCATTTTCAATTAAAATGTTTATTAAATACGCAAGAACATCTGCAATAAATTCTTTACATTTTTTTAAAATATTATTAGAGATGCCATCGTGACCACTAGAACTAGAATTCTTAAGCCTACCTATAACATTTAACACATCTTCCTTACATATGGGCGATAAAAAAAATGATTTATTAGATAGAGGTATATTATGTTCCACAAAATCCAAATCTAAAGGCATGTTATCATTGAGCAATGTGAACTGTGTGTTAAACCGCTCGGCCATTTCATTATTAGACAACAAAGGACCGTTTATACTGATTTCAATATTATTCTTTCCTTCATTTTTCTGAATATTCCTTATGCACTGCCACATTTCTTTTGATTTGTTCTCTGCGTTTAGAATTTTCAAATCGTTTTTACTACACATAAAAAATTTTAGTTTTTCCCTGTAAATGCTATTCATTTGTTTGTAAAGAGGAAGATACTTTTTGTCATATTTAGCTAAAGTGGCAAACATGCTAACTTTTTCTTTAAGACGTGTTAACTCAGGATTTAATTTAATTTTCTTACTGCTTTTAGTAGAAGGGTAGTATTTTTTTAAAGGGAAAGACAAATTAAAGTAATAAAGAAATATTTCGGCAAAATTATTAAACGCTCCATTTGAGAGCGCTGTTTTGAAAACCGAATCAAAATTCTCAAGTTTTAGAAAATGTAAGAACGTTTTTATATTACTTGTACAAAAATTTCTCTTCAAAAAGCTCTTCCTCTGCGATGTATTTATACTATTTTCTGTTTGAAGACATAAATATTGGGAATAATGATCTGATACATGTAGATTTATAACCTCACTAAAACTACTAACCAGAGTGTTTGTCAAAAAATTATCAATACATGTTGCCGATGTACTATTTACTCTAGTAGGTGAGTTTATTTTTACAGTTAAGTTATAGATACCCAGAAGATCCAACAAAAGACTAAGATTATAACAGGATGATAAAAAATGTACATTAAAATCGCCACCTATGATGAAACAGTAATCGGGTCTATTCAGTTCAGATAATAAATCATTTAACAACTGTAAGAAAATATTAAAATTTCCAAGAGGTGGTCTGTATATCACAATTTCGAAGAGTTTAACACAATCAATCCTTATACAACAACACTCTAAAATGCCCTCTACACAAAATTTTGACACATCACAGACAATAACAGGTTTACAGAATAAATCATTTTTAAAAATGGCGCCATGTGTTGAGGCTTCTCTAGAAAAAGATGTCACAAGAGCGTAATTTTTAAGTTTAATTTGGTATAATTGGTCCTTATTCAACCAGTGTTCGCTTATTAACAAAACATCACATTTAGACTCTTCGAGTGCCACGTCAAGAATCAAAATTTTATTCGTTAGACACTGAACATTTTGATGACAAGAAATAAGTGGATTTCTAAACGTTGACGGGGGCTCGAAAAAAACTTTTATTTATTATGTGATCATTGATATTACTTACAGTTTCTCGTGTCGCTGTTTTGCTATTTAACTCCTTTGCCGGTACCACCGGAAAATTCACAAAATTACAAATTATAAGTTATGTATTTATTATATATCTGGGGTTGGGTCTGATCAGGGGGATATTCCAGGTTGTCCTGTCTGAACTTCGCCTTTTTCTGAGTGTTTTTTATTCCATATATTTTTTATTACTTTGTATCAAAATTCAGAAATAAAGACATTTATTATTATTATTATTATTAATATCGATAGCGAGCACTGAGTCATTTTATACTGAATTGTGCCGCTTATCCAGACATGTTTATTGTGATATTTTTTTCTCTAACACTCTCTAATGAAACTCGCTCTTTTTCTAATACTTCTCTTTCGCATCTCGGAATCTCGGTTTGCCCGTTCACGGAAATAATTTATTTTTTCTTGCTTAACTTTTAAGATTTTTAAGATGTTAAGTTAATTTTCCTATATGTTGGAAAATGGATACGAATGTAGCGGGTCCTTCGCGTTCTTCTGAACCGTCTGAATCAGAAAGCAAAAAATAGACTATAGAATATTTAAGTGAACTTTTTCGTGCGTTACCTTTAGAAGAAAAAAATAATGTAAAAAAAGTTGGGAGGCCCAAACCGGCAAATTGTGAAAAAATATGATTGGCTGTGTGGTAGTGAAATTAAAAATAGTTTGTTTTGTTTTCCATGTCTGCTGTTGGCTCTGGAAAAAGCAGAAGGTTGCTGCGTGAAAACTGGTATCATGGATTTGGCGCATTTAGCCCAAAAGGCTAAAAAACACGATCGTTCACAGGTGCACATAAATTCACAACTAGAATTAAAACTTTTAGGAAAAACCGACATAAAACAACAACTAGACAATGGTTATAGAAAACAGTTAGAAAAACAAAAGGATATAGTTTTAAAAAACCGTTATGTGCTTTCCAATATAATTAATATTATTTATTAAATTATTAAATTTTGCGGAATTTTTGAATTAGCTCTGCGAAGCCACGATGAGAAACAGAATTTAGAAAACCCCGGAGTTTTTAAAGGACTGACTAATTTTAGTTCTGAGTTAGATGTGGCTTTAAAAGAGCATTTCGAAGCAGCTTCAATATTTAAAGGCACATCTAAAACAATACAAAATGAATTGCTGGATTGCATGGAACACATTAAATAGGAAATAGCGGACTCTCAGTTTTTGTCAATTATTGCAGACGAGACAACGGATGTGTCCTCAAAATTCCGGATTTCTGTGGTTTTTAGATATGTGAAGAAGGATGGTAGCCCTGTGGTAAGGTTTTGGAGATTTCTTATACCAGAAAATCACGATGCTTCTAGCTTAGCTAGAAGTATTAAAAATGAACTAGAATGTGTTATTAGCAGGCCAGAAAAGCTCATATCACAGAGCTATGATGGCGCAAATGTTATGAATGATCGTCATGGAGGAGTAAATAAAATAATTCAAAGTGACTAAAATAATGCGTTTTACGTACAATGTTACGTACATCAAGTGAATTTGATTTTAGCCCACGCTACCAGTCAAAATCCAGAAGTTCGAATTTTCTTTTCCAATATTACTGATGTCACCAATTTTTTTTCTAATTCACCCCAACGAGTATCTGTATTAAACGAAATTATGGGACGTAATATTCCAAGAACATTAAATACTAGGTGGAATTTTAAAAGCACAACAGTAAATGTTATTTCCGAAAATCGGGAAAATTTAATAGAGTGCATGGAAATAATTCAAAACACTTCTAAGCAATCTACTGGTATTAACCAAGCATCAGCAATCCAATTTTTTTTCCATAAAATTTTGCCTCATTCGGACCTTTTGTATAACCAATTAGAAAAATCAACAATAGATCCCACACAGGTAGCCAATGCTATAAGAATTTTTTGAAGAAAGCATTCAACAGGACAAACAAAATACTGAAGCAATTCCCGCTTTAACTGAAGACGTAACGCATATTAGAAGCAAGAGGAACCAGGAAGATCCCTACATAGCAAAGGTGGTTGCAGCCAAGGAATTGTGCGATTGTATAATAATTCAAATGAGTATTTGAATTATTTGTACAATTACTATGTGTCTATAAAAACTTAAGGTAAATGATATAATTTCTTATGCTTGCTTAAATAATATTGTTTATATTATGTATCGAAACATTCCGTAGACAGACTAGTCTACATGTTGAGGTATGTAATTATATTAAAAATTTGCTTCAATTAATTTAAAGTTAAATATTTTTATTCAGTTGCGAAAAAGCCAAAAAAGATTTTTGTTTGTCAATTCAAATGAGAGACAGATTTTCTTTCAGTAATCATCTAAGCGGGTCCCTTTTATTTTTACCCGATATGTTTCCCCAGTATGAACGTCATTTCCCTAAAAATTATCTGAATGATGTTGTTTAGTCAATTTCAATAACTTGGTAATTAATAAATTAGCGGAAAGTAAAAAAAGACGTATGGATTTTGTGCTGAACCATTACGTTTAATTAATTAGACTTATGTACTCTGTCAAAGACATTATTTGTGCAACAGTTTTCAGAGAAAATCGGTAAGATTTTTCCAAAGATACGTACCTATATTTTTCTATGGTTAAAACGCTACCACATTTTTAAATCAATACAAATTTTGTGATTGTGAACACCCCAATATTTTTATCACAGGCCGCCACTGCTTAGATTTTCAAGGGATTGAAAATGCTATGAATATACCTCCTCCTCTTTTCTTATTGCTGATTACTACAGAATGGTCTTTCCTATAAAAATTATTACGTGGGCTTATAAAATAATTTGTCGTTTCGGGTAACAGTCCTGTTAATCAAAATATCGGTAACTATAACATTAACCGGAGAATTTAAACTTCGAGCCCAACCATTTTTAATTTTTACATAATAGTTTTATTTCAATGGATATCTGAATTGCAGGGCGCCAGAATATGGTTTGTTTAAACCTTGGTTGGGCGATGGGCTACTCATATCGACCGGCCAAAAATGGAGAGCACACAGAAAATTGATTGCACCCACATTCCATTTAAACGTTCTTAAATCATTCATCGATCTCTTCAACAAAAACAGCAGGGAAACAGTCAAAGAACTTGAAAAAGAACTCGGAAATGAGTTTGACTGTCATGACTATATGTCTGAAGCCACAGTAAACATTTTATTAGGTAAGTCGTAGTTGTGAACTTAAAAATGTATGCGTCTAATTGTTACCATCGAGAGAAGAAGGCCAAAGTGCTTGCCAACGCACGTGGTAGCTTTTGAATAAAGATAAAAAGATATGAATTTTTTTTTCTAAGATCATTCTTAAATAGTCATAGAAAATTGCGTTTTCCGGCAGTGCTTTTCTATTTACTTTCTCGCACTAGTGTGGGAAGAAAACTTTTGGGTGACGGTAACGATAGATTTCATTATTTTTTGTTACTTCTTGTTTCGTCAATAGAGCAATTTAGTTTAATATTTCTAGTGGCACCAAATGGCCATCTAATATTTTACCAGTTTATTCCTCTACCACAGTTAATTTTTTCTGCAAAATTTAAAGTGAGTTGAAAGAAAAAATTTTTTAGTTCATTTTTTAAACATTTTATTGGGCCGCCATTTTATCTCGTCATCTTGAATTTGTACCACAATTTTTCCAGTTCATTTCATTTCCATCATTAATATTTCCACAAATTTGAAATCAATCTATTAATTTGTTTTTTATATATTTTATTAGGCCGCCCTTTAATTTTGCCATCTTCGATTCATACCAAAATGTTATCAGCTGATTTTGTCATAAAGCTTGATTTTTGTGCAAAATTTGATTGAAATTTGATACGTAGTTTATTAGTAATAATTTTTTTTAACATTTCACTAGGCTGCCCTTCTGTTTCGCCATATTGGATTTTTATCAAAATGTTACCAGGTAACCCTTAATGTTTGACCAAAATTTGGAGTCAGTCGGATTAACAGTTGATTGGCTATGCCACGAAGAGACAGACAGACGGAATTTGGATAAATACTCTTTACGCGGAACTTCCCTTGTTATGATTTTTTTTCATTTGTTAAGAACAGTGAAGTGTGACCCAATTTAGTTCTGTACATAGTCACAGCATATATATATATATATATATATATATATATATACATATATATATATATATATATATTTATATATATATACAGGGTGTCCCAACTAAAAGTATCCACCCCAAATAACAAGTCGCCAAGACAAAAAAAATAAAACGCTCGGACCCGTCGATTTTGCTTTTGAGGGGGAAACATTTTGCGCCTATTTTCAATTTCGCAATATCACTCTCTGAGCGGGGGTGAGATTCACCTCCAAAATGTTAAATGGAAAGGGGGGGTCGAGTGATACCTTATTTTGAAGGGTTTCCGACCCTGGTTACAACTGCCAAGTTTGAAGCCTCTGCTTCATTCCCGAAGAAATGGCAGCTTGTCGAAAAAAAAAATATTAATAAATTAACTGCAAGAGTTGGCTGCTTTAAATTTAGGGTATGATGCAGGGTAGTGAAAAGATTTTAATAATAATTACTCCGGACGAGAGGAAAATAAAAATAGTAAATGTAAATTAATGGGGAATTTTTGCGTTTAAGAAATGTTTTCTACAAAGACTAAATTATTTTATGAATTGTTCGAAATGTTCGCCATTTGCTTTCATGCAATGATACAGACGAGCCTCGAATTCCTCTCGAACATTTTGAAATGTTTCAGGTATTAACTGACGGCATTCAGCTACTATTCGCTGTTTTAAATCCTCAAGTGATTCTGGCTGCACCTTAAAATATATATATATATATATATATATATATACATATATACATATATATGTATATATATATATATATATATATATATGTATATAGTGTGTCCCAGATTCGCTTCTCTATATAGGTATCTCGGCTCCTATTATACCTACAGCAAAGATTAAATAGGGGAAACTTATTGCATTCGATATCTGGCTTCAGATTTACGATCGATCAATAAGTTTGGGAAATATCGGCGAAAACCGAAAATGGCGGATTTCGCCTTTCCGTTTTCGCCGTCACGCAAATGTGACATTATTCGGACACATTTTTAAGACAAATAAGATGGCGTATACGACACGTCTTCCTTGTTTTTTGTTAACCCGCAACCCGCCTCAACTTTCATTTTTCTTATTACCGCCATATTGGATTTTTCGATTTTTGGAAAGGGCCCAAAATTTCCAGTCTAGTGATATCTCACAAGTGCATTAAGGATTTTAGTGTCATCAAAATATCATCCTTCGTAAATTAGGTTTCAATGCTTTTAAAGGAGGCCATGATTTATTTGTCACAAGATTACATTAATAAGTAATGTGTTGAACGCATTGAATTTTCAATACAACATGAACGTAAATAACGACTTAAAAAATCTAAATGAGCTTTAACTACTTTGTATGTGGGTAACATTAATTTACAAATCTGCAAAAAGACGTCCACTTACATCGAGATACTTTTGACAATTGGTGACTGTTTTTCGTACAACCCTGGTAAGTGTATTTCGGTTAATATTTCTACATATATCTAGAACTCTTTGTCTCAGGATTTCTATGGTCACGAGGGGATCAAATTCATAGATTTCATTCTTCCTGTGACCCCAGAGGTAGAAATCCAATGGCGACAGGTCATGGGATCTACGAGGCCAAGATATTGGACCATTTAAAGAAATTATTCTTTCGTCAAACTGCTCTCTTAAGAAGTTCCTGACTTGAATGGTATTGTGAGCCGGACATCCGTCTTGTTGAAACCAAGTTCTTCTTAATTCATCTTCCGTTAGAATAGCTCGTAAGGCTGGTACCACATGCTTTTGCAAAAGCTCTAGGTACCTCTGCTCGTTTAGGTTATAGTCAAACAAAAATAGTCGAATAAGTCGATTTCCTGAAATGATTAATAATTTATAAGTAGGTGCCCAACAGTCAAGGGGGGCAGAGTCGGCCGGGTGGTACTAGAAACTATAAATTATAAAGGGAAAATTATCTTTATTAAAAAGTAGATATTTTTTTTTCAAAAATAATTATCGAAACATCCCGTAATGAATGAGCTTGTATACAGTTGAAACTTATTCAGCTTTATTATGAAAAAGAAAAACATATTTGGTTAGCGGGAAGTAATAGCCGTAATAAATTATTTTGTTGGTATTACATATTAATTTCGGAAATACTAAATCAATTTATTTCAGTTATATAATAATCTTAAAAAAGTACACCGTGCCTTAATAAAACATAAAATATCAAAAGAACAAACCCCTTGCGCTTTAAAATTTAAATTATTCGGAAATACAGCTGATCGCCTTTCTATAAATCGTAATGAAAATAGAAAAATAATTCGACATTTGATTAATATGGTATTTTTTTTATAGCTTGAGAACTAGGCTTCCCGGGTAAAATAAATTGTTAAATTCAGACAATCAAAATAATTTTAGAGAATTAGCTAAATCTGCAGAAAATATAGGTAGTGTTAATAAATTTATAGAACCCAATTCTATTTTTATAGGTTCTTCGAAACTACAATATAAAATGATTGAATAAAAATGTAATACAATATCAAAAAAGTAAGTGGAGTGACTAGAGTAGAACGTTTTACTTTTTTTTTGATCCCACACCAAACGTTACTTCCAAATCTGATCTGTAGACGTCTCTTTGCCACTTCGTGAGGATTTTGCACAGCCCAATGATGACGGTTGTGCCTATTAAAGACTCCACAATTCGTGAACCTGCTCTCATCGGACCACAAGACATGATTTACAAAATCAGGATTTTCTTCACATCTCTTAGTATACCACTCACAGAACTGTAGTCATCTTGGAAAATCAGTTTCCTTAATTCCTTGTACTATTATGGGTTTGTATGGATGGTACTTATTCTTTTTTAAAATTTTTTGTACCGTTGATTTTGGCACATTAGTTTCCTGTTCTACACTTCTTACCGATGCACTAGGGTTTTCGTTGATAGCTTGTAAAATGTTTCTGTCTCGATTTTCGTTGTTATTATTGTATCCGCTTCTAGGTTGTTTGAAGGCACCATGGTTAATTAAATTCGGGGTATATCTCCAAATACCTTGCTGAGGTAACGTCGGCGTTTCTATATGATTGAAAGTACAGAGCTAACATTTCAACCTTTTCTTCATTTGAATATGGAATGCCGGCCATTTTCTATAGGTTTTGACAATATATGTGTCAGATTTATGATTTTATTGGGATAAAAGCGTACCTACTACTTATTAAAACACAGCTTTGATACTTTCAACTATTTAACTTAACGTCAAAGTCAAAATCCAATTTTGTTACAGATAAATCATGGCCTCCTTAGAAAAGCATTGAGAACTAACATTACTTTAAATCATGACCTCCTTAGAAAAAACTGACACCTAACTTTACGAAGTGTAATATTTCGATGATACTAAAATCTTTAATGCATTTGTGAGACCTCACTAGAATGGAAATTTTAGGCTCTTTCCAAAAATCGAAAAATCCAATATGGCGGCCGTAAGAAAAATGAAAATTGGGGCGGGTTGCGAGTTAACAAAAAAACAATGAAGACGTGTCGTATACGCCATCTTATTTGTCTTAAAATTGTGTCCGGATAATGTCACATTTTGGCAGCTGTCAAATTTATCGTTCTGAATATACTGGCCAAAAACGAAATCCGCCATTTTCGGTTTTTCTCTGATATTTCCAAAGACAATTGATCGATCGTAAATCTGAAGCCGGATATCGAATGCAATAAGTTTCCTCTAAAACTTTCCCCATTTAACCTTTGCTGTAGGTATAATAGGAGCCGAGATCCCGAGTGTAGAGAAGCGAATGTGGTATATGTGTGTGTGTGTGTTACATATGCTGTATTTTCAAACATTTTTATTGTGCGGCATTTTGTTCCACCATATTGGATTTCTACCAATATTTTACCAGTTTCTTGCTACCTATGCCACAGTTGAATTTTGAACATAATTTAAAATAAATTCAATAAGTAGTTTTTACATCGACATACCGCTATTTTGTTACGTCATATTGAATTCATACCAGTTTATCCCATTTTCACATTAAATTTTTTTGCAAAATTTAAAGTCAGTTGAACAAGATCTTTTATGTTGAGTTTAAAAATTTTATTTGGCCGTCATTGAAATTAATTTAATAAATAATATTTTCAGGCTGATTTTTTTAAATATTTTATTGGGCCGCTATTTTCTTTTATTATTTTGGATCCATATCAAAATGTTACCAGTTCATTCCTATGTAACACTTGATTTTTGTGCGAAATTTGAAGTAAAAATTAGTCTCTTGTTGTTATGATAGAGTGGTGTATTATTTGGGATTAGGATCCAGTAACAAAAAACAAAAGTCTTTTTTTTTGTCGACGTTTCGCAACTTTATTGTTGGACCCTCGGGACATTTATCTAGATTATATATCCTGCATGAAACATATATTTTCAGTCTTTACCTACTCCGTTGGTCCGCAGATATTTCCTCACCTCAAATAATACACCACTCTAACATAACAACAAGAGGATCGTTAACAAAAAGCATTTAGAAACTTAATACCTGGGAAATGTCTGCGGACCAACGGAAAAGACTGATAATATGGGTCTCATGCAGGATATAAAACCTATATGTGCTCTGAGGCCGCACCAATAAAGTTGCGAAATCGTCGACAATTTAAAAAAAGACTTTTGTTTTTTTTTTTGGATCCTAATCCCAAATAATACTCCACTCTACAGGGGCGTGCAGTCCATGGAAGAAAGGGAAGCAGTGCTGCCCCAAAAAAAAATACAAAATATCTTCTAAAATGTAATTTTTGAAATAGGAAACCATTAATTTAGTTTATATTAAAAATGCGAAAATATTATTTTAATTATCAGGCCCATAATAAATGCGGCTTTGACTCCGACCCAGCCACAATAGAAAATCGAATAGAACCTATGCAGGCCGCCAGCTTCTCTGTAGCCAAGTCCTGTATGCTTGATTTCCTGTGAATCGAGCCAGAGTTTATTGAACTTTCCACCGGCTTTTTGCAATTTTTGCATTTCAGTCGCATGCTTTAAGTGGGGGCGGAAGCTATCGTTGGAGTATTTTTTTCATGTTCTTTGTTTGAACGGCTATCCGTGTGTTGTGTGATACGTACGTCGCGTCGTGCATGGTGCGCTATGGAAGACAATAATAACGGACGTGGATATGCAAATACCGTCAACTTCGGCTGTCGGCAATAACGTTGAAAATGTTGGAGAATTTAATAAGAACAGTGTGTGTGAATGTGTGGTGTGTCTTGATAATAAAGAGATTTTCAACGTTAAACTTCGTTGATAAGCTTCAAATAGTTTCCAAAGGAAGGGCAAAACCGCATATGGAAAATTTAACCACAAAAATGAAAAACTGTGTTAGACATTTTTATCCGGAAAAACAATATCGAATTTGAATGGCTAACAGGGTGTGAAAATATAGGTAAATAATTTTGTTGACCATGTTTACTTTTTGAAAATGAAAAAGGTCTCTGGAATAAAACTGGTTTTTCCGATTTAAACAATTTTCATAAAGTTGTAAAAAGACACATTATGTCCAAAGCGCATTTACAGGCCGTCATAAAAGAAAAAGTCTTCGGCAAAACCAGAATTAAACACGCCCTTAATAAACAGTTGGAAATTAGTCACCGCCAACACAATGAACTAATCGATAAAAATCTTATCGATGTTTGTTTTAACAATAATTGGGATTTTATATATAAACAAGGGTTTCTTTAAATAGAGGAAATTTTCAAGATTTACTTAGTTTAATGGCTAAATATGATGATTGCTTTAAAAAATCATTTAGAGCAGTCTAGTGTTTTTCGCGGAACGTCGAATCGAATCCAGAATGAGTTAATTTCCGCTGTTGCAACCATTATTCTAAAAAGAATTAAGCAGAAGATTGGCGAGGCGCAGTTCATTGCTATTGTTCTGGATAAAGCAACTGATATCACTAATTTTAGCCAATTATCTATAGCAATACGCTACGGTAAAACAGACGGAAGTATTCAAAAGCGATTTTCAGGTTTTAAGAATGTCAACAAAACGTACACAAGCTTTGGACTCCATTGTTCACAAACGATTGCCCAAAGCAGCTCCTACTAGGTGGAACTATAATAGAAGATTTGTGTTAACAGTATCTGAAAATCGTGAATCACTGATTGAACTATTTGAGAATATAATAGAAAATAATGAAACGTGGACAGAAGCAAAAAATAGTTCGAGGGGGTTTTTGGACTGTTTGAAACGAGATTTTAATTTTAATATTTGTTGAACATATTTTCAGAAATATTTAAATTCTCGGACAATGTTTTTAATATATTACAAACTAAAAGAAATGATATCGCTTTTTGCCTAAAAAAAGTGGATGATTTTAAGTGCATGTTAAGCCAAAAAAGAGACGATTTTGACCTATTTTGGGAGAAAACGATGGCGTTAAATGTAGAGCCATAAGCCAAGCGTTTTCAAACAGACAAGGTGGGGATGTTCAAACATCATACAGACGCCTCTTTTATGAAATAATCGATCCAATTCAGCAACAAATAAACTATGGATTTAACGGTTTTAATTATTTTAAATTCCTCGAGCTCTGCAATTTTGATGCATTTAAAGGAAAAACTTTTCCAGAAGATGCGTTTAAATCTCTTCTTCTTCATTATGGCCAGTTCTTCGACCGAGTGTTACTGCGATCTGAACTAAAAGTGATTTACGAAACTGATGACATTAGGGCAAAAAATAACGCTAAGGAACTAATGCAATTTTTAAAAGACAAGGAACTGGAAGATTCCTATACCGAAGTGTCGAAATTGTGTGAATTAGTATTGACAATACCTGCCACAAATTAGTCAGTTGCACACAATTTTTCAACACTTAAGGGTACAAAAAATTTCGTGAGAAATTCAACGGAGCAGGAGCGACTTTCGCATAAAAAAAGCTGTTGTCCATTGAAAATAAACTTCTCCAAAATATGTCGGAGCATCGACGTTTTTATGATGACGTCATTGACGAATTTGCAAAAAATGATATATTAATCGAATTACATTACAAATAGGTAAGTTTCTAAAAATTGCTTCCCTTTCTTAAAATTTCACCGCACGCCCCTGCCACTCTAACATGAAAACAAGAAGATCGTTTACGAAAATGAGGATGCAACAATAAACGTGCTGCGAAACGCCGACCATTTAAAAAAAGGCTTTTTTTACTGGAGCCTAATCCCAAATAATACACCACTCTAACAATTTTTTTTTAATATTGTTCCGCCATATTGGATTTTTACGAAAATATTATCAGGTCATCCCCATATGACCCTTAGCTTTTGGTCAAAATTTGAAGTCAATCGGATAAGTAGTTTTTAAGCTAAGCCGCGAACTGACAGACATTACAGACCTAGAGACGGACCAATGGAATTGATAAAACATGTCATCTAAAAACTAGAGACGCTGAAATGGAAAGATACGTAAACCCGAAAAGGTGATTTTTTTTCATGATTACAAACAGTTTATTTGGCGGCCATTTTGTTCCGCCATCTTGAATTAGTAACATAGTTTTACTAGTTGATCCTTATACCACAATTAGTTACACACAGTGCAATTTGAAATCAAACCATTAAGTAGTTTTTTCAGGCTGAACTTTTAAATATTTTATTAAAGCGCAATTTTGTTCCGCCATCTTGGATTTGTACCAAAATGTTAGTTGATTCCAATATAATATTTGATGTTTGTGCAAAATTTGCGATAATTTGGAGAAATGGTTTTTTAATAATAAATTTTGTAACATTTCACTGGGCCGCCATTTTGTTTCGCCATATTGGATTGTTACCAAAATGTTACCATGTCATCTTCATATGACCATTAATTTTTGACCAAAATTTAAAGTAAATTGGGTAAGTAATTTTTTAGCTATGCCGCGAACAGACACGATGATTTTTTCACGATTACAATACTTCCCACCAGGGAAGTAAACATGAACGAGATATTATTACACAAAACGATTTTTAGATCGGTGTTCGAAAACATGAACAAATAAGTTTGTTTTAAGCTATTTAAAATAATTATTTTATATATAACTGTTTTCTTTAATTAAACGGTAAAGTTTAATTTTCAAATAAATGAGTGTTCACCCACCATTTTGTAAAATCAGAAGTTAACTTATAATGTAAAATGTAAGCAAAATTATGAATGGATTACACTAGAACTCATAAACCTAATAAAAATTAAAAATAAGGTCTTACAAAATCCACAAGGTCTCGCATCCAAATGCATTGAGACTGAAAAACAATTTCGATAAAATTGAAAAATCTCAGTCAATAATAAAATAAAAATTTTAAAAATAATAATTGTTAAACAAAAATTTAGACAAAAGTACGTGGAAGCCTACGTTCGAAAAAACAATGTTTTTCCAATCTTAAAAATAACTAATTTTAAAAAAGCCAAACAATGTTTGAACATTTCAAGAATTAGAAAAAATGTAGGTATATTTATATTAAGAATTGCTTCGAAAAATCTATAATTCGAAGAAATGGCATGTTGCCAAGATTGAAATCAAGTAAATGACTATAAAAAGTAGGTGTATCAAAATAAATATCACATATCCCTTGTTCTTTGGACATCAACAAAAGGCCACACGTCACTATGTTATAAACCCCACCAATGAACAATGAATTGTTTGACATATTCTGGATAATCAAATGGAATGCAGATATATTAAACACAAAATAAGGACACACTTTGTATAATGACATTGCTAACTCATGCAAGCAACGTTGTTGGGCATTCTAGGTACAGACTTTATAAATCAATAGAGAAAACGATCGGTGGCAAGTAAATTCCCTTAGTATTCTCTAAACTTATGCTATTTTGAACCAAACTTTTATTACTTTGATGCGTATTTATAAATAATTATAACCCATATGTATTTAATCAGCATGTATTTTCAAAGGTAATTGAATCAGTACATTAAAATAAGAATCAACTTTTTGATCTTTGTTCGTATGAGTAATCCTATTTCAATATGGCTTCAAAGTGGAGTAAATTTTAAAAGTAAATTTATTTATTAGTAACAAAAATACTTGTTGAATTTTTCGGACAATGATCAACATATAACCTTTTTGAGAAAATGTACAGAAATAAATATTATATTGTGCCTGCTGAATCACCAATAATATACTAGTTAAAGAATGTTAAGAAAACATCGATTATAGAGGTGTGTTTCAAAAAAAAAAAATGTCTGATTTCAAAATTGGAGAAAAGCAATATATAAATGTCAATTAAAGCGTCGCTCCATAAGACAGAGTATTAAATTGGAATGGTGGAAAGCCTGATAAACAAGGCTCTGTTTTAGCCAAAATGGCAAAAGCTGTTTGTCTTACAGTTTAAGATTGGCTGATTTAAAAGCTAAATATTTCACTTTTGCTGACAACAGTTTTAATTTATACAAAATGACATAAAAGAGTTAAATGAAAATGTAAATAATGAATGCTTAGATATTATTGGCTTTTAGAAAATAACTTAAAAATAAATCTATAAAACAAACTATATGTTTTTTAAACAAAAAAATTTTTAGGACATCAATGACTTTCAAATACAAATAAATAATGTTATAATAGAGAGAGTTTAGAAAAAATTAAATACCTAGGTCTTGTATTGGATTGTAATTTAAATTGGAGTTATCATATCGAACACATGAAAAACAAAATAATACCTATGATTGGTTTTAGCAATATATAGATGTAGAGATTTTTTGAGAGAGTAACACATAAGCCAAATATAAAATCTACAATGCACACTTTTTATCAATTATTAGATATTTAATCCCGGTGTGGGGTAATTGCAACAATACAAATTTCAATAAAATGAAAACTATTCAAAATAAAATTGTTAAAATTCTGTTTGGCTTTGAATTTAGGACAAACACAGAATTACTGTACAAATATCTAAACTTGATACAAATAGAAAACTTACTAAAACTAGACAGGCAAAAATGATGTACAAAATACTAAATCACAAATTAAAATGTAATTCTAAAATACAATTTATAAATGATGTTCATATTATTAATACAAGACAACGTAAAAACATATATTTGGAATCAGCCAGAACTAATATTGCATTGAAAAATCCCTTAAATGAGGCAGCAAATACATTTAACAGATGACCGTTAGAATTAAGAGAAGAAAGATCTGAATTACAATTTAATAGATTATTAGTCAAACAATTGTACTGTTAACAGAACTGTGATATCACAACTTGTTATTTGTTTTATATATTCTATTTTTTCCGCAACCAATGCTCACAAGCATTGTTCCAGGAAAATATCCTAAGTTTAGTATACTTATTATCATTAAGTGATTTTGTTTATAAAGTTACATAATTGTTTCATGTATGATTTAAATACAATAAAGGATTTTGTTTTAAAAAAAAATAAATGAGTGTTCACCCACCATTTTGTAAACCAAAGTTAACTTATAATGTATCGTGATAAAGCTATTTTCATTCTGAACACGATAGCCTGTTAAAATATATAAAATCTGATTTAAAATAAAAAACTAGAGGTCATTTTCGGTAAAACCGGAAATAAAAAAATGTTTTTATCATAAATCGTCTCATATCGAATAATATAAGTGTGCAAACTTTCGGACTAATATGTTTAAAACTAAAAAAATAAGTCTCTGTTACATGTTTTCTGTGTTTGCCCTCTATATACTTTTTTAATTTTATTTTTTTTCTGGATAGGTACTCCAAACTAGACCAAATTTTACTTGTATCATTATAATAGAACAAGTTATAAGAGAACACGTTATAATTTATTTTTTATCTATCTGCATTTTTCAGAAACTATAAAATATGTAACTAACACGTATAACACAAGTTTATATTCCTCATCTTATTAATATTTGTTTTTAATCTATTCGAATTAAAGATTTTATCTGTGTGTGTGAATGAATGCAATCGAAATTCGGTGCTCATAATTTAAAACTGACATTAAAAAGAAAAATATGTAAACATAGTTACCCGTTATCAATTATTCAAACCAATGTAAACCTACTTCAATGTCGTCGCTCCCACTTGCCCCCACCTAATTTCTAGGTTCATTCATAAACTAAGGTTCCTATAACAGAGTCCAGGTGTCAGGAGCTCTCGATGGCCACGGTTGATCAACTTTCTATCTATAAACAAGGACAGTACGTTGCGATAAGCACGCTTTCTCTCTTTCTTCTTTTTTGGGCACAAAAGTTCTGCAACATCTATTAGGCACTCTTTAACAAACACTCTCTCAGTTGATGTTTCCCTAAATCGGTAATGAGTTTTTTAATTTTATCCTTTCTTAATTGGTCCGTAAGTAAATTATATTGAGCGAAATGCTTGCTGAAGTAATACCGCTTCATAATGTATTCTTTTGAAACAGAAATTGTTTCATTGCACAACAAACACTTAGCTGTCCATGATAAAAAATATTCATCAGTCCATTTGTTTTGGAATTGACGACATTATGTGTCCATTTTCCGCTTTTTTAAACCTGATATAGAGAGATTTTTTTTCTCGTGAGCTGAATTCGCGTGAATATTTCCCGCAACTTTTCTTATCAGTTGTTAGGAAGTAATGAGTTGACACGCGCGCTGAGCGGTTGATATATTACCTGCAATAAGCAACTAGAATGCTCTCGAATCGAGAGTCTTAATAGTTCGCGAATATGCGATGCGAGCGCTCAGAGCCGACTCACCAAACGCATCGCTCGGAGCGCTTCAAGGTCATCGGGCGGCTAACCGAATATTTATATGTTTGTCTCTTTCTAACAACTATTTCTGACACGATCTGTGACGTTCCACTGCGAACGCTTAATAAAATTATTTCTCGATTTCGGTCTTTATGTTTTGAAAAATGGGGTGACATCAATTACAAATAAACTATGTGTGCTAAATTTTTTTGGGCGTTATTTAAAATATCTGAATTTTTCGCGGGCTGGATTGGAGCTGGCGGAAGGCCAGATTCGGCCCGGGGGCCGGGAATTGCCCATATATGGCTAATCCATAAACAATTTCAGAAACGGTCATGGGAGTTAGCAAGAAAAGTCTAAATCAAAGTGGCTACGACTACGCCATGGCGGTGATGAAACTCTGCGCTATTCTACACTGGCGTATCATCAGGTTGTGGTTTAGACCCGACATCATCTTCAATCTAACAAACACCTCCAAGTATCAAAAAAAACTAATCAATTCCATCCATAATCTAACGCGCAAAGTTATCCAAGAGAAGAAGGCAGATTTCCACAAAGGTATTCGTGGGTCCACTGCAAAAGTGCATGAAGAACTTAAAACACATAAATACGAAAACACTATCATGTTCAAAACAACGACCCTTGAAGGCACATCTTGCGGCCAATCTACTGGCCTTAAAGACGATCTTGATGTCGAT